>CM070785.1:35556562-36046562 GCA_036346955.1 Dipus sagitta | reverse complement strand
AGCTAAGTAACCATGACAACGTGGCTCAGTGTTGCATCTTTCTTTGGAGGGCTCTGGGATGGCCAGCCCTCCAGGCAGGCAGGACAGTGACATTCCCTCGGCAAGGAGCGTTGAGTGTCCAGGTGATGGCAGTCGGCCAGAAGTGACAGAGGGCCATCCACGCATCCTTCCATCTGGCCTCCCCTAGCCTACTCCGTCGACTGGTGGAGTAGCCTGTGATTTATCAGGCTGAGGGTCCCACTCGGGAGCAATGGTGAACCGGGAACAGCAAGGGAAGCCGGGAAATACAGCCGACTGTCATGAGGGTTGAGGTCAGAGATTTGATCTTTGTCAATTTCTTTCCCATTGTAACCAGGTGCCACCAACCCTCGGGTAGCTACTCGGGAGGATTTTCATATTTTAAAGTCATTATATGCATCGGGCAAACTCGCGACGTGAGCAAAGGCGGAAATAGGACAAGTCCTGGATTAAAACACAAACAACATGTTGCCAGCTTTGGGATGTGAGTTTTCCTCTCCAATCACCTTTCCGTCAATAATAATAATTTAGTCACTGCATTACTGCCAAAGTGAATTTTCTCAGATAAACCCCCTCATCACTATATTTTCTAGATATTTTTTTTTTAAGTGTAAGTATGTGTTTAGAGCTCACACCGTGGACTGCTGAGATTTTGGAACTGTTTTATTCCATTTCCTCGGCCCCTCCCACTGCCCAAAAGTAATAATATATCCGGACTCAGCATGAGTTCTTCGCACCAGTCAATTTCAGAAACATTTCCACTATTAAAAAATAATAATTTAATGGGGTCCCAGTGTATGCATGTTACCCTATTGTTCAGGGCCGTAATTTCGATAGCATTTATAAGAAAGGAACAAAGCCCCTTCACGAACAGGATGTATATGGAGGCCTTTATTCTAAATGTCATGCTCAGACAATTCGGGAGTGTGTGGGGGCCAAGAAAGCAACACAGTGCAGTGAATAACCAATGAAGTGAACGGGGAGTCGCTGCTGAGCCCGGGGTGGGGTGGGGGGTGTGGCGTTGTCACGATCCAGCTTGGGAGGCTTTGTGAGCCCCACCCCCACCCCAAGGCACCAAGGACCTTGTCTTGATGCTCTCATCCTGTCTATATGCAAACCTACCCTCCCCAGAGCCACATGCCAGAGCCAAAAGGCTCAAAGTTACAGAAAGTAGCAGTCCCAGGTGGTCCCAAGGACTCTGGTCGGAGAACCCCTAGTGAGGAGATTTCATTACCTCGAAGTCTACCTTGGCCTCTGCTGGCACCGGCCCTTCTGTTCTTGTCACCTGCCACATGGCCATCTGATCCGTGCCACTCGTCAGCCACCCAGGACGGAGAGGCTCTGACTCCTGGCCACCTTCCAAGAGAGCATCTTGGGACTCGGTGTTCGCAAATGTCAGGACCATTGAGCGCCTTCCACCACCTTGTAAGGAGGGAGGTTCGCAGATAAACTCCTAAGCAAAAAAAAAGCGCGATCCGTGCGTATGGCACATTCGCCGCCGCCGCCCTCACTACGTGGGCAAATGCCCACGGGGGCCATGCTAATCCTATTACCAGACAAATGCATGAGATTATGTTTCCGTGGTGCCACATCCTACCCTGGGAAAGAGGAGGTGGCCTCGGCTGTCCAGGACACTTTGTTTAGAACCTGAGGCCGCTGTAGCATCTGGGCCTAAGCAGTGCACGTTCAAAATTAGCCAAACGGTAAGCTGAAGTCATTTATCACTTCCCCTCTCTCGAGAAGCCTCAGCAAATGGTTTCCCTGACACTCGCTGCCGCCGGTGAAGGATGCCACCTTGATCGCCTGCACACCACCCCAGCAAGGTGGAAAGTCAGGGGACGTTCTGACATGGGTAGAGCACTGGTCTCCTGACCCCAATGGCAAACTCAGAAAATTCTGGAAGCTTGTGTATACACTTCAGGATTCTGTCGGGAAGGGCATAGAATTTGACTCGGTGCTGATCGCCTGGAAACATCACCTCGTTGCAGGGGCAGCAGGCAGCTCAGAGAAAAAGGGAGGGGGGTACAAAGTGAAGTGAAAGACTCATTGCCAGGAAACGGGGTCTCAGACTAACGCTTGAATAGTGAGAGTCTCCGCAGGCTTCAGGGAGTCAGGGAGCTTTGTTAGGTAGTTTGGGGTGAAACGAAAAGACAGGAATGTCTGCCCCTGAAGTCTCCACTTTGCTGGAGATCAGAGAAGCGAACTTCCCCTTATCGCCTGCCTAAAAGAGTTCCCTAGATCTGTGTTCCCACAAACAGCCTGAGCCCCTCCTGGGAGGAAGGTGCCCTTTCCTAGAATTGAAATCTGATCCTGACATTGTGGTTGGTCAAGTTCAGCCTCCCCCCCACCCAGAACTTGGCATCATGGCTAGCCTCTTTCGGAGGCAGCCCCTAGCCCAGACCAATCAGCTGTCTCTCTGGCTCACCTGAGCCCCAAGGTGAAGCCCACCACAATAAAGTTATGAACAGATGCATGCCGGGGGATCAGCCTCTCTCTTCGCTGCCTGACTGTCACTGTTAAGCCTCCAGGTTCCAGTGAGAGGGGAGAATTCCCCTCCTCTCCTCCACATGGCAGCGGCTCTCTGTACTTTGTTTTCTTTTCTCTCTAAATCTCTTTTTAAAAATATATTTATTTGCAAGGAGAGAGAAAGAGAGAAAGAGAATGGGTGTGCCAGGGCCTCTAGCCACTGCAAACAAACTGCAGATGCATGCACCTCTTTGTGCATCTGGCTTTACAGGGCTACTGGGGGATGAAACCCAGGTCGTTAGGTATTACAGGCAAGTGCCTTAACCACTGAGAAATCTCTCTCCAACCCCTCTAAGTCTGTTTTCATGTTCTTCCAGGCCCACCACATGGGTTCTCAGTCCACATGAGTGTATCAATGTTCCTTCCCTTGATTTTGTACTTCCCTAAATAAATAAAATCAATTTAATAATTATCCTTCTCAGTTTGATTTGCCCAATTCTTTGGTTAAATACAAACATGAACTCAGGGTTTGGGGTTCATGGACTCTAGTCCTGAATCCCTGACACGCCGTTCCAGTGACAGAAAAAAAAACACAGATGCTCTAAACACATCACATTCCAATCAGAAAGAACAGGTGAAAAGTTCTGCTAGTGAGCGTTCCTCGCTCATCTTCCTCTTCGACCAGTCAGCAGTGATTTGCCAGTTATTTTGTGATGGACTTTCCTCTCCTTGTCATCCTTCAGACCTGAGTCCTCTTCTCCAAACTCTCATGATCATCAAGGAAGGAAGTGGACCAAAGACTGGGAAACGGGATTGAGTCACGACTTAGAGTGGAACTCATTGAGAGGCTGCACAGCTGTGGGGCTCTGTTGTCAAGTACGTAAGATGAGTGTGACCCACAGGTTAAAGCAACTTGAGTTTCTCTCACACTGATTTTCTGGAAAGTTTGGGAGCCACTTATGCTCCTAAACACAGTAAAGACTCGGCCGTACCAACTTTCCTCATCATGCAGGTCACATGTCTTTGTTTTATTCTGTTTTGTGAGGGTGGGAAAGGATTAAGACAGGGTCTCATGTAACCCAGGCTTGCCTCGAACTTACTATGTAGCTGAGGTTGGCCTTGAACTCCTAGTCCTGCTTCCCTCTACCTCCCAAGTGCTGGGATTATAGGTGTGCACCACCTATAGCCCCAGCTATCTTAATCTGTAATGAGACTATTCCATCCCACCATTTAATAGAAACCCAGTCCTCAGAAAAACTGTTCCCCCCTGCCAGGGCATGGTGGCTCACGCCTGTAATCCCAGCATTCAGGAGGCAGAGGTGAGTTCAAGGCCACCCTGAGACTACATAGTGAATTCTAGGTCAGCCTGGACTAGAGCGAGACCCTACCTCAAAAAAAAAAAAACCCAAATAAATAAATAACAAATAGAAGCTATTCCCATCTCCATATCTCAGAAATGTCCCATAGAAACCGGGCGTGGTGGCGCATGCCTTTAATCCCAGCACTTGGGAGGCAGAGGTAGGAGGATCGCGTGAGTTAGAGGCCACCCTGAGGCTACATAGTTAATTCCAGGTCAGCTGGAGCCAGAGTGAGACCCTACCTCAAGAAACAAAAAAACAAACAAACAAACAAAAAAAAGAAATGTCCCATAGCTGGGCCATAGGATGCGTACATGTATTCTTTACCCTGGCAAACTTTAAGCCAACAGACTGTGCAGATAACTGTTTCTCTCTTGGTAACCCCCCAAGTTCTTTCCTCATCTTCAAATTGCTTGCATAGCTCACGAGTTCCCTGAAGTTAAAGAACGTATGGAGTGACAGAACAGTCCGTTCAGGCTTCTCTCATGAGGCTGAACAAAGGAGGTATTCCCTCTGCCTTATGCCCTAGTGAGGCTGGGATCCTAGCACAGCATTAGCTCCTTCCTAAAAGAATGCTCACACACCGCTCTCACCTCCAGCCTATGCTGCTGTATGCTCACCACATAGATGAGAATTTGAAGCCACATGTAATTAGTTCTGGCTACTTCATCTTATTCAATAGAGAGGTCTTGCAACTCACACCGCATTTGATTTCATGCATGTCCATGCTAAGTACATCTTTCCAAAGCTTTAAAAATCAAGTATGTTTTTGCACCTCCCCTCAGGACGGGTTCATTGTTACAGGAATTGTTCACTTACGGCAAACAATAGGAATTCAAACAAAATATGTATAACCGCTTTCAGTCACTGGGCAGAAATGATGGGAAACTTTGATACCTGAGATTTAAAAAAAAAAAAAAAAAAAGACACAAGTAAATTAGCCTCATGAGCTACAAATGTGAGAGCCATTTTCAAGTGAGACATCAAGGACTGGGAGTTAAGATAAGACCTCAAGTTCTTTAGCAACTTTTTTCTTTTAATTAAGTTGAAACGTTTTGGATACATCAGGTGCTGTTACCATCATTCCCCTCCTCCCTGTTCCCACCCCACTGAGGGTCCTCCTTAGTGGGATTACTGGTATTCACCATGGAGTTGTGAGTTGTGAGAGCAGCAGTCAGTCATTGGGGGGGAGGGGCAATGCCTCTGGCTATTCCCTCCCATCCTGTGGCTCTTACATTCTTTCTGCTCCTCTTCTGCAAACTTCCCTGAGCCTGGGTGGGTGTGCTTTAAGTCTGCTTTAGTGTTGAGCTCTGAACAGCTTCTGGATTTCTGCTCTGTTGCATTTTGAGTCTCCTCAGTGTCTGTCTCCATCACCCTGACTCAGGTTATCAGGCTCACCCTGGAAGCACATTGAACAAAGGACAGAAATTTCAGGGCAAAAAAAGAAATGCAAAGAAATATTTCCAGAAGTCTGTACATATGTCCTGGAAGCTTTGGTTGATTTGCTCATATACAGGTCACACTCCATGAGGCCAGCAGCGCGCAACTTCTAAGAGAGTTCGGAGTATGCATTGAGTATTTACACGTGGCACAATTCCAAAATTTCACACAGGGTTTGGAATTCCTTAGCTTCTTCTCAGAAACACTACCTTGGAAGTGGAGCTAAATTATTCCCATAGTAAAGACTACTTTAGATGGGCCATAATCAAGTTTAAAATTTAGTCTTGCATATACCAGCATCTTCCCAAGTAACTTACCTATGCAGCTGACCACTCTTTAAAAACACAAGATGAGTCTGACAGCAACATACAATTTACAATGTTCAACTATGAATAATAATAACTAAATAAATAATAAGTAAATACAAAGGATCCATAGTCACAAGGAAACAGAGGCAGGAGTAATATGCATGAGGAGATGAAATGACTGTTGTAAAGATACTCTGTGTCCTCATGGAGATAAACCAAGGCATGGCATTAATAAGGACATGAATGTGAAAGCCAGGGGAAGATATGTAAGAGAGTGGGGAAAAGCTTCATCCATCTACAACATCATCTAAGCTACATGTAATTTGAATATCAGAAAAAAGAGGATAAAAAAAGAGAGAGAGAGAGAAGCCAGTGGACAAATGGAACGAAAATAGCTCATGTAATGTGCAACTCTAAGATTAGAAAGGAAGGGAGTGCAACAAGCCCCAAGCAGAATGTCACACCAAGCACACCAAAACCCAATAACTAAAGAACAGTAACCACTAGAAAAGTCTTCAAACTTAATCAGAAAGTGAAGACATTAAATGCACAAGAATGAAGAATTAAATAAAAGTTTTTTTTAATTAAAAACTATAGGACAGAAGACAATGAAAAGATCTTTTAAGTGATTAAAAGAAACTGAGACTTCCACATACAGTGGATACATCTTTCAAAAATAAATACAAGGGATTGAGGAGATGCCTTTGTGGTTAAAGGTGCATGCTTGCAAAACCTGCTAGCCCAGGGGTTTTTTTCCCCCCTGAGTACCCACATAAAGCCAAATGCACAACGTGGTGCATGCCTCTGGAGTTTGCAGAAGCAGAAACACTGGTATACCCATTTTTTCTCTCTCTCTCTCTCTCTCTCTCTCTCTCTCTCTCTGTCTCTCTGTCTCTCTCTCACACACTCGCTCTCTCTCTCTCCCTCTCTCTCTCTCTCTTTCTCTTTCTTTGTCTTTTTCTTCCTCTCAAATAAATAAATAAAAATATTTAAAATCAAATACAAAATAACTCATCATGCAAACAAAACTCAAAGAACTTATCTTGAGTGATACCACACTATAATAAAAAGTATAAAAGCAGTTTTTCAGGCAAAAGGATATTTAAATTAGATTAAAATTTAGATCTACACAAAATAATGAAGAGTATTCAAAAATGACAGCTGTGTGAGAAATACAAGACAGGGCCTGGAGAGATGGCTTAGAAGTTAAGGCATTTGCCTGCAAAGCCAAAGGATCCCAGTTTGATTATAAAGGACCCACGTAAGTCAGATGCACAAGGGGGCATATGCATCTGGAATTTGTTTGCAGTGGCTGGAGGCCCTGGTGCACCCATTCTCCGTCTCTCTGTCTCTCTCTCTATCTGCCTCTCTCTCTCTCCCTCTTTCTCTCTCTCTCAAATAAATAAATAAATATATTAAAAGAAATATAAAAGATACAAGAAACATTTTTCTCTGGGAGGTAATAAGATCTGGAGAGGTTGATGCCAAATCTGTATACTCTGGTAATTTGAATGTATGTCCCCCAATACACTTAGGTGTTATTAAAATTGAGTTTGCAGCTTCTGCCCCATAGCAGGCAGACTCCTGCTGGGGGGAGGGCATATCACTGGGGTGGGTTTGAATTCCAGCCTAACATATGCAGAGTGAGTTCTACCTGGTCCCCTACCAGCTATTTGCTTGCTTATGGTGTGTGTGCATGTGTGTGTGTGCACGTGCGTGTGTGCATGTGTGTGTGTGTGTGTGTGTGTGTGTGTGTGTGTGGTTGTGCCTCTCTGCTTGGATCTGTGAAAGGGGGCCAGCTTCTTCTGCCATTATAGAACTTCCCCTGGATCTGTAAGCATGAAATAAATCCCATTCCTCCCATAAACTGTACCTGGTTTGAAGGCTCATCCCAGCAATGTGGCGCTCACTGCAACAGGTACAAAATTATACTTAGAGAAGTAAAAGCCATTCTAACCTTAGATTGCATAGTAGGGCAACTATAGTGTACCACAGTTGTTTATATAGCTCAAAATAACTGTGGAAGAGTTCAAAGGCTCCCAATACATAGAAATGATATTTGAAGGGATGAAAAGAATTCTGACTTGAGCAGTACACATTATATACATGTACAAATTATAATACTGCATCCCACAAATTGGTGCAAATATTATGTGACAACTGAAAAAATAAAAACTGTATCTTTAAATTCCTTTAAAATTTAATTTGCTTAAGCCAAAAATAATTATCATATACTATGAGGTTTATAGCATATATCAAAATAAGTTTGATAACAATGGCTCAAAAAATTTGAAGAGAAAAGCAAAATATGTCGTTTGGTTCTCACACTGTACACAAGGAAATCTAACGGAATACAAAGACAGATAAATTAAAGATGCATATTGTTAATACTATTGTGAATTAAACTCATATTGTAAATGAAGTTCATATTGTGAATGAAACAGGGGCAGAGGAGATGGCTCAACAGCACCCACATAACGCACTGGTCAGCCAGTCTGACCAAAAAACAACAGCTCCATATTTAGTGAGACTCCCTCTGAAGAAAGCAGGTGGATAAATACTAGGGGAAACACCTGACATTCTATCTCTGGCCTCCATTGTGCATGCATGGGCACATGCATCTGCACATGTACACACATGCACCACACACGCAGCACACCGTATGTAGCAGACAGCCTCAGGTCACTGGGATGAACTTCCTAACTAGGCAAAGTTATGGAGGAAGGGATATTTATTGAAGCTTGCAGATCCAGGGGAAGTGCCATAATGGCAGAAGAAGCTGGCCTGCTATCACAGGTCAAAGCAGAGATAGGAAAAGCCACTAGTCACCATCAGTACTATAAGAAAGCACACTTAGGAACTCCAGGAACTTTGCATATCTTTAGATTGGAATTCCAAATCCACTCGCACACTTTAGGGCTTGATCCTAGAATAATACACCCACAGTAACACCTCCTCCAAGTGGCTGCAGATCTAAATGACAAACTTTAATAAAATCCTGAATATGTTGGGGGCCATCCATTCAAACTACCACATTCTTCCCCTGGCTCCCAATAGATTTATAACCATCTCACATTGTATATTGTCAAACTTAAACGTAACGTCCCCACAATCTTTACCAAGTTAAGATAGTTTAAAGTCCCAAGTCTCCTCTGAGATTTAAGATGGTCCCTTAGCTATGAGACCTGTAAAATCAAAACAAGTTACATATTTCAACATATAAAGGCACAAAGTAAACATTTTTCAACTGTTATAAGGCATAACAAAGAAAGATTAGGGCAATGTGAAGTCAATAACCATTAAGTAAACATCAAACACCTGTACTTTAAGTCAGATATCATAACCAGGGACCACTGAGGAAACTTTAGATTTTTTAATTCCACCCCTCCAACAGGGCTGAATAGCCAGGGAGATTCTTTATTCCTAGCCAACAATCTCCATGGTAGTGCTTGTATTGTCTTGGTATATCCAAACATCTGTTGGTCTCCATGTAAACTATAGTCAATTTTCCAATGGCTTTGTCAGACTCTTCCTCAGGGTCATCACTACCTGTTTATATTCTGCATCTCAGCTGGTACTCCTGGGACTATGTGCACTTTATGACCCATTTCATGTATTTTTCATATTTCCCAAACCAACATCAGGTGTGTAGGACACAGCCATATTCTTAATTCAGGTGTGAAATAAATCATAACCTTGAAAATCAGGTTTCTTCTCCAGTCAGCTTTTTCCAAAAGATTTTGTATTTTTATCACAGTTTTTTCCTCAGGCATCCGTTTCCATTTTTTTTTAATGTAAAGCAATTGGGCCATCTTTCTTAAGATTGTTAATGCTTTTGACAATACCAATTTCAGTGACATAAAACTAGTCTCAGTACCTATAATTTTAACTTGTTTGAGTCTTTCTAACCTTAAATCTTAGATTTCTCAGTCCGTATCTTTAACCAAGCACATCAGTCCATTACAAACTTAACCTTGATTAAAAACTCTGGACCCAGGAAGAAGAATGTACCCAGCCCTTATGCCAGTACCCCAGTTTCAATAAAGTCACCTGTAGTCTTTCCTTCCCCTTAAAAAGTTCACAAGCCAAGCCTCCAAATTCAATTTTCTCTGTACTTAGCACTTTTTAACTCTCACAAGGATAGTCGATAATATTTGGCTTACCACTCCAGAAGGTGACTTCAGTTGCAAGTACTAAGTCCAAATCCATTCCTCTAAAACACGAGTTCCACATGATCGAAATCCACATGGTCAGAGTCATCTCAGTCACACCCCACTCCTGGTACCAAATCCTATAGCAGACAGCCTCAGTTCACTGGGATGAACTTCTAAACCAGGCACAGTTATGGAGGAAGGGATATTTATTGAAGCTTACAGATCCAGGGGAAGTTCCATAATGGCAAAAGAGGCTGGCCCACTTTCACACGTCCAAGCAGAGATAGAAAAATTCACAAGCCACCATCAGCACCATAAACAAGGCCACTTAGGAACTAAAGGCACAGCTCGGGCACTTTGCATATCTTTAGACTGGAATTCCAAATCCATCCCCACACCTTAGCGCTAGACCCTAGGATCCACCCTCAGTGACACCTCCTCCAGCCAGGAGGCTGCAGATCTAAATTAAAAACTTCAATAAAATCCTGAATATATTGGGGGCCATCCATTCAAACTACCACACTATATGAACACATACTACACATACTAAAAATGAAACAAATAAATATGACCACTAAGCCAATTATGAAGATAAAAAAAGGATTATTTTAAACCCAATTAGGGATAGATAGATGGCTTAGCATTTAAGGACACTTGCTAGCAAAGCCTGATGTCCCAGGTTTGATTCCACAGTATGCACATAAAGCCAGATGCACAAAGTGGTGTATGCATCTGGGGTTCATTTGTAGTAGCAAAAGGTATTAGTATGCCCATTCTCTCTCTATCTGTCTTTCTCTCTCTCTCTCTTTGAAATATATTTAAAAAAAAAAATGAAAGACCCAATTAGCAAAAAGTGGAACATATTTCAAGATCAAGTGTTTTCCTGACATTCCAACGAACAGTGGCCCTTCTGTTGTAGCTGGTTACACATCTGTGGAGACAATCAACCTCTCTTCAGTGGTTTGAATGTGAATGTGTGTTCCCACAGCCTCAGGGATTTTGGGTTAAGATTGAGCATACATGTTGAGTCTCCAGTGGATGGAGCCCTGATAAGGAAGAGGTGTCACTGGGGACAGGTCTTGTAGACTAGCCCTATTAGGTGTAAAGAGCCAGTTTGAGGTTTGTCTATTCCTGCTTGCTGGAGTTTTTGGTGTCCTCGGCTATGAATCTATGGAAGTGAGCCAGCTTCTTCTGCCCTGATGAAGCTTCCCCTAGATGCTGAAAACCTGAAATAAACCCATTCCTCCCATAAGCTGCTTCTGATCAGGTGCTTGGCTCAGCAATGAAAAAGTCAATGCAGGGCTGGAGGGATGGCTTAGCAGTTAAGGCTCTTGCCTGCAAAGCCAAAGGGCCCAGGTTCAATTCCCCAGGGCCCATGGAAGACAGATACAGAAGGTGGTGCATGTGTCTGGAGTTTGTTTGCAGTAGCTGGATGCCATGCATGCCCTCTCTCTCTCTCTCCTTCCCTCCCTCCCTCTTTCTCTCTGCCAAATAAGTAAAATAAATAAAAAGAAAATATTTTAAAAAAGAAAAAGTAATTGCAACATTCACATTGAAAATGCATCACTACTGAATGTGTATGGACTATTTTTTCTGGTCATTTTTCTGTAAAAATCTTACTGTAATAACTACTACCATAGCACTCACATTGCATTAGGTACTAGAAGTACCTAGAAATGCCATAATGAGGATATGTCTTTCAGAGTATATGTGTAGGTTACATGCCATCTTATGTGAGAGATTCTGGCATCTTCAGATTTGGGCTT
This sequence comes from Dipus sagitta, assembly GCA_036346955.1. Classification (NCBI taxonomy): domain Eukaryota; kingdom Metazoa; phylum Chordata; class Mammalia; order Rodentia; family Dipodidae; genus Dipus; species Dipus sagitta. The sequence goes on along the minus strand of CM070785.1, from coordinate 36,035,052 downwards.
CCTTGAGGACAGGAGGTCCCAAAGCAATCCACTACAGGCCCTGACAAACAACTGTGACTGTGTGGCCTTTCGTCTCCACAAACTCTAGACTTCACAAAAGAACAGGCTTTGGGTACTGAACTTTGGATATCCTAGAGTTAACCTAACTCTACTGTTACAACATGCTTGCTATACATAGAAACAGCAATGCAACACCTAAAAAAATAGCATACTGGCCCATTACTGCAATGGCAAAAATATATGAGGCCGTCCATCTGGGCCAAGAAATAAGGCCTTTTTTTTCATGCCTCTGAAGTCCAAGGCTTGAATAGGAGGCTAGATTACCAACAGAGAGGATGACAGTTGTCAGACAGGTGTCACATTTGTGTGCAAGTTCAAAAGGGGCCAGGTCCAGTTGGCATCACCGAGCATGGCAACAGGCACTTGTTCAGCACTTAATAGATATTTGTGGAAAGTAAGACAGAGCGCTAGAAGTGGGGATCAGTAGTAGAATAATTACCTGGCATGTGCACTGCCCAAATTCCATCCCAGTGCTTCAAAAATAAAATAAGGAGAGAGAGAGAGAGAGAGAGAGAGAGAGAGAGAGATCAAATCAGGAAGGTCTCCTGAAAGCTATACTCCTTCCTTACACTTGACAACAATTGGAATAACAAAACCCAGAAACTAGAATGGGGGGAAAGTAAAGGTCTTCAACGAATATGGCACTTTAAGAAAAAGACCACAGTGCTTTAAAAGTGTCAGGACATCCTCTCAGATGTCGTAAAAGATGTTCTTTGTCTAACTAGTCAGGTTTGTGCCAAGAACATCCATTTAGTCCGACTGCTCAGCTAGCAGGCTCGTCTGACAATTGTCCTAAAGATTGATGCATAATATAATCAGGGGAGTGCGTCTGCACAAATTGAGAGGTGTGGTTATTACAGTACAGGTCTTAATGCACATCAGAGGCCATTCCTCAGGCAGAATATTCGATTTAGAATTCTATTGTCACTTAGATGCATCTGCCAATAAACCGCTGGAGAGGCACATTTGTATTGGGGTGAAATACTTTGCCTTCTGGTTCCTCCAAAGATCCTTGAAGATAAAATGGGTTATCCTGAGCATCCTTGTTTAAATGGTAATAAAATCCTCCCCCCAACCTGAAGGTCAAGGTAAGCAGGAAAATTGACATACACACCAATTCCTCACTGAAGGGAAGGGCCTCTGCTCGGCATCTAGCAGGGTTTAAGAGCTTCACAGTTGCCTCATTACAATCCCACTGGCTGCCTAAGCATAGAAAACCAAGGTTTCAAATGTATGACCGATACGGTGACTCAATATTTAGAACTAGAGGAAAACATTAAATAGGTAAATCCATTGACTCTGTCTTATGAAACCAGGTGTGGTTGCGCATGCCTTTAAGCCCAGCACTCAGGAGGCAGAGGTAGGATTGCCATGAGTTCGAGGCCACCCAGAGACTACATAGTGAATTCCAGGTCATCCTGGGCCAGAGTGAGACCCTACCTAGAAAAAAAAAGCATCTTGATCTTCATAGTGCACCCCCACACTACCCCCACCTCCATTTCAGCTTATATATACATATGTGAGTATATGTAACATTATCTGGCCCATTGTCTATTGAAATAAGTTGAATTTATTGGAAGTTGCCATAAATTAGGGGAGAGGGGAATCTTTATAACTATGATTTCGCAGTTCCATTCCTTCTACTCTTCTTCCTCATTTCCTTGTGTTCTCTCCTTTTCTCCTTTTGTCTCTTTTCTTCTCTCTCTCCTTGCTAGAATAGACTATCTGTAGCAGACAGCTTCAGGTTCACTAAGATAAACTTCCATCCCAGGCACAGTTATGGAGGAAGGGATTTATTGAAGCTTACAGATCCAGGGGGAAATTCCATAATGGCAGAAGTTGGCCCCCTCTTAAAGGACCAGGCAGAGAGAGAAAAAGCCAAAAGCCACACAGCACAGCACACTTCAGGAACTCCAGCTAGGCAAACTTTGCACATCTTTAGATTGAAATCTGAAACCCACCACCACACCTTAAGAGCCACCCAGTGACACCGCCTCCAGCCAGGTGGTTACAGATGCAAACCACAAACTAATAAAACACTGAATATATTGGGGGCCATCTATTCAAACTACCACTCTATCATTCTGGACCTCCTTGCCAATAAACCTCTGTTTCCATGAAATAATCTCTAAGAAAGATACATTTTTCTCATTAATATCCATCCAATCCATTGGAGTAAATTCTTTCCCAAGAGCTCATACACTGCAGGGAAGCTTGGGTAGGAGCGAGTCCCTTTTAGCAGAGCAGCTATTTCTTTTGTATTTAACAATAAGGAAAGGGTTTTGCACAACATGTTTTGGCTTGGGTGCTCTGAGCACGAGCTGACGGCGGAGACTCAAGCTCACCTGAGAAACAGTGCTAGCCGACAACCACCTTGGAGGGGAAAACAAAACCCTATCCCAGCTCCTATGGACTGATCTAATCTCCTTTGGCTGTCATTCAATACCACAGGTCTGATTTAATTTGATGAGATTTCTAAGACAATTTAGGAACTTAAGCATTTAATGCCAACCCTGATCTTTCTTTCTCTAAACATATTCAAAGGCTTCCTTCTTGATAAGTTAAAAAAAAAAATTGTTGAATCTGATGTGAGGTCCATAGAAGTGTTTTGCTTTTCAACTTTTTGGTTTGTAAGTAGAAGATATCTTCTGAAGAGAGAACCGGGAAGAATGAATGGGAATTACAGAAAAGCAGATTAAAGTTCAACAGAGGAAACAATCTCTAATGATCATCAGGGGACAGTGGAAGAAACCGGACAGAAACCTGGGACCCCATGAGGACAGGGCTTGCATACCGTCTGGAGCCTCTCACTGAATGGTTCCGAGGAGTCTGTCTTCTGGTTCCAAAGAGGCTGTATTTCAGCCGCAGAACATCCGGGAGACATGTTAAAGGACCAAAAAGACAACTTGACAAGTATGTTCGGTGAAAAGTAAGTGTGCCAAAGGAAAGCTGAAGCCTGCCCCGGGGACAGTGTTCCCATTCTTTGTGTTGTCACCAAACGCACGAAATCCGGCTTGGACTTGGATGTGCTGCTATGTCTTGCCATCACTGTGATCTCATGTTCTGATGAAATATTCATTATGAAATTTTCCTCTACTGAAGGTAACAGCGTGTAACATTTGTTGTTCTGTTGTCAGAAATGAAACGCTGATTTCTGCTACAGGAAAATTGCTTCCATTCAAACCAAATGTTAAGCCTTAAAAAAAAAGAAGAAGAAGAAAGAAGAAAGAAAGTTTCCACCAAGCAAACAACTGCATGCTAACACTTGTCCCTCTTTCTGCCCATGGCTACAGTCTGTAGAGATAAGACTGCTGTGTGGGGGCGACAGAGAGGAGAGAGCTTCATCTGGGATGAAATCCCCTGTGAGCACGGCCTCTCTCCACACACGGCTGGTCCTCTGTCTACTGGAGCCTGGGCTACCTTTCTGCCACAGGAGGCAGCGGTGACCCTTCAGCAGTCATCATAAGTGTTTCTCATCCACTGGGGTGCACTTCACCCAAGTCACTGCGATTTCTCACCTGCATGGAACGGCCACAGAAATTTCCAGGGTGTTCTTGCTGCTCCCCGTCCACATTAGCAGGGTTCGCCACCAAGCAGCTGGTCCGCTCTAGTATTCGCGCTCCAGCAAGCTGATAGCCTCTCGCCCCACCTGAAAGAAGCGTCACCAGGCTATTATCTTTGCTTCTTTGGTCCTTCACTGTGTCACTAGCACAGACAACAGTGGAAGCACTGTATTCCCATTCAATAAGCATTTGTTGTGTCCCAAGGAATTTATCTCATGTACCTGTATACGCTAAGAAAGTATGAAACTGGGATGTTGTGTTCATGGCCACCCTTGAGGTTCGGTGCCTCACATAGGCACCAGACATAACTGATAGCTTTTTTTTCTGACCAGTGAGCCCTGGGTCCTCTTTTAAACAGAAATATTTAAACTTCTAGACAAATTCCATCCTACCCATGGCATCACTTTTCTTACTGAGCACAGCCAGCGAGAACCCCCTCTAGCATAAACTCTGACCTTCCCACTCAACAACCAGTTCATTGGGTTTCTTCACTGGGAAAGGTTATTTTGTTATCAAGGAAACGAGTGCAGGCGAATGAAGGAGTGAAGAAGGCCCCTGTGCAGGTGGCCGGGGTGCTCTGCAGCGTGGTCGGTTTCGAACCACTTTGCGTGAGCACAACCACCACTCTCTCCGAGGAGAGTTCTGAAGAAAGCATCACTTTCGGAAGACATCTCTGGAGACCAGTGCTAAACAATGGTGGGTGGGTTCTAAAAATAAGGAATCTATTTATAGATAACTGCCAAACTATCTGCAGTCCCCCTCAGCAGATAGACCTGTGTGTTTCAGCGGACTGGACCTATGCTTTTGAGGCAGAGACAGCTGAATTTATGAATTGTACCTCCATCATTTGAACATGGCCAAGATTGTTTCTTCCCCTACAAAAATCAGATCTGAGGCTGGAACGACGGCTCAGGGAGTAAACAGTTTGCTGCACAATCCTAAGGACCTGAGTTAAACTCCACAGCACTGGGCTGGAGAGATGGCTTAGTGGTTAAGGCACTTGCCTACAAAGCCAAAGGACCCAAGTTCGATTCCTCAGGACCCGCATAAGCCAGATGCAAGGTGGCTGGAGGTGCTGATGCACCCGTTCTCTTTCTGTCTGTCTTTTTTTTCTTTCTGTCTCGTATACACACACACACACACAAATTAAGTAGAAAGTTATTTAATTAATTTAAATGTTTTAAAAAGATCCACAGCATCCACATAAAATGCCAGGCATGGTGGTACATGCCAGTAATCTCAACACTTGGGGAGGCAGAGATCCCAGGATTCAAAGGCTAGGTGGCCTAGAAGAATGGGGGAGCTCCAGGCCCAGTGAAAGACCCTGTCTCAAAGAACTTGACCATGACTAAGAAAGGCCCCCCACGTCAATCTCTGACCTCCATGTACACACACACACACACACACACAAAATACACCTACATATGCATTCACATACAATCACACACACATGCATGCACACCACACACATATTCATACCCCAAAATAAAAATAAAAATAAAATCTGCCTTGTTGAGTGGTTGTAAGAATTAATGGTTTCATACACAAAGCACCAGGCAAAGAGTAAAGAAAATGCTCAGTGCCAGCTGTCATTACTCGTCACAAAGGGAGACTACTGTCACCACTGCTCTGTCTTTCTACCTCCCTGGGGACATGCTACCTTCAATTCCCACCAATGCAAGGCTTCTCTCTGTTGTTCCTGTTAGTGACTTACACCATCAAGGCCACCGTCCCCTAGAGCGTGTGAGTCAAGAGTCTGGGCACAACATCTGGGCTGGGTGTCTTTTCATCAAAGCTACAAGTAAGGTTTTGGCCAGGGCTGGAGCAGAGCCCGAGCTGTGGGTCAGGGTCACCTTCCAAACTCATGTGGTTGTTCACAAGTCATTTCATCATCGCTGTAGAACTTATGACAACTCACATCTTCAAAGCCAGAAGACTTTTGTTCTACTCTGACCTCTACCCTTACCTTTTATTTTTTTTTTTTTTTGAGGCAAGCCCAATAGACTGCCCCCCTCCTTTTTTAACGCAAGAGAGTGAGGGCTCCGGGTGTGGTGGCGCATGCCTCTAATCCCAGCACTCGGGGGACAGAGGTAGGAGGATCATTCTGAGCTCGAAGCTACCCTGAGAATAAATACAGAGTGAATTCCAGGTCAGCCTGGGCTTAGACTGAGACCCTACCTTGAAAAAAATAAAAATAAAATAAAAAAGAGAGAGAGGGCATGAGAGAGAATTGGTGTGCCAGGGCCTCCAGCCACTGCAGTTGAACTCCAGACCCACGTGCCCGCCTTGTGCACACATGCAACCTTGCACACTTCCATCAATTTGTGTGTCTGGCTTACATGGGACCTGGGGAATCCAACATGAGTCCTTAGGCTTTGTAGACAAGCAACTTAACCACTAAGCCATTTCTCCAGCCCTACCCTTAGTCTTTCTTAAAATATTTTACTTATTTATTTATTTGAGAGAGAGGGGGGCAGGCAGAGAAAAAACAAGAGGGGGGTCGGAAATGGGCACACCAGGGCCTCCAGCCACTGCAAACGAACTCCAGATGCATGCACGACCTTGTGCATCTGGCTTATGTGGGTACTGGAGAATTGAACCTGGAGAGATAGCTCAGCAGTTAAGGCACTTGCCTGCAAAGCCTACTCTTACTTTTAAAGAGCTCACCTGGTTAGGCTAAATCCAGCCAGGATCATCTCCCCATTAACAACAGTGGGCTGAATAGAGAGCACGATTTCCATCTACTGAATCCCTTCACACTGGCCACAGAGCACACTCCCATCCTGGGACTGTTATTATCTCATAGCTTGGCCACCTTCCATCTATAAGAAGAATGTTATAGGTTCCACCCATACTCAAGGGCATGAGCCACTGAGGATCATCTTAGACTTCTGCCTCCCAGAGACATCTTCAGTACCCACGGAATCTGACCGTCACTTGCTGACCTGCAGTGGTAAGGCTGTGAAGTTGGCGAGCAGCTGCTAGCGTGTTTCCCACTCAGCTAAGAACCCAAGAGAACCAGACACACTTGACCTGGCTGTGTCACGAGGTCCACAAAGGGGCTGCAGAGTGCACCAGAATTCAGCCTCCCCAGGCCCCATACTCAAAAGAGGAACAGATCTCATTCCATTTCTTTGTGTGCTCATCAAAAAACAAAAAAAACATTAAAAATGAAATGAATGTATCTATGGAAAAATAACTCAAAAGTAGAGCACAGAGATTTTAAGTATCCCATTTATTAAAATATATTTTCGCCGGGCGTGGTGGCGCACGCCTTTAATCCCAGCACTCGGGAGGCAGAGGTAGGAGGATCGCCATGAGTTCAAGGCCACCCTGAGACTCCATAGTGAATTCCAGGTCAGCCTGGGCTAGAGTGAGACCCTACCTTGAAAAACCAAAAAATAAAATAAAATAAAATAAAATATATTTTCATTTTTAAAATATGAAAGTTATCACTAATTGTCTATAACTATGCATATGTCAGGTTTGCTGCTCTGAAATATAGTCTAAAAAAAAAAATAGGAACAGTGCAGGAAGCACTGTGACAATATTGCTGCCTGATTAACCAAAATCGACTGGTCAGTTATTGACTTTCTGGGGGTGACTCAGCACAGACCTACGTAGGAAAAATTTGCAGCGAGAGGAATACATACATGCGTGCGTTCTTGCACATGCACGCTCACACACACAGCCAAACAACCTGGATCATTTGTGCTGCCATTCAAGGATTCAGAGCCAATTTCCTCAATGTGGCTTTCTCAGTATTGAGGGTAGGAAGTCAAGAGTGTGGGGACCACGATGGCACCATAGTCCTCTAACTTGGGGGGGGGGGTGGACAATAAATCGTCCACTGCGCTTCCTTCTTGAGTGGACACTGAAGTGACAGCTGTTCCCAAGCCTGATGAGCTCATCTTCCGGTGATGCCACAGAGGGAGACTCAACAGCTGGGCCCAGGATTCCAGGAGAACAGCTGAAGTCGCCAGCCGCCCCTCCTAGCACCGGGTAGTGCCTTGCTGGGGCCCCCTTGCTCGCTTGCAGCTTGTGTGAGGCCGCATCTGAAAAGAGGGCTCCTCCAAACGCCCAGAAAGAAAGAACACCCACCTGGGTCCCAGGGGCCCCTCCTGCCCTGCCGCAGACCAGCTGGAAGCAGCTGACGGAAACCCACCCAGCTTGGACCCCTGCCGCCGAGCAGGTTCGAGCACAGCCAGGCTCCTCCGCTGACCGTACTGGGCCCTGATCATTTTAAAACCACGTGCTTTTTTCTTTTTTTTTTTAACTCAGCCTGGATTGTCTCATTCTATCAGTTCTTCTCTCACCTTTTTCTTTCTGTTTTTCCTTTCCACATCCCCTGCCTTCTTTTATCTTGTCATTTTCCCCCTTTGACTTGTGCTTTCTCTGGGTCACCTGCCTTTCTAGTGCTCTTAACAACTCTCTGGAGATTTCCTCCCCACTCGTTCCCTCTCCTCCCCTACTGTTAATTGTATTTTCATTTCTCTGCTGCTAAAAAAAAAAGAAAAAAGAAAAAAAGAAAAAACAGAAAAAGAAAAAAATCGTTCGGAGGGCAGGAGTCCCAGCCTGACTTGGTCTAAACCTTTGCCTTACAGAACTGCCCATTGGTGAAAATCTGTTCATATAAGTCAATAAACAGATCAGCTGTAGCAGTCTGCCCTTGTCAGGGTGATAATTCTTTCTGAATCTAGTGACATTTCAATGAAAATTTTAAAAAAAGAGTATATTGAGTAAATGGTATGGACTTAATCAAATAATGCAACCATCTACAGAAACAGCAAGTGTGGGAGGCGGGGATGAGTATTCACTTATGAGTGGTGTATTCGTGTGTTCATGGGGGGGGGGGAGGGTGCGTGTGCACATGTATGTGGTAGCCAGAAGTCAACCTCAGGTGTCTTCCCATTGAACCTGGAAATCACCAATCCAGCCAGACGAGCCAGCCAGGGAGACCCAGGCACCCTCCTGCCTCTGTCTCTCCGGCACTAGCATTACAGCTGGGTGACGCTGTAGCTGGCTTTCACGTGGCTCTTGGGGGTTTGAATTCAGGGCCTTATGCTTGCTCTTTAAGCGCCTTACTAGCTGAGCCATCTCCTCAGCACCCACAAGAAACATCGTTGAGGGAAACAAAACCTTTTACGCAGGAGGCAAAAACGCATCTCTCCTCAGGAAGAAGTGAGACCGCTGCAGCACTTTGACCTGCAAGGCGACCTCGTCAGCAGACACAGGTGACCCTTGCTGCGGTGGGGAGACGGGAACACCTCGTGGGGCTCCCATTATGCCTGTGCGTCTCCCCTGCTCTCCCGCGTGCACCCCTGGCTGTGTACATGGGCAGAAACTCATATGGTGGCACACGACACTTTCATGCTGGACTGCACTTATTCCTTAACCATCCTCCGAAAAAAAAAATGATTTTCTGCATTATAACAAGAACACTTACAAATGCCTCAGTGATGACACTGAAAATCTGAACACATCAGCCATTCTGTCAATGTTGGAGGAAAAAAAAATAATTTTTATTCCTGACCCAGCACCAGCTGAACGGTAACTTGCTGAAACATCACCTGAAACAGAGGTTCCGATTCACTGGAACTCGACCTATTACACGCTCGAGCAGCTTCTGGAACGAGCATCGCTGTGCAAGCTTGTGCAGGCTGGATGTGAAAAGAACGACAGACAGGCATCCTTCTCGCCTCTCTGATAAACTGGGCTGGTCCTCGTCCCCCCTTCTCCATCCTCCTCTTCCTCCTTGCAGAGAGAGTCACTATGGACAAAAGGAAGCCCAGACCAGGGCCTGTGACCCTAATCAGGCTTCTGGACCTCTTGGTCGAATCAATGTTAGCTTAGTTTGAACTGCAGAAAATATTCCAAAGATTCTGACCATGCATCCATGCCTCCCAAAGGGCTGAGAAAGAGGAGTAGTAAAGAAGGGCTTTTGTCTTTGTTTTCTTTTCTTTCCGTTCCTTTCTTGTGGGTTTTCCTGAGACAGGGTCTCACTATGTAGCCCTAACTAGCCTCGAGCTCACAATCCTCCTACCTCACCCTCCCAAGTACTGGCATTGCAAGCACGTACCCCCAAAACCTGACACAGGGCTGGCTTTCTTCACTCCAACTTTTAATATTTATTTATTTATTTATTTGCAAGCACAGAGAGAGAGAGAAGAGAGGCAGAGAGAATGGGCATGGCCTTCGGCCGCTACAAATGAACTCCAGATACATGGGCCTCTTTGTGAATCTGGCTTTATGTGTGTGCTAGGGAATTGAAACAGGGTCGTAAGGCTTTGCAGGTAAGCACCTTAACCACTCGGCAATCTCTCCAGGCCTCTCTATGACTTTTAAAACAGTATTAATTTTATTTTACGTATTTATTTGAAAGAAAGAGGCAGAGAGAGAGAGAGAGATAATGGGCTCACCAGGGCCTCCAGCCATTGCAAACGAACTCCAGACACATGTGCCACCTTGTGCATCTGGCTTATGTGAGTACTGGGGAATGAAACCTGGGTCCTAAGGCTTCATAGGCAAATGCCTTAACCACTGAGCTATCTCTCCAGCCCCTGTATGGCTTTTTAATAACAGTTCTACCTGGTCTAGTGGTTACTTTAACCATTCTGCTGTGGTTGATTAAAACAAATTGGATTGGGTCTTCAATTCGTTCTTCTCTTCTTAGGACATCTCCAGAAAACAAGGTCTCTTCCATTTATCCTGAAACAGGAAAAGCACTTGTTTCCTCTTGAGTTCTGACAAGGAAGGTATGGTTTGGAGTGAGGTTGAGGAGTAGCTGGCGGCAGAGAGGTACATTGTGTTTTGCCACCAGGACTGACAACTTCTGCCCTATTAGGTGAAATGAAAACGTTTGACTCTTGCTCCTGGTCTGCTACACAGAGGTCCAGGCATTTTTCAGATTTCTGAGAGTGAAGTGGTTAAAGCAAATTAGGTGAGGAAGGCTGTTCCTCCATCATCAAGACTTGAGAAGCGGGCCATTCCAAACATACATTTGCTAAACCAGCCTTCATGGCTGAGCTTCATTTTTTTCTTTTTTTATTTAAATAATATTATTTATGTATTTATTTATTTATTTATTTATTTATTTAAGAGAGAGAGAGAGAGAAAGAGGAGGAGAGGGAAAGAATGGGTGTGCCAGAATCCCTAGCCACTGCAAACAAACTCCAGATACATATGTGCCACCACGTGCATGTGGCCTACGTAGGGTACTGGGGAATTGAACATGGGCCCTTTGGCTTTGCAGGCAAGTGCCATAACTGCTAAGCCATCTCTCCAGCCCTAATATTCATTTTTCAACATGACTGGATTGAGAATCACATAGGAGACACACCTCTGGGTATACCTGTGAAGATGTTTCCAGAGAGGTTTAATTGAGGGAGGAAAACCTACCTTGAACGTAGGAACCATTCCATGGTCTGAGGTTCCAGGATAAATGAAGAGGAATCAAGCCGAGCACCAGCATTCAGCTGTCTGCTTTCTCACTGCGGATGCAATGTGAGCAGCCACCTCTTGTTTCCAAGACCATGTCAGGAACCAAAGCAAACCATTCTTCTCTTAAGTTGTTTTTTTTATCATGTATTTTGTCACAATGAGAAACATAATTCAGAACAGTGGCTGGTGCCATTGACTGTAACTGTGTCTGTCTTGGTTTGTATTTAGAGGGAAGCTTATTTCACTAAGATAGCTATTTCCAAAGGATAGTGTGAACATGTGCCTGAAATTATCAAAATCCCAATCCTAAAGCCACGAGCTCTTCCTTTAAAAGCAAGGTCAGGCAATTTTAAGCACATCATGCTCTCCGGAGTTGTCCCTAAGAAGTGGTACCTTTCAAATAAAGCAACTGTGTCCTGCATTTGAATCACCCTGTTCCACATGTCCCATCCAGCTAGAGCTTACAGATCAGATCAATAGAAAATGTGCTGGGAGCCAATTATGCAGTTTTATATTATCTAATGGCAACAACAAGAAAGATAAAAAAGAAACAGTTAACATTGACTTCAATAATATGCTTTATTTAATCTAATCTGTCCAAAACAGCATCGTATTAACAAGTAATCAATGTGAAACATTACCGATTGGGTGTTTCACGTTCTGTCCTCTCCTGGAAAGTCTCAGCAAACCAGTGCGTATTTTATGCTTACAGCATGTGTCAGCTTGGACAAGCTGCATGTCAGGTGCTCAGCGCACACTGGAAAGCCCAATCGTGAGTGAACGGCAGCTGCAGACATGTCATAGCCAGACTCATCATTGAGAAGATGATGCCATAGAAGGTGTGTGGGCATTGGTCCATCCAGACCTATTTTCAAATCCTGGCTACCTTACTTACTGGCTGTGTTGCCTTGTCAAAATCACTTAGCATCCTTGGACTTTGATTTCCTCATCTTAGAAGCTTGGCTATTAATCCCTGCATTTCATAGTTTCACTGTATCATATGAAACAGATGCTTACATGAGTACTTAGTGAGTAGCTGGTACACAGAGGGGCTGAATCACTAGCATTTGTCATAGAATCAATCATGCCTTATACATGATAGCAATACCAGTGAAAAAGGTCTGAGGTTTAAAAACCTGGAGAACATATATTTTTATTTACAATTTTTTAAACATTTAATTTATTTATTATCTGAGAGAGATAGGGGGGCCAGATAGACAGAGAGATGGGCATACTTGGACCTCTAGCCACTGCAAACACACTGCAGACACATGTGCCACCTTATGCATCTGTCTTACGTGGGTACTAGCAAATTGAATCTGGGTCTTTAGACTTCCTAGGCAATTGCCTTAACCACTAAGCCATCTCTCCAGCCCTTATTTACAATTTTATGTAAAGACTATTCTTAGAAAATGAGTACATCTTGGAACTACTGCTAACACTTGGCCTTGTTGTTATTTACTCTAGAGCGGGGAACATGGTTCAGTGGGAAAAGTGCTTGCCTTGCAAGCATGGGAACCTGAGTTCAGTTCTCAGAGCCCATGTGGAAAAGCTGGACAGGATGGTGCATGCTTCTAATACCAAGGCTGGGGAAAGGCAGATGCCTGAGGCTCACTGGCCAGCCATTCTATTCTACTTGGTGAACTCCAGGCCATGGGAAACCCTGTCTCAGAGAAGGCGGACAGTGCCTGTGAGGAATGACCTCTTACATTGTCCTCTGGCCTTCACACACACATGCACACATGTGCCTGCACACCCGCACACAAGAACATGCAGTCGCACATGTAAATAACAATGCATTTACTCTAATAAGGTAAGATTTTATGGAGGTAAAACACACTTATATTTAACAGAACAGAGACAATAAGGTGCCACTAAATTAAATGGCAGGGGCTGGGCATGTAGCTCAGTGGTAGTGTGCCTACCCAGCATGCCCAAAGTCCTGGGTTTGATCAGCAACACAGAATAATAATTCAATATGAAGAACCTGGACTTGACATGGATCAAAATACACTGCAACTTGCTATCCCACTATTACATGTGTGGAGTTACTTAAGATTTCTGTTACAGTTATGAGCTAGGGACAAAGGAGAAGACTCCCCCCAGTGGGTAGTATTGACATCTCACTAAAAAAAAAAAAAGAGACACTACCAATATAAAGATTTATAAAGTGAGATTCTGTGACATAAAATATAAACACAGAGATCATTAGACAGATCACTTTAGGAGAAGAAAATTTCCTTTAATTTAGGGGGGGAGGGACTTTGAGGAATTTGAAGAGCCACATTTCAGAGAAGAGACACATGAGTTTTAAAAGAATCACTTATGGGCTGGAGAGATGGCTTGGCAGTTAAGGCGCTTGCCTGCGAAGCCAAAGGATCCATATTTGGCTCTCCAGGTCCCAAGTAAGCCTGACGCACAAAGTGATACAAGCCCACAAGGTCACACATGCTCACTAGGTGGCGCATGCATATGGAGTTTGATTGCAGTGGCTGGTGGCCCTAGCTTGCTAATTCTCTCTCTCTCTCTCTCTCTCTCTCTCTCTCCCCCCTCTCTTTCTCTGTGTCTGTGTCTTGCTCTCTCATTAAAAAAAAGTCCAGTCTGTTGACTTGTCTCAAAAAAGGAAAGAAGGAAGGAAAGAAGGAAGGAAGGAAGGAAGGAAGGAAAAGAAAAAAAGAAAAAATCTCTCACAATGAGACATGGCCAAAAGGCAGAGGTAAAGAAGTCCCTAGTGAGGGGTACATATGGAGAGACTTACATGGGTAGAAAGCTTACCTCAAGATGGTTTGAAATTTCTCTGCTGTGATTTCCTTCTAATATCCTCAAATCTACAGAAGAACACTGATAAGTATATACCATGGTCCCAGCTGCCACTATGGGACGAGAAATGGAAAGATTGGAGTCACGCCTAACACAGGGAAGTATCAGAGGTTTGAGTAGCAGCCTTGGGGAGGGAATGAGAGGCTGAAAGGCAGGAGGCCACTTGCACTAGACATGAATAAGGATGTGGGCTGGAGCAGCCAGAGACAGGCTGCGGGAATGCCTGCTGGTTCAGGGGCATGCACCAAAAATGACAAGCTGGGGAAAGTGTTAGCATCCTCAGGGAGTCCCAAAAATGTAAAAGGGGATTAGCTCATTAAAGGGACTGAACTCCAAAGGAGTGCAGTGTCAATTGTTGTAATGCAGACATTGAAAAGAATTGTGGCCACATTTTGTATCTCGGTCTGTGGGAGGCCTAAACATCCTTGCTATATCGTGGGGAAATATTAACTTCACTAGCCATTTGCTCACAGCTGTGTATTCTTGGACAAATGATCTAACCTCTCAACCTTGAGTTTTTGCATCCTCGGAAGAAAGGGATTGAACAGGAGGATGGGAATAGAATCCTTCCATCGTGATTCGTATAGCAACTATAGAATCTATGTGGTAGGCAGGTACTAGCTTGCGACACTTATGTTCAGAAAACCATTCCACACCCTGGCTCTATGCGCATGGCTTAAACATCCCATTGTACTCCTGAATCAATTCAGGAAAAATCAAGCCAAACACATTCAATGAAGGTTTATAAAATGAATATCGTTGTAGTCAGGTTTGCATTGCTGGTAGAAATCACACAAACAACAGCAGCTTGTGAGGGGAGAAAAGAGGTTTATCTTGGCTTACAGGCTCGAAGGGGGAAGCTCCGTGATGGCAGGGAAAACGATGGCATGAGCAGAGGGTGGACATCACCCCCTGGCCAACATCAGGTGGACAACAGGAACAGGAGAGTGTGGCAAAAACTGGCAAGGGGAAACTGGCTATAACACCCATAAGCCCACCCCCAACAGTACACCAACTCCAGGAGGTGTTCTCAAATCTCCACCAGCTGGGAACCTAGCATTCAGAACACCTAAGTTTATGGGGGACACCTGAATCAAATCACCACAAATGTGAACCATTAAAAATAAATAAGTGAAAGTTGGGCTGTGCTCATTTAATGTTTTAAGCATTGGTATCTCGAGTTTACTATATCTAATTTTAATTTTCTATTTTTTTGGTGTTTTTTTTTCTTTTTTATTTGTTTGTTGATTGCTTCGAATAAAATTTCATTTTGTAGCCAATGCCGTCTCTAACTTGGTATATATCTATTTTGATATCTCATTCTTTTTATCCTCCTTCATACTCCATGTCAAAATGTTGATGGACTTAGAACAATGCAGGTCTTGTGGGGGTGTCAGGAATCATCATGCAGTCATAAACACACCAGTCAATTCAAGCTGGGAGGACGCTGCCCCAAAATACTCCTTCCCTCCATGCGCTCACACATTCTTTGAAGGGTGGAGTTCTTAAAGTTCAAGTTATTTTTTCTTCTCTGTGAAAAAGAATCGTAATATTCAAAATATAAAAAGTGGAGTAACCTTTTAAAGGAACATAAAAACCTAGTGAAAAATCATGTAAGCTTCCAGTTCCTAAAAATACTGCCTAATAGGGCTGGAGAGATGGCTTAACAGCTAAGGCATTCTTCTGCAAAGCCAAAGGATCCAGGTTCAATTCTCTAACACCCACATAAGCCAGATACACAAGATGGTGCATGTATCAGGAGTTCATTTGCAGTGGCTGGAGGCCCTGACATGTCCATTCTTTCCTGTAACTCCCTCTCAAATAAATACATGAATAAAAATAAAATATTTTTAAGAATACTGCCTAATATACTCAAAGAATATTTGGTACTTATTACTCAGATATATTTGAATAATTATCAAAAACGGGAGGAGCCATGAAATTTTAAAAAAGGATGAAAATGGGGAAAGAATAAGCAGTTTATCCACAAGGAGGATGAAAAGTTTTCTTCACTGGATGGTAAAAAAAAAAAAAAAAAAAAAACAGAAGAGATGTAGTCTGAGTTAAGAAAACTACAATTGGTAAACTTGAGTCAAAACGACAATAATTTATTTTACTAGCAAACAATAGGGATCACCAGGAATGTATTGAACTGATCTGACTTTAATCTTACTAATTGAATTGGGCAGACAATAGCTTATGAGTATGTGAAAAACATAACATTTCTGAATTTCAACAGCATGCTACAAAAACCCACTCTTCCTCTCTACGCAAATGCATGCACTATGGGTGGAAAAAAATAAAGATAGGTTGATTTCATCATGATTTGAACAATCATAACATCAAAAAGAGTTCACCGAAGGCATGAAAAACACCTTGTTCTGCTTGACATTTTTATTAATAATGAACACTAAGCTATGGAAAATTACTTATTCAATTTAAGGAAGACCCACAGCCAGGAAATTTAAAAAAGCATCACTCTCAGTACCCTTGATTATAAATGACAGAAGTCCAGTTAGAATTAACCTCAGAAAACAAATTGTTCAATGGGTAAATCACTCCAGGCATTGTTGTATCTGGCTGCTCAAATAACGCAATGAGGCATCAGGCTGTTTTTATATGTCTTAGCTTGGTTTTCCTCTCTGCTTGTCTGATTTCTTTGGAATGGTTCTCCCAAGTGAAGTCAGAGATGGTACTGCCATCTCTTGACTTATTTTGCCCCAGCTCAACAACTTTTATGTCTCTTTTTTAAATATATTATTTATTTATTTGAGAGAGAGAAAGAGGGAGAGAGAAAGAGAATGGGCACACCAGGCCTCCAGCCACTGCAAATGACCTCCAGCCACATGTGCCCCCTTGTGCATCTGGCTTACTTGGGTCCTGGGGAATCAAACCGTGGTCCTTAGGCTTCACTGGCAAATTCCTTAACCACTAAGCCATTTGCCCAGCTCCTCTCTCTTCTACTCAAGAGTCCTAGCCAGGGCTGGGGAGTTAGCTCTGTTAATAAAGTACTTTCTTCACAAGCTTAAGGACCTGAGTTTGATTCCCGGAACCCATGTAAAACATGCCAGGCATGGTGGTGTGTGCTTGAAATCCCAGCACTGGAGACACAGAAGCAGATGGATCCCTGGGGCTCACTGGTCACACATTCTGGCCTAATCGGAATTCTTCAGACCAACAAGAGACCATGCGGACAGTATTCCTGGGGAATTATACCTTAAGTTTTTCTCTGGCCTGTATACAAACATACATGCACACATACGCACATGCACTTGTTCATGTGTACACACACACACACGCACACACACACAGAGATTCTAGCCAAAGTCTTAGGTATGTATCTCATTTCCCTGACTAGGAATATGTACCTATCACTGAACCAGTGTTTTCTCAAGTTTTCAGTTATGTGTCCTCTCAGAACCCAAGGACTAAGAGCAGGGGAAAAAGGAACTCACCAAAGGGATTCTATGCAGGCAAAAATACAGCAAACCCCCAAAGTAACAGGCTAAAATAGTCATTTAAAAATAAGACTAAATAATAAAAGTCCTGAACTTGATTTAAAACAATGAATTTCATAAATTAAAAATGAGGGTAAACCACATTTGTCAACAAGCAGTTCATCCGAAAAAGATTTAAAGGTGGTTTTAGACAATAAGCTCATTATGAACCAACAATGTGTTGTAGAAATGGGAAGAGCTAATTCAATTTTAGGTTGCCTTACTAGGAAAATCATAACCCAATTATGGGATGTTACGGTCCTGCTGTTTTCTTTATAGGTCAGACCACAGCTGAATGGTACATTCTGGAAGGACACTCACAAGGTCTGGCACATCCAGAGGGATCTGGACAGGGAAAAGAACTAAGAGTCAACTTAGAGAAAGACTTCAAGACATTAGAGAGTTCCATTCCTAAAAGGGATCACTACATAGCAATGGTTCGATATTTGAAAAGTAGTCATATGGACATGAGATTGACTCCACCGGTGTTACTGCAACGGGAAGAGCTAATGCCTACAATGAAATTAAGGGGAAATAAATCTAGGTAGGTTGAACAAGTAGTACTGTCCAGAAAAATAATTGGCTCCCTTGGGATGAGGCGAGCTTCACTCAAATGTAATTACCAGGAACATTGTAAAATTTGTACTGGTCACGAGTCAACTCCTAAGATATCTCTCTCAACTCTCAACACTACAAGCCAAATCTGTTAACTTGTCCATTATGTGCAAGTTAACAGGAAATGCATGCTGCATTCATTAATTTTACATCTCTGTGACCAAAAACCTGACAGAAACAATTTTAAAGGGAAGCGCTATTTATTTGGGATCATAGTATTAGAAATTTCAGTCCATAATCCTCAGTTTTGTCGATTCTGGGGATGGGCAAGAAGCAAAAGTTAAGGAGAAGACCAGAGACCAGGTTTAACACTCAAAGTTACTCCCCTAGTAACTTACGTTCTTCAATTAAGCTCCAACTCCTAAAACTACTAGAATCTCTCAAAATAGTGCCACCCTCTGGGGACCAAGCATTGTACACCTGAGCCTGTGGCTGACATGTCATGTTCAAACCAGAACACATATACCCTTTCTATATTTTTGCCAGAAGGACCCAGACCCTTCTATGTCTTGTACATGAATATGATGACTCAAGGATTCACTACTCAAGACAAATGGAAGAAATTCTGTGCTACGTGGAAATAACCCCAATATAGAAAACTTTAGGCATACCAAACACCAAAGAAACTGACGGTTTGCAAAAACGTCTCTCTCACCTGGTACCCTCAAGCATCAATCAAACCTCAGTGTGTTGAAATTAATTAAAACATCACTATCTGATTATTATTTTTATGTTATACTTCAGGGAAATGGTTCAAATTTCTATTGCAGTCATTTTGATCATCCATAGATTTCCTTATCCATGTTATTTTATAACACAGATAGTGTAAGAAATGTAATAAAGTAGCAAGTACTTCGGAAAAATGTAATAAAATATCCAAAAGTGCTTTATTAATTGTCAAACTACATGTACCTGTAAGGATTTAGTGAGATTATTATTCATTCCACCATGTGTCATATAAAATTTGTCTTTATGAAATTATGAAGATTCAACAAATCCCTATATATCCCAAAATAAGCAGGATAAAAAAAAATATCAAATTTATCTGAATTGAGAACTTGTTTTTTAGTCTAAGAAGTGGTCACATTGACTGTATGTATTTAAATTCACTGAAAAGCTATGAGAGTCAACTAAAATTTTGTCTATGAAAATTACTCTGTGATGTACTGTATGATTTCAAATTAGATTATAGTTATTCTGCTCTCATTATTAACAGCATCTTCATTATCCTACCATAGTGAATTGACTTCAGGAATATAAGTTTGGGGCTGGAGAGATAGCTTAGCAGTTAAGACTCTTGCCTGCGAAGCCTAAGGACCCAGGTTCTGTTCCCCAGTACTCATGTAAGCCAGATGCACAAGGAGGTGCATGCGTCTAGAATCATCCACAGTGGCTGGAGGCCCTGGTGCACCATTCCCTCTCTCTATCTGCCTCTCTCTCTCTCTCTCTCTCTCTCCCTCCCTCAAATAAAATTTTTTTAAAAAAGAAATATGCTTCTAAATTAGACTAAAATTAATATGCAATATCTGAATTCTGGCACCAGAGTGGACAAAGTCAGGTGACCACTTTCTTTATGTATGGGTGGTTAGAACACATTGAATCAGTCTCTGATAGCTTTAATTATTAATTATTATCAGCAGACAAAAATCTTAATCATAAGGGCTTTGTGGCCTTTGCACATCACCAATCACTCTTGAGATCGTCCCTACGGTCACAGAAATGCTGGTAAAAGCACTAATCGATAGTGAGAGAGAAGTAAGTATGCCAAGGGACCTATATTAAGACTCCACCTTTAAAATGAATCATTGAGACCACTTACATTCTCCTTTACTGTAACTCCCAAAGACCAATGGGTAGGGCCTGTTAAGCCTATCTAGCCTACAGACTTACGTTAGTTATTTGTTAACATGGCGATTTTCATCATCCAGGATGGGGATAACTAACAAATTACGAAACTGAACTTCCTCGTTTTACAAATGAAAAATAGGCTCCTAGCAAATAAGTTCTTTATCCAGGATAAGTTAGCAGGGGAGACTGGATTGAAACAAGAGCCTGCAATCTGTCTTGCTTCTTAGGAACATTTGACTCAGTAAAATCACACTGCATATTTAATAAAAACCACTGAATATGTATGGCCCTTTTCCTTGGTGATTAGGATCCTCAGCAAATAAGTATTATTAGACATGTGTAAGGAGGCCCCGACTTAAGCTGAGGGTTGCACTTGAAGGGCTAGGTCTCGTTTTCAATAATAAACAAGATTACAGTCAAAATAGGATAAAAATGTTACGCAACTCGGCTGGATAGAGTAATGTGCAGGGGAATCTGAACTGAGCTATTCCGCTTTACACACGGATGCTGTGCATAGAAATTGACCCCACACCCACATAGCCGAGCAAAATGTAAGAGGCTTGTAAGAAATGAGTGATAAGCAGGAAATATT
Source organism: Dipus sagitta (assembly GCA_036346955.1). Lineage (NCBI taxonomy): Eukaryota > Metazoa > Chordata > Mammalia > Rodentia > Dipodidae > Dipus > Dipus sagitta. The sequence goes on along the minus strand of CM070785.1, from coordinate 36,014,617 downwards.
GACCTTGTTTCCACTTGGGGGTCAAAAAAAATGCAAGAGATTCTTCTGTATATTTTATTTCCCTAAGGAGAGCATGTTACTTAATTTAAAAAAAAAAATCCTTGAGCAAAGCAGTGTCTCTAGGTGCCATAGTGATTTCACTTCTTAGTAGTAACTTACCTTGGAATTTTTCTTAGGTATTGTTCAGAAGTAAAAAGCAAACATTGGAAAGAATGGAAGAGCAGGGAGTGGGTCCAAGGGGAAGAGGGTCATTAAGGAAATGGAGGCAGTGGAGAAGGGACGTAAGAGGATAACTTGATGGGAATATGACAAATTTGTAATAACATCAAAGTTCCCTGCTTGTTTGTTCGTATGTTTTGGTTTTTCAAGTTAGGGTTTCACTCTAGCTCAGGCTGACCTGGAATTCACTATGGAGTCTCAGGGTGGCCTTGAACTCACAGCCAATCCTCCTACCTCTGCCTCCCAAGTGCTGGGATTAAAGGCATGCACCATCACGCCCAGCAAGTTCCCAGTTTTAAAAAGTGCGAAACATGTCTGTATAAAGTTTAATCCAGTCATGGTGCTTGTTAGTTACAACGTTATAAGGCTAATTTAAGCACTTACTCAACCATAGGAAACTCATTATATACTCATTTAACATACTGAAAATAGTTGACCATTTATAGGTACATATGAAAAAAATATGACTATATGTGTAGAATTACCATTTTAAGCAACCTACAGTTTCTAATTGGAAAAAGATGTCTTATTAAAATCATTCATAATTCATATTCATAAAGACCTCGTAGAAGACTTTAGGTTAAAAACCTTGAAAGACTATTTTTGGAACAAGAAAGCTGAATTCTGACAGTGATTTATCATTATAATATTAGTGATTTTTCTCCTTTTGTTTCTGAGAGAGAGAGAGAGACAGAGAAATAGAAAGAGGAGACATAGAGAATGGGCACGCCAGAGCCTCAGTCCCTGCAGTAGCACTCCAAATGCTTGCACCACCTGGTGGGCATGTGTGACCTTGCACTTGCCTTACCTTTGTGTGTCTGGCTAACTTGAGATCTGGAGGGTAGAACATGAGTCCTTAGGCTTCACAGGAAAGCACCTCAACTGCTAAGCCATCTCTCCAGCCCAGATTTTTCTTTTTTAAAAAAAAATTTATTTATTTATTTATTTATTTATTTATTTGAGAGAGAGAGAAAGAGGCAGACAGAGAGAGAGAAAGAGAAAAAAAGAGAATGGGTATGCCAGGGCCTGAAAACCCTCTTCAGTGGGCTGTCTGTGGTCTCACTGGGATCATGGAATGCACTTCCTGTGGGAAGAGCAATGTCTCCCAGTAAGCCTCCCCCTCCTCCATCCCTCACTCTTACATACTTTCCAATGTCAGCCACTGCAAATGAACTCCAGACACATGCGTCACCTTGTGCATCTGGCTTTATGTGGGTACTGGGGAATCAACCCTGACTCCTTTGGCTTGGCCAACAAGTGCCTTAACCATTAAGGCACCTCTTCAGCCCTTTTTTTTTTTCCTTTTGATCGAGAGTCTCACTATGTAGCTCAAGTTACTCTTGAACTTCTGATCCTCCTGTTATAGACTCCTGAATGCTGAGATTATAGGCGTGTAGCTATACACTTGGCTTTGGTGAGTTTTTAAAACTTTTTAAGAATAATAAATTACTATCCATATCTGAACTCTTTTCAGATACTTGCTGATTTACAATGCAAACATTGACTCATGATGATGATAACTGAATGAATGTATGTCCCAACAGTGAAGGAACAAAGAGTTGAAATTTTGCTTTTCATAATAGATGAAAATCCTGATGTCTATTCAATATAATTTTCCAAATGCTTTCCCATGATGCTTAAGGATAAATAAGTAAGTAAAGTATATGACTATGATATCTATAACACATAAATAAGAGAGGACCAAAACAGAAAGTTGGATATGGTCAGCTTGAAGAGTTTAATAGTATCATTAATAATGCATCCATAAACTGTGTCCATTTAAATACCAAAGTTGAGTTCTTAAGCAGAATAAATAAATATACTCTGTGGAATCAAAGACGTTTTAGGATGACTCATTACTTTCAGACCTGACATTCAGCTAATGATGATACATTACCCCATATTTATATCATACCACATTTATATTACATTAGGAATAATCTTTATGACCTGATGTTTAGGGTTGTTGTTGTGTTAGTTTTTTTTTTTTTAATTCTAATTTCTTCCAAACTTACCTATTGCTTTTGGACACATATCTGAGCATTTATAACTAACATGTTGCCTGAGGTCAATAAAGCCTCAGAAGCAAGAACTTCTAGGTTTCCTGAAGAGATCTAACCTGGCAAGACAGATGGTCTGTAGCCACCCCCACAGCAGGCTCTGAACTGACTCTGGTAAAAGAGGCTGTGACCCCAGATGTGTGATTAGAGGGGATAGAAAATGTCTTCTTTCCCACCCCTGGCCTCAGCAGCAATTGTTATTCACCTTATAAAAAGATGCATCCTGGGCTGGAGGGATGGCTTAGCCATTGAGGCACTTACCTGTGAAGCCTAAGGTCCCATGTTCGACTCTCCAGGTCCCACGTAAGCCAGATGCATAAGGTGATGCAAGTGCGCAAGGTCGCACACGCACACGAGGTGGTGCATGCGTCTGGAGTTCGATTACAGGGATTAGAAGCCCTGGCATGCCAATTCTCTCTCTCTCCCTCTCTATCTCTTCTCTCATTAAAAAAAAAAAAAATGCATTCCAGGCTCTGGGATGTCTGTGCCAGAACCCTCTGGTAAAATGTATACCACTCGTGACTGAATGCATTTACCCAGCAAACGTTTCCTAAGCACTTACCATGCTGTCAGTGTTTAGCGGGAAGGTAAAGATCAGATGTAGGGTGGCAGAAATGCCAGGAAGCGAAAAACGATTAAGGACACAAAAATCTGAGAGCACACCCCATTGCCACCCCTTACTGTCTCTAATGTCATGAGTATGCATCTAAACCTTACTTCCTTGCTGTGTAAAGTGAGTGTGATAGTTCCTCTACTCAGCATGGTATATGGACCATGATTCACTCATCAAATGCATGGAAGAGGGCGTTACCCAGCTGTCAAAATCTGCATACAAGGGCTGGTGGGGTGGCTTAGCGGCTAAGGTGCTTGCCTACAAAGCCAAAGGACCCAGGTTCAATTCCCCAGGACCCACGTTAGTCAGAGGCACAAGGGGGCGCACGTGTCTGGAGTTCATCTGCAGTGGCTAGAGGCCCTGGCGTGCCCATTCCCATTCTCTCTCTCTCTCTCTCTCTCTCTCTCTCTGACTCTAATAAATAATTTTTTAAATTTATTTTTAAAAATCTGCACATAAAATATCCCCACAGGATATTAGTGGAGCATTGTTACATGAAGTAGGTCACCAGAACATGCATTTGACTATTCTGGTCCCTAGTCTCCTCATTGCTCTCTGCTTCCTGGTGCCACGAAGCAAAGAATGTACCCCCCCCTCCCCCACCCCATCAAATCCATACCACATGATGTTCTATCCAAGTACAGGAGACCAAGTAACCATGGGCTGAACCTCCGGAAACTATGAACGGAAACAAATCCATTAAGTTGTTTATGTCAGGTTTTCGGTCAGGGCAGCAAAAAGTCTAACGTACTGTCACACAACTAATATGTTATAGTTGAAGCTATTGTTGATTTTATCAATTACAAAAAAATACCCCCTCTCGGTATGTAAAACAAATGCAAAGGGGAAACAGAAGATCATGGAAACAAAACATGGCCTCCAGAAATAGAAGCCATGAGAGCAAAGGTCACATTTGAACTGGATCCTGAGACCTGAGCAAATATTTCTAATATTTCTATATAAGTAACCACTTGGGATTTAGTCCCTTTCCTTCCTTCCTTCCTTCCTTCCTTCCTTCCTTCCTTCCTTCCTTCCTTCCTCCCTTCCTTCCTCCCTTCCTCCTCACTCCCTCCCTCTCCTCCCCACAGGCCTATGCGCTGACCACTTGGTCTCCTAATCCCATGCTGGGAGGTCTTTAGGAAGCGGGGCATTGTTAGAGGAAGTAGGTCACCAGATCACATCCCTGAATGCTATACCTGTTCCCTGGTCCCCTCCTCCCTCCCACCTTCCCTCCTTGAAGAGAATGGGTATGGTTGAAATATGACTGGTGGTATTTCGGGGGAGGCTGAATCTGAAAGGGGCGCTGCTCATCTCAGGGATACCTGTGAGGACTGGGTGGCAAGGATCAGGTCAATCCCAGCTAAGGGATACAGGGGCAGCAGCTAAACAGGAAACTTCCCCGGTTTCTGCATAGGTTACTCAGGAAGGACTAGTTCCCGGGGAAGGAGAACGCGGTGCGGTGGCGGATCTGTGGATCAGACTACGAGGCACAGTAAATGCTGCAGGACGAGATTTTGATTATTTCATTTTACCTCCCATATTGGCTTATCAGACGTACCTCTTTGGAAGCGTTGCATTGGGATTTGCATAATTAATCTATCAAGAGTCTACCATCACGACTATAGTAAGTACTTCCTTAAAAGTTAAGAACCTTATAGCAGCACACTTCTATTTCTCACCTGGGCTATGAGTGCTTTACGTTTTGCTGGTGTATGTTTCATTAACCTCACAATACATCATCGCTATTGGTACCCTTGCTTTAAACAGTCAATTATCACTTAAAGAGAAACAAAGGTTATTTTTCTGTTCTACAATACCCAACCCCCCCCCCACACACACACACCAGAAAAAAAAAAAAAAGACAACTAGTATGATTTGCTTTTGCCTGAAGAACTAGCTTTCTAAAGTGAAGCTCAGCCTTAATGTCTGGCTAACAAAGGTTCTCTTTTACATTGTTCTTAAGTGCATGTTCTTTGCCTATATACTTCTGAGTTAAAAGGATTTGTTTTCTTTTTTTTTTTTCACTTTAAAGTCCATTGCTTTAGGCTTGCATATTTCTAATGAAAACTGAAATAATTTTAAAATGGCTATTTCTTTATATGTATGTAATATGCTTGTCAATTTTTGCCTGTATCTTCTTTTAATATTTTTACTTCCCATCTTGTGATTCGCTGTGGTACTTTGGGGAGGTGTTCATGCGGTGCATCATTTATTCTGCTCATATTTTTTTTAACTTCTTGATCTGTGTATTCATAGTTTTTTTTTTTTTTTACCAAATTTGCATTTGGGGAAAATCTACCATTAGTTCTTTCTTCCTATTCATGTGTGTGTATGTGTGTAAACAGAGTCTCACTCTATAGCCCAGGTTGGCCTTGAACTCATAGCAATCCTCCTGTTTCAGCATTGCAAATACAAATGTTGTGATGACTGGCATGAACTACCATGCCAGGCTTATAATTTCAAGTGCCGTATACCTTCCAGTCTTCTGATGCTCCAGTTGGGCAAGTATCACACTGCTTGAGAAGATCCCACTGGCCACTGGTGCTCTATTCCTTTAAGCAAGTTTCTTTTGAGATTTGTCTTATCATGTGTATTTAACACATACCACATGATGTCTTGAAATATATGCATTAGGTGCAGTGACTGCATTGAGCTAATTAACATGTATTAGCTCATATTCTTATTATTTTATGGTGAAATACTTAAAAGTTCATTCTCAGTGAATTCCAAGAGTATTGTTTTAAATTAGTCATCATGACCATGTTGTACAATATATCTCTTGAACTTATTTGTCCTACCTAATTCAAACTTTGTGCTTTTTGACCCACTTGGGTACTGTGATACTTAACATTTCCCTTTATTTCCAGGAATTCGACTTTATTTACACATAAGTGAGATCTTACGGTTTTGCCTTTTTGCGAGTGGCTTTTGTTTATCATAATGTCCTGAATATGCAGAATAATAAATTCTGTGTCTACTGAGTGAAAAAGAGCCAGGAAACAAGATGGTGAAGAGATCGTAGTCTATGAAAGCGTCTATATGTTTTCACCAATGAGCAACTGCCGAAAACCCATATCAAATTCTACGTTGTCTATTGAAGGAATATTATTGGAGAAAAAAACATTGTGGATCCCTTTCTTACCCAAATTTTTATCATTGTTACAGATTGAAGTCTATTAAATTTGACTAAATCATAGAGCTAAAAATGTCAGCTGCTGTTGTGAGTAGATCCAAAAAGTTTTTACCAGGTGGGACAATGTAGTGAGAATAAAGGAAATAAAAATACATTTAATGGGAATAAATACAAACTTTTTATTTTCATTCAAAACACCAATGATACAAGTACAAGATAGAAATAACCAAGGTCTTATCCAATGTACATAAGACTACCATTTTATTTGGCCACGTGCTTGATATGGACTGGGCTGAGACTCGTTTTTTAAAATGGGAGAGGGGCTGGAGAGATGGCTTAGCAGTTAAGGCACTTGCCTGCGAAGCCTAAAGACCCAGGTTCTATTCCCCATCACCCATATAAAGCCAGATGCACAAAGTAGCATATGCATTTGGAGTTCGTTTGCAGTGGCTGGGGGCCCTGGTGTTCTCTCTCTCTCTCTCTCTCTCTCTCTCTCTCTCTCTCTCTCTCTCTCCTTTCATAAATAAATAAATGTTTAGGGGGGGACAGTCAAGAAGGAAAGAAAAAGGAAAAGATAGGAGGAGGAAAGAAATTTTAGGTGTCATGCAATAATCCTGCTTTCAGACCCCTGAGGACAGGAAATTTTTAATTACAAATGGACTTTGAATTTTTCAGTATTCTCTGGTATAATGAACTAACTGCATTCAGTCCTGGGAAGCCCATTTTAAGTAGCACACTAACCCTCTGAAGTGCATCCAAAACAGGGCATATGGCATTCTAAAGACACAGGAGAACATCCCAATGAAGAAACAGTTGAAAGCATTTTGTCTCAAAACCAAAGGAGATAAGACTAAAGGAAGGATTGTGTTCTCTTTCAAAATACAGCCAGTCCTCTGTGTGCATGAGTTGTGCTTTTTGGAGTCAGCCAGCCAAAGATCCAAAGTGTTTCGCAGCTGGGGAGATGGCTCAGTGGGTAAAGCCTTGTCACACAAGCATGAGGACCTGCATTAGGTTCTCCAATAGCCACATAAAAATGCCAGGCTTGGGGTCATGGCAAGGAGTGCCTACAATCTCAGCACTGGGGAGACAGAGACAGAAGAATCCTATGGCTCGCTGGTGAGCTAGTCTAGCTGATGTGGTGAGCTCTAGGTTCAATACAAGATCCTGTCTCAAAAAAAGGAAGGTGGAGAACAATTGAAGATGATGTCTGATGTCAACCTCTGGCGTGCACACACACACACACACACACACACACACATCGGGAAAAAAAAATTCATCCTGAACTGAACAAGTATTTTTTTTCTAGTCATTATTCATTGAGCCATATTCTAACAGCCATTTTTATACCATTTACATTGTACTCAGTATTAAAAGGAATCTGGAGATGGTGTCATGTAAACACTGCTTCTTTTTTGCCTGACAAGAGGCTGAGAAGCCATGGAGTTAGCTATCGTCAGAGGTCTGTGGCTCTCCGTGGACGGCTGATTGCAAAGCATTAGCAAGTATCTGTTAGAATTATCCACTTGCTCCATTCTCTCCAGAACAAGACACTACAACCATCAGGGGAGATACTGGAAAATAGGACCAAGTCGAACAATCGAACAGCATCTTTTAGAGGAATGAGGTCCCCAAACACTGGGCTTCAAAAAATCCCTTGGGAAGATTAATTATGATTGTTAACTTGATGCAATGTGGAATCAGCTAAGAAACATGCCTTTGGGCAAGTCTGTGTGCATTTCCAGAAAGAATCAATTCTGGCCGGCTGGGGGAGGGGGAGGGGAAGCTTCTCCCCTCAGTTAATTCTTTCTGGATGTACACACATCAAATCTTCTACCACACATATTTTGATTGCTAGAGAGTAATTGGCTTCAAACTGGTACATTAAAGAATCTTTTTTCTTGGGCCAGGCGTGGTGGTGCACACCTTTAATCCCAGCACTCAGGAGGCAGAGAGGTAGGAGGATTGCCGTGAGTTCGAGGCCACCCTGAGACTACATAGTGAATTCCAGGTCAGCCTTACTACAGTGAAACCCCTACTTCAAAAAAAAATCTCTTTTCTTAATATTTTGTTTATTTATTTAAGAGAGAGGGAGAGAGGGAGAGGAAGAGGCAGATAGAAAGAGAGAACGGGTGCACCAGGGCCTCTAGCCACTGCAAATGAACTCCAGATAAATGTGCCACCTTGTGCAGCTGGCTTATGTGGGTCCTGGGGAACCAAACCTGGGTCCTTAGGCTTCACAGGCAAACATCTTAACCACTAATCCATCTCTCCAGCCCTAGAGAATCTCTTGATGTGTAAATAGGTGAATATGAGAAGACAGAGGAGAAGAAATGAAGCACATGTTAAATAACTGATTAATTAATTAAAATAAATAAAGTCTGTGTTGGAAGTCATACTCCACATTAAAGGAGCCCAGGTCTTTCCATAGACTCAAGTAGGTCTGTAGTCTACAAGCCAACTACTTGCTGCACTCCACATTTTACACTAATAGAGAGTACATTCTTTCTGATGCCATTACTTGACTTTTCCCATAACTAAAACCTAAAAGTTTGTATCTATGGCAAAATGCAAATAACTATTGAAACCGAATAACAGATCGTTTGGGATTTTATGCTGCTCTCTGTACTTTCATGTAGGTTTGACCTTTTCTCATACTCAAATGTTCTTTCTCTGTCTTAGGGGGTCGTGTCTTCCAATTATATCCACTCTTGCTCTAGAGGGACACTTTATCCTTCTTGTAATTGTGCCTTTGGGCATAGGGAGAGACCTGTGGCACAGTGGCTCTTGCTTCTGTCACTCCTGCCTTCAACTGTCACTGGGAAAGATGTGCTTATAAGTGAGTTTGGAATAAGGAAATGTGTACTCATAGCTCTTCTTCTTCTCCCTATTCTTTTGGGAGCTTTTGGGCCACAGACAGGCCATAGCTGGTTTGTTCTCCATACAGTAAAGTGGATAGAAGCAACCCCAGTAAGTAAGGGAAACTGGAAACTGGTTCAGTTCCACCTTGGCCAAGAGGGTGAGACCAATTCTGGGGTAAAGTATGGGAAGTCCGTTGTTGCAGCCCAAGTCTTGTCAAGTCATCCAGGGCGTAGGAAGCTGATATTTATGCCAATCTATCCAGACTGGTTGTGTTTCACAAAGCTATGATATCATTATCTGTTTCTACATGTGTGTTGCCAACTAGATAGTGCCTTTTAGAGCAAACACTGAGACTCGTCTAATGGATCCAACACGGCATGATACCCAATCCACAGTTAGATGGATTCAAAATGTCCTCTTAAAAAAAAAAAAGAAAAAAGAGCCGGGCATGGTGGCACACACCTTTCATCCCAGCATTTGGGAGGCAGAGGTAGGAGGATCGCCATGAGTTCAAGGCCACCCTGAGACTACACAGTGAATTCCAGATCAGCCTGGGCTAGAGCAAGACCCTACCTCAAAAAAAAAAAAAAAAAAAAAAAAAGAAAGAAAGAAAGAAAGAAAGAAAGAAGGAAAGAGAGAAAGAGAAAGAGGACTGGAGAGATTTCTTAGTGGTTAAGGCACTTGACTGCAAAGCCGAAGAACCCAGGTTCAATTCCCTCAGACCCACAAAAGCCAGAGGCATAAGGTGGTGCATGTGTCTGAAGTTCATTTGCAGTGAGTGGCTGGAGGCCCTGGTGTGCCCATTCTCTTTCTCTGTGTGCCTGTTTTCCCTCTCTCAAATAAATAAAAATTAATTTAAAAAATAATGAATGAAGCACTTAGTCTACTTAGTTTGTAGTTATTAATTCTGAACAGTGATTCATTTTTAAGATCTCAGTAACATTGATAATAGAATCTAAGAGTTTTATTGCCTTTGACAACAATCATGTGTCTTAATTGAATTTTTACTTTATATTGACTTTATTAATTTATAATCTGTAGGCTCTAAAGGCAATGTATTAGCTTAATCAGTTCTTCAAGCATTACATTGTGACACTAGAAGCTAAGAATCCTAGGTTTTATTTTTTGGTTCTATCATGGACCCATCTTTGCCTTTGAAGAAATCACTTAAATCAGCATTTAGTTCTATATATACATGATGGAGTCACTAATTTACTTTTTTAAAAAGAATATTTATTTATTTATTTGACAGAGAAAGAGGGAGAGGGAAAGAGAAAATGGGCATGCCAGAGCCTCCAGCCACTGCAAACGAACTCCAGACACATGCGCCCTCTTGTGCATCTGGCTAACGTGGGTCCTGGGGAATCAAACCAGGGTCCTTTGGCTTTGCAGGCAAACGCCTTAACCGCTAAGCCATCCTTCCAGCCCTAATTTACTTTTTTACTGGTGTGTGTTAATCATATGTGGCAATGGGTTTTGTTATGAAATTTCCACTCATGTATAGGATGTTTGATCATATTCACCTTTTCCATTACCCTTTTCTCTCTTTCTAATCCTTAATATTCCTAACAGGCTCTCTTGAACTTTCGTGGGTGGGCATGGATTTTCTTAATATGTTCTCATATCACTTATAACTGACATTTTCCATATAAAACCCATGTTTCCAGTACATCATGCTTAGTTATAATTTCCGAGCACAGGTGAACGTTGGAAACTTACTGAAATGCTCCTGCATTTAATGCTAAAAGATAAATTTTAATTTTTTTTACTGGTACAAAGGAGTTATTTAATATTTAAAGAATCAGAATCCATAAAATTCTCTTTAATGGAGAGCTAATCATTCCCATCCTTTGATTGATTTAGGAATAAAGGGAAATTTTGGATGCTATTAAATATGGTAATATTTGAAAGAAATATTCACATTAAATGTAGTAGTGTAACTATTGAATGGCTATTTTAATGAGAAGGAAAGTCCAATTCAGTATCAGAATGGAAAGACACACTTTCATTTCTAGTCACTGGATAGTTTCCCATTGGCACGTACCTGTTTCTGTGGTATATGCAGACAAAGAAGGAAGATGCACGCAAGGAGACAGGGCTAAAATGGTCAAGGCATCTACTTCCAACACTGCCAATAACACATCCAACAATCACGTTCTCTCCATGAACACTAGCTCCAAAGCTGGGCACAGTGGCATACGACTGTAACTCCAGCACTTGGGAGGCTGAGCATTCCAAGTTGAAGAGCAGCCAGGGCTGCATAGAAAGACCTTGTCTCCAAACTCTGTACTTGTTCTAATACTTTGCTTAAAGACATCTCCAGCCTCACTTGCAGCTAGGTGCAGCCCTGACATTAAGTTCAGGCCAATAAAGTAATAGCAAACAATGTTGGATATGCTCTTCAGAGAGGATTCTTAAGACAATGATAGGCAGTCACCACACCCTTGTGGCTCCTTGCCTTCTCCATTTCCCTCTGTCCTGAATGCTGACAGGAGAACTGAATCTCAGCCATCATTCTGAGACCTGAGGATGGAAGCCAGTGCTAAGGACGACAGAGAAGCAAATTAGAAGGAGCCTGGGAACTCATGGGGTTAACTTGTTTGTCCGTGGACATTCTAACCCCTCATCCTTGCGCTGCCCATTTTGCTCAGATGCTGTCAACTCCTGTGATTCCTGAGCGGTAAAGCACATGTTACTTAAGAGAAAGACAACCCTAGACCCACTTCACCTTATGATAAGGATAAATTTGGAGAGGGGGTAGAGTGTCTCTTGGAACCCCAAACGCTAAGTTTGTGTCTGTTAGTTCATCAAAGAACTGGCAATCCAGACTAAAGAGAATGTTTTCTTAAATCACCACATCTTATTCAAAACTCACAAGGATGTGAGGGAGGGAAAAGGCCAATGAAGGGAGGGTTACGTGAGGAGAGGGCAAACACACCATGTGGTCCAGGAGCCCATGGAGACGAACATGGACCTTGGATAAAAAAATAGAAGAAGGGATTTCTTTTTTTTTTGTCCAAAGAGATTAAGGAGTAAAAACAGGGCTGGTGAGATGGCTCAGTGGTTAAGATACTTGCTTGTGAAGCCTAAGACTTTCCAGGTGCCACCTAAGCCAGATGCACAAGGTCACAGAAGGGGGCCCACACTTCTGGAGTTCGATTGCAGTGGCTTGAGGCTCTGGTATGCCAATATTCATTCTCTCTCTCTCTCTCTCTCTCTCTCTCTCTCTCTCTCAAAAAACAGACCAGTCTGTTGGGCTTGCCCCCCCCCCCAAAACAGTAAAAGCAGTAATATAAAGTGCCCCTTCCCACCTGGGCTTCAAGGGTGGGGGAGAGGGATAATCTTGCCAACCGTAACACCCAGACATGGAGCTGTGTGCAGCTCAACCTCCTGGAAGGAGAAGCGCCTTCCTGAGCCCCCCCTGCACCCTGAAAAATGATATATTTAAGAGACCTTGCTCAGGAAGAAGTGAATACACCTGCAGGTGTCCCAGCCAATTGGCCTGAGCTCAAAGAGGAATACACACACACCTGGGTAGGGTGCACGTTGGAAAGATATGGCGTTGGGGTGAGTTGAATCCTGCAACCGAAGCAGGCTGGGCTCGCTGAGATAGGCAGGTGAGCCAAGAAGATAGGCATGGCAAGGGAGTGAGGTAAGATCCCTCCCTCAAGGGGCGTTCTCCTTGCTTGCGGTAACCTAGCCACTCACACTTCGTGTCACGTGGGGCAAGGAAAACCTCGTCTGATGTTTCAGTCCGTTAAGTTGATGTGAGAGTTTGAATCGCCATGTGTTAAAGGTTTGGTCCCTAGTCTGCGATGCTACTGGAAGATGGTGGAACGTTCTTAGAGGTAGGTCCTCGTGGGTGTTTATTTTAAATTTATTTTATTATTTTATTTTATTTTTTTCTCAATTTTTTAAAACATTTTTCATGACTATAAAAAATATCCCCTGGTAATACTCTCCCTGTCCCCCCTCCCCCTTTGAAATTCCATTCTCCATCATATATCCCCTCCCTCGTGGGTGGTTTTATTTATTTATTTATTTATTTTTTTTTTTTTGGTTTTTCGAGGTAGGGTCTCACTCTAGCCCAGGCTGACCTGGAATTCACTATGGAGTCTCAGGGTGGCCTCGAACTCACGGCGATCCTCCTACCTCTGCCTCCCGAGTGCTGGGATTAAAGGCGTGCGCCACCACGCCCGGCTTTCATGGGTGGTTTTAAATCACTGGAAGTGAGCCCTTGAAGTAGACTACGGGACCTTGGACTCTTCTCATTTTTCGTGCCCTGGCAGGAGGCAGGATGTAGCATAGACTTACACTAGAATAAGAACGGATTTACTCAGCTACGGGCTCCCTGCTAGGATGTACTGCACAGGCCCAAGAGCAATGGGACCAATGGGTCATAGACGGAAACTTCTGAAACTGTGAGCCAAGGCATAGCTTCTCTCGTTGTACATTGGTGATCGCAGGTATTTATGACAGGAGAAGAAAGCTGATTAACGCACTTGCCAAGCTAAATGTTAAAAAAAAAAAAAATGTCTTTTTGAGAAATGGCAAGCTACCCTTGGAAACTCTGCATGGGACTGAGGCACCAAGAGACACTTACCAGTCACCCAACCAAATAGCTCTCCATCTTCTTTGTAACAGTTATCCAGACCAAACAGCTCTTCTCTAAGCCAGAAAACAGAGATCCCATTTAGGACCAAGTACCTGTGAATGCAGTTACATGTTCCCCGGAGCTAGGGAAGTATGATTCCTTGATTTTTTGCTTCTGTTGCTTTCACCATCACAAGTAATTGTTGATGTCTGTTTCTCCTATAGACTAAGTCCCCTCCAGAGCACAGATGGCCATGTCCCAAGTGATAGGCACTCCCTGATAAGATGTTGGATGAATAAATTAATGAATGAAGACATGGGTGAATGAACGTCTGTGCTCTGAAGTTCTCATGGGCAGGCTTGTCATCTGTCTCAGCTCTCTCTCTCTCGTGTATGAATGGGTGGGGAAGCCACTGACTGGCATCAAGCAGTTCTAGAATCCCAGAAGAGCCAGTTAATTCATTCTCCCCCTCGTCTGAAAAAGAAAGTTGTAGAATGAGATAGGAAAGGTGGGAAGTCTCCTTCCCTCCACATTTGGGGAAAGAGATGATCCAAATGACAAAACGGTACTGATCGCACGGCTGTTTAATAATTCTCACATGCCTGTGATAAACAGGAAGCCGTGTCTCCCCTTTGGATGCAAGAAAACAGTCCTTACTTAGCTGCAAAGTCTAGGAGAAGGCGCTGGCCAGGCAAGCAGAGAGTCAGAAAGCAGAGGGAGCACTTCCGTCAGAGGCAGGCAGGACGACGCTGGCGGAACACCAGACTACATAATTCCACGGGAGAGCTGCTGCCCGTTGATGCCCCTGCCTCGTGTGCAAGCACAGGCTTGGGCTCCGATTAACAAGAGCAGTTCTAAAACCAGTCCCTCTTGTGGTTTGCCTCTGGAAATGCTTTAATCAAACTCAGGCTGGAGAGATGACTTGGCAGTTAAGGCGCTTGCCTGCAAAGCCAAATGACCCAGGTTCGATTCCCCAGGACCCACATAAACCAGACGCGCAAGGTGACACATGCACCTGGAGTTTGTTTGCTGGGGCTAGAGGCCCGGGCGTGCCCATTCTCATTCTCTCTCTCTCTCTCTCTCTCTCTCTCTCTCTCTCATAAATAAATTAATTAAATAAATATTTTTTGCTGCTTTTTAAGGTGGTAGATGAGACATGCCATGACTCCCCACTTGCTCCCCATCTCTCCACCTACATCACCCGTGGATACAGCATCATTTGAAAACCTCTCCTAGCTATTCTTTTGCTCTTCCTAGAAACTAACCCATAGGCTAAGGAAGTAGGTATTCCTTTACTCATTTCCCAGCAGCAAAAAGACCAGCTGAACTCCAACCAGCAAGTCTGGAATTCGGAATGGCTTCCCTTCCCCTGCCATCCACTTGACCTCACTAGAATTCTTCAAAATGAAGCAAGAGATTCGATTATTCTTTGGACATTTGCCTGTGTTCTTCTCCTTCATTTGACAGCACACCTTCATTTCAAATGAGTAATTTGTTAAGTGCACTATGCAAAAAGATTTAGCATCGCTAACAGCTTCCCTCACTGAGGCCTTTGGTTCATTTCCAAGAATGGCCTTTGGCCATGGAAAAGAGAGTCCATTTAGCTATATAGACTATTCTCCTTGATCAAACAACCTTGTTGGTATTAAACATTCTTTCAGTTTCTCAGATTTAGTGCCATCCTATCTGGACACCAGATGTTTCATTTGAAAGTAGTTACTAGGCTATAAATGGAATGAAAACTAATCAGGCTGTTATAAATTCAAATAAGGTAGCTGATATCTTTGAGAAAATCTTTGGTGAGTGTGCAAGCGAGAAAGTATTTTCATCTAATGAAACAGCACACAAGAAAACATTACTCTGGGCACTCCATAAATATTAAGCAGGAACAACAAACTCACCATGGCTGTGACCTTTAACACCTCTCCATTCTCCTGACTTCTCATCAGTGCCGACTGCCTAACCTGTCTAAACGCCACGATGTTTGTCTAAATGTGAGAAAACCTTACATCGAGATGCTAATTCTGCACTTGGTAGGAGAAAGATGGTGACTGTTGACAAGCAGATTTAGAAGTTCAGATATTAGTCAAGGTTCTCCAGAGGAAATGAACCAGTAGAATGAGTTCATATTACAAGGGAGGTTTATTAGTAATAGTCATGGTTCTCTAGAGGAAAAAAAAAAAAAACCCAGTAGGATGAATTCATATTACAAGGAGGTTTATGAAATTGGCTTGCATAACATGGGCTGAGTAGTCTAGCAGTGGCTGTCTATCTACAGAACAAAGAGGATGAGAACCTGGTAGGTTCTTGAGCAGTCCCCAATCTGGTAGTGTCTGGAGGATTCTCAGAGAGCCTCTGGTCCCCAGTATACATTGGAAGGCCAAAGAAACTGGATTCCAATAGCTGCAAAGAATAGCTGTAACAGGATGGATACACCCACCACAAAGGGGTGAAGACGGGCAGGCAAAACGACAGAATTTTTTTCCCTCAAGCCTCATTATATCTGGGGCTGCCATTGGAAAGACTGTCTGTTCCAAGAGAGGGTCTTCCTCCCACATTTAATCCTTCCTGGGAATGCCATCACAGACTCACCCAGACACATATCTTACTCGATTCCTGATCCAATGATGTTGACAATTGAGATTCACCATCACAGTGAAAATAAATTTAATCACTTCCTGTGCTCTCGCATTGGATGGGGAGATCTTGGCTCAGGATGTCTTGAAAACAAAGTTCAGGTATGGGCACAGAACAATCTAAAAATGACAGAGTGCCATAAGCTAGATGGTTGAAACAATGGAACTTTATTTTCTCATAATTCTAGAAGCTGGTAGTCTACAACTGAGGTCAGTTGGTCAGCAGAGTTAGATTGCTCTAAGACCCTCTCTTGCTTTGTGCAGTTATCTTCGTCCCTTGTATCTTCGTATGATCTTCCCTCCATGTGTGGCTGTGTTCTAAGAGCACATTCTTCTGATGATACCAGTCATATTGGGACACACCTCCTTTTAATTTCATTATCGTTTTAAAGACCCTATTGCTGCACACAATCATATCTAAAAGTCTTCTGAGGACATATGATGAATATGATAGACACACACACACACACACACACACACATATATATATATATACATATATTAGGATATATGACTTCAACATATGAATTTGGAAGGAGCAGTTCATCCATTCATCCATATAACTTAGAATAGCCAAAAAGACTTTGTGTGCTCATATTACCCATCCCGCACATTACAGGTGAAGAAATTGGATGCAGGAGGACATGAAGCACCAAGTCTAATCTGTGACTATGGTATACTGCCCCATTTCTTTGAACCAATCATTTCTCCCAGTAATGGGTTATATTTTTTCAGTATATAATGTAAATTTTAATTGCCACACCTCCCATTAGATTTACTTTCAAATATTTCATATTTTCTGTTACTACTGTAAATGAGACCATCTTAAAAAATATTAGTTTTGGGCTAGAGAGATGGCTTGGCAGTTAAGGCACTTGCCTGCAAAGCCAAAGGACCCAGGTTCAATTCCCCAAAACCCACATAAGCCAGATGCACAAGATGGCATGCATGTGTCTAGAGTTCATTTGCAGCAGCTGAAGGCCCTGGTGTGCCCAATCTCTCTCCCTCTCTCTCACCCTCTCTTTCTCTCTCTCAAATAAATAAATAAAGTTTTTTAAAAATCAGTTTCTAATTATCTACTGCTGGTGTGTACAAAAAGAAATCCATGTTAGCAAATGATCCTTTTTCTTAGGATTTTTAAAAGTATCATGTTTCATAATAAAAAGGAATATTTCCAGTATGGTTTACATCTTAAATGTGCCCCAAGGATTCATGTGAAGGCCGGTCCCCTCTGCCTCCCAAGTGCTGGGATTAAAGGCATACGCCACCACGCCCAGCTTCTGCAAATGATCTTTTGTCAAGACACCCGGGCCAAATTCACTTAATAATTCTAGTCATTTTTCTATGCACTACAGTTTTGCTAAATTTGTTTATTAATAATAATAGTTTGGCTCTTGGTTCATTTAAGTGCTTCTCAAAAATATCTCTAAATAATTTTGGTACTTTATTTCTTTCAGTTTTCTATCAATGGTATGCATTTTATTTTTCTCCTCACTACTTACTAACACTTTCAATTCAATGTCATACAGGAATAGCTACAGTAAGATTCCAAGTGTTATTCACAGCCTCATGGAAGATCTTTTATGGTTTTATCCCCACTATGATAATTACCATGGCAGGTTTTAATCTGTATAAATATTCTTCATCTACTTAAGGAAGTGCCCTTTTATTACCAGTTTATTAACTATTTTATGCTAAATTGGTATTGGATTTTACTATTCACTTTCCTGTGTCTATTAATAATACATCATTTTACATTACATTTGTTTACTTCAGTTAATAATGTTTGAATTCATAGAATAAATTTCTGTACTGATATATTATCATACTATGCTGGTTTTGTTTAGGGTTTTGATTTTGTTTAGGATCTAAGCTGATAAAAAGATAGAGTTATAATTTATCTTCTAATAATCTAGTCATTTAGGGATCAAAACTATATACACTGCTTCATTCAAAGGTTTGGGAGTATTTTTATTGTTTTTAAATTCTGTGGAATTCTCTATATAAAATCAGTGCTATTTCTTCTATATCGCTAGAAATCTACTTAAGCCATCTTGGGTTTTTTTGTGGTAAGGCTTTCACTTACAGAATCAATTTCTTTACCCAACACAAGGATATTCAAATGTCTCTATCTCATCTGTCGATTTCTATCCTTTTCTCTAACATATTAAATGTGTTGACATAGACTTGTTAAAACCTTATTTTCTTCTTAATGTCAATTGGCTCCTTAGTAATGTCCTTCATTCATTCCTAACATTGGTAATTTCTATTTTCTCTAGTGTTTCCTCCGTTTGTCTTTCTAAGAAGTTAGTGATTGTATGAATTGATAGGGACCAGCCATGATTTTGTTGATCCATTGGATCATTCCTTTGTTGATTTATATTCTTGTTTTTATTGTTTCCTTCTTGGATTTGCCTTGTTGTTCCTATTTCCTACCCTGAGGAAGAAGAGTAGCTCTTCCGGCTTCCTCCCTTACTCTAGTCTTGTGTTCGCACTTAAAGTCAACAATTTTATTTATTTATTTTTATTTGCAAGAGAAATAGGCAGAGAGAGAGAGAAAAAAAAAAAAAAACAGAGAGAGAATGGGCATGCCAGGGCCTCCAGGCCCTGACATACTCCAGATGCATGTGCCCTCTTGTGCATCTGGCTTACATGGGTCCTGGAGAATAGAACCGGGATCCTTTGGCTTTGCAGGCAAACAACCTAACCACTAAGCCATCTCTCCAGCTCCTAAAAGCTACAATTTTTTGTATGTATTGTGCTGTTTTGTGCAATTAATTTTGACACAGGATTATAATTCAGCTAAAATTTTCGAATGTCTATATATAGTTTCTTCTCTACCAACTGGTTATTTTAGGAGGACAAAATGTAACCTCAAAACAACTGGGCATTTCCTAAGTACCTGTGTGCAAGGTATGAATGTCGCAGTTACATTGTAGATAGAGGGCATGCACTGAATAATTTTAATCTTTTTTAATATTTTCTATTTTTATTTATTTGAGAGAGACTGACAGAGAGAGAAAGAGTCAGAGAGAGAGAGAGAGAATGGGCGCGCCAGGACCTCCAGCCACTGCAAACGAACTCCAGATGCATGCGCCGCCTTGTGCATCTGGCTAACGTGGGTCCTGGGGAATCAAGCCTCGAACAGGGGTCCTTAGGCTTCACAGGCAAGTGCTTAACCGCTAAGCCATCTCTCCAGCCCATAATTTTAATCTTTTGGCATTTGCTCTGTGAGGCTTGTTTCATGCATCAGCACACTACCAAATATGGTACAGATCAACCACACTCTTGAAAATATTAGTGTTGAGACGTGGTTTGGTGCCGTGTCTGTGCATTCTATGCATGTTACGTTGTTTGGCTCAGTGTTCCATGTATGCCATGCTACACAGATACTCTAAACGCTTAGTGATAGCAACAGATTTCTACTGCTCCTCTTAGTTCAATCAATGATTATTTTTAAATCATATTACTGAGCTTGTGCGAATTTAGAATTGAAATATCCTCCTGTTGGATTCTCTTGATTTTTAAAAACTATTTCTTTATTTATTTATTTATTTGCTAGAAGAGAGAGATAGGGAGAAGAGAGACAGACAGAGAGAATGGGCACACCAGGGCCTCCACCCACTGCAAAAGGAAGTCTAGACACATGCACCATTTTGTGCATTTGCCTTTACTTGGATACTACAGAACTGATCCCGGGTCATTAGGCTTTGCAGGCAAGTGCCTTAACTAATGTTCCATCTCTTCCACCCCTGGATTCTCTTTTATCATTATGAAATAGCTGTCCTAGCCTCTAAATTCTACTTTTTTTTTTTTTTTTTTTTGGTTTTTCGAGGTAGGGTCTCACTCTAGCCCAGGCTGACCTGAATTCACTATGGAGTCTCAGGGTGGCCTCGAACTCACGGCGATCCTCCTACCTCTGCCTCCCGAGTGCTGGGATTAAAGGCGTGCGCCACCACGCCCAGCTTAAATTCTATTTTGTCTGATGTTAGCCGAGCAATACCAGCTTCCCTTTAATTAATGTCATTATATTTCCATCTTCCTACTGCAAATTACTCTACATCCTAATGTAAAGGGTATTCTTTGCAGTTGGAACAAATTGAAATTTTTGTTTTTTATCATTTAGTCTTTAACTAATAGGTTTTAGTCTACTGATATTTAATTTAGTATAATTGAATAATGTAACATATCTATTACTCAATTATAACATACTAAATTATATACTGTATATAACATAATATACTTATATATTTTTTGCTGTTTGATTCATCTAATTTGTGCTTTTCTTCTCTTCTTTCTTCCATTCAGAACCTATTCAGCATAATGGATACCTTCAACTGAATTCATGTTTCCATTTCACTCATCCCTATTTCAATTATTTTCTCTGTGCTTTTTACTTAGATATTTCTATTTATCTATCTTCTACTTATGTCATTCCATAAAGTAAGTAGTTTTGCATATTCTACCTTTTTACTTCTTGAATTTTCCTTTGCATGTTTCTAGGTTCTAGTCTTCTGATAAATTTTTCTGTTAATCTATACTTCTTCATTTCCTTGTATTTTTCTAAGCATAATACTTAAGAGTTGTAGAATAGTTCATATCACTTAACTGTACTGGGCCACCTGTGAGTCTGTTTCTACTGTCTGATTTTTCTGTTGGAAAGTGGTTATGTAATTATATCTGTTGGCCTAGCTAATAATTTTTAATTGAATGACAGAAATAATGAGTATTGATGATATTATCTTTGATCAAAGAAAATTTCCTACTTCTTCTACTAGATAGGGTAGACTAAGGAGGAGGGTGATCCTCTTTTTCCAAATGGGACTAAACTGAATCAAGGCTATGTAGTTTAGGTAAACTTAATCTAGCTCTAATTCAACCCTGTTTCTAAAGAGAGTTAATCAAAGTCATTAAACAGAGAATCTGATGTGTCTTTGATTCCTCAGAACCATAAGATTGTGGGAAACCTTTTCTATTTTTAAGCTCAAACATATCTTCAGAATTTGGCAAATATATTGAGGAAAAGAGAAACCATGTGTGTGAGGACCCTCAAGTATTTTTTTTTTTTTGTCATTCTAGCATTATACAATGCCAAAAATTCTACTAGTTTATTTGAATTCCAGCAGAAACTTTCTGCTTGAGCCAACCAACATACTCAGCTTAGGCCATAACTGACAAAAACGGTCAGAAAAAAAATAAAAAAGAAGAAGAAAAGGGATCAAATCCATCACTAAAATTTCTCTCTTCCCCTCAAAATTTTGGTCCTGCTTCTCATTTCTTTTTCAAAGTGGTGTGTGTGTGTGTGTGTGTGTGTGTGTGTAGCCTTTCTTGAAAAATACAGGTTTAAGGGTAGGGAAGATGGTTTATAAGAGCGCTTTCGGCACAGTCATAAGGACTCGAGTTCAATCCCCAGTGCCAAGTAAATAACTGGGCTGTGCAGTGTGTGCCTGTAACCCTGGCGCCAAGGTGTGCCCAGACCAGCTGGTCCCCGGGGCTTGCTGGTCAACCAATCTGACTGAAAAACTACATGAGCTCCAGGTTCAGTGAGAGACTCTGACTAAGAGAAATGAGATAGAATGACAACAGGATAGGATTCCTGATGTCCTCTGGCCTTTGCACTTGGGTACCCTTGCACACACACACCGAGAGAGAGAGAGAGAGAGAGAGAGAGATTTAATACAAATCATTTCTCCTCCCCCGTGGTGGAAGTCCTCAGCCTCCTTGCGTGAAGTGAAGGGAGCAGCAGTCTTAATTACTTTCTACTCGGAAAGGGTTTTGAATCTCTAACATCCATCCACAGCGTTTCTTTTTTGTCTTTGGTTGTTTTATGAGGAAAAATTATGCTGGAGCCAATATTCATTTTTAAAATCCTGTTTGTTTAAAAGCCAAGGGCAACATGGAATAGCGAAATTGAATGGCCCTTTTAGCAGTTTGAAATCTAGCCAGGCATAGGATAATTATAAAAAGTAACCAGTCAAATGAACATAAAGCAAGCTGGCAAGAAACCGGCAGAACATGGTGACTTGTGTAATGTTCTCTTCTCACTGTCAAGCAGAAACCAGTCCCATTTAGCAAATGTCAAATGGAGTGGTTGAGAACACCACAGGCTTCTTAAACACACTACACATATGATTTGCCAACTTTTTCTTCACTGAGAGTAAGTTATTCATAAAAAACTACTTTTTCATTACATATTAATTTTCATCTGAATTTCATTAGGATGTTAAAATTACATAGAGCAAAATGCTTATTCACATGAATATATAACTCTCAAGATATTATTTTGAAATTATTATTTATCATATCTTTAATGGGAGAATAATCTTTTCCTTCAAGTGTTTAAAGATATGCAATGTATTTGAGAATAATATACCAAATGTTCCTGACGTAAATAAATTCAGCCATTTCATTTTAATTTTATATGATATAATAATAAAATACTAGCCGGGCATGGTGGCGCACACCTTTAATCCCAGCACTTGGGAGGCAGAGGTAGGTGGATCGCCGTGAGTTCGAGGCCACCCTGAGACTACATAGTGAGTTCCAGGTCAGCCTGGGCTAGTGTGAGACCCTACCTTGAAAAACCAAAAAAATAAAATAAAATAAAATACTGACGTGAATACTATAACGTCTAAATACACTTAAGTGCTTAACAGTTTTTTCTATTTTTTGTTGGGTATTTTTGAGGTAGGGTCTCACTCCAGCCCAGGCTGACATGGGATTCACCATGTAGAACGAGGGTGGCCTCCAATTCACGGTGATCCTCCTACCTCTGCCTCCCAAGAGCTGGAATTAAAGGTGTGCACCACCACACCCAGCCTTAACAATTCTTTCTAATACCCAGTGTTTACTACTTAATGCTCTTCTTAGTGAATCATCACAACAGCTATGTGTAGATATTCTTGATTTAATTCAAAGATGAGTAAACTAAACATACTCATGCCCAGGTCTCTTTGAGTCCAAACAACATCCTTGTTGTGGTTTGAATATAAAATGACCTTCATAGGTCATATGTATGGACACTTTGTCCCTAGATGGTGGTGCTATTTGGGAAGGTTGTAGAAACTTTAGAAGGTAGATCCTGAATGAAGGAAGTAAGTCTCTCGGGGCAGAACTTGAGGTTTAATAGCCCAGCTTCCCTTCCTGTTTAGTCTGTGCTTTCTTACTGTGGATGTCATATGAACAGTTGCCTCTCTCTCCCTCCATGATAGACTGTAATCTCTCTAACTGTAAGCCAAAATAAACCTTTCCTCCTGTAAGTTGCTTCTTGTCATATATTTGGTAACAGCAAGAAATGTAAGGAACACAACACTTACCCACACAAGCACCTTGTCCCTGAGGTTCAATGAAAGCTAATGCATTGAGTTCCAGTTTGAAAGATACTTATGTCTAGCTTCTTTTCAAACTGCATTAGCTAGATAGAGAGGTAAAGATAGAAAAGTACAAGTCAGATTTGTCAATTCTGTCGTTTGTCAAAGGCTCAAATAGATGTTGACTGAGGAGAGAAAATTGCAGCTAAAATGAATTCCTGCCATTATCCTGAGATCACAATTTTGTGTGTCATCTCTGCCCACCAGGAACTTGGAGTTGCTGGCATTATGAATTCTTCCCATCCTGACTCCCTCTCCAAAGGTAGACTTTCCGTCCCTATTTTCTTATTGCGCTTGGTGGCCTAATCTGATGGCTTACTGTTCCTTAACAACCTAGATTCTAATTAAAGGGACTGTATGAATCCAACCAGAGCTTGGGCTCCAGATAGTGACTGGCTATCCTTCCGTAGAGTCGTAACTTGCTGTAGAATGACCTTTGCCCAAACCCCCTTCCTCTTGCCCTTTCCCTTTGCTTTTAGTCAACATTATAACGCCACTGTTGTTGCTGCACTTGCTATTAGTATCCATGCATTTTAATCAATGCTTTTATTTTGCACCATTTAGCCAGACATGTCTACCTTTCTGTTATTTCCCCCACCATATGCTTCTTTCTTGTTAATCTTAATAGAGATATCAAAGACTCCAATTTCATCATAAATTAATTCTTCTTCCTCTGGGATACTTAAAAGTTGTAGGTCTCCATAAAAGCATCTGCTATAAATTTACTTTTTTTTTCTGTAGCTGCTGTATCGTTTGTAATCAAAACAATGTATCTTCTATCTTAAAGAACATCGCCATGCCCGGGTTACTTGCATGACACTCCATAACGATTTTCCTGGTTTTACTATTAGTCCATTACTCAAAGTGAGCCTCTCCCCTTTCCTCAGCTTGAAGTAACTTAGCATTGAAAATATGCTCATAGCAACTTCCTTCAATAAAGTCAGTGAATTACAGCCCAGTTTTTGGAAGTGAACACTCGGAACATGGGCAGATGACACTGTAGGAGATGGAGTTGGTGTAGCCAGGCAACAATTTCAAAATCATCACATGGTCAAGAGGTAAGGTGAATATGAATATGAAAACTGCAGGCAGAGGTTCCGCAGAACCTCTGGAGGGGATGTCTTCATATTAGCATGACAAAACTGTCTCCAGCTCCCCAACCTTAAATACATAATTTGTGAATAATATTATGGGTTTTCAGCTGGCAGTAGAGTGTGATATATTGTTAATGCTTTTTTTTTTTTTTTTTTTTTTTTTTTTTGCAAATGTTAGAATGGGTATCTATCAAGAAGTCTATTGTCTCTGATGGCTTTCATGCAGCACGGTCCAAAAACACTCCAATCTCCTGCTTAACTAGAGGTTTTACTTTAAAGCAGATCATTAGAATTTTTATTACATCTAAATAATAAAAGCCATTATTAAGGTCAATTCATAGCTATAGAGTTTGCAATTTTAGCATTTTCTCAGTGGATTTGGCTTGTACTCTGTAGAATCCAAGGCTTTCTTTCTTTCTTTTTTTTTTTCTTTTTTTTTTTTTTTTGGTGTGTGTGGGGGGAATAAGTTACATTTCCATAGCTCCCTTGGATAGGAAGACAGCTCTGACAACATTTAAATACTGTACCAGAAAGCCAAGGATATCAGGTTCCAATTAACATTCTCAGTCCACAGTCATCTCAATTTTCCTCCAGCTGAAGGAGACCGGGCTATACTGAAGGGTTGTACTTATAAAGTGATTATGAAATTTCCTCCTGTCATTCACATTTGTGTGATGTCTCTGGGCCATTTCTGATGTTG
Source organism: Dipus sagitta (assembly GCA_036346955.1). Taxonomy (NCBI): domain Eukaryota; kingdom Metazoa; phylum Chordata; class Mammalia; order Rodentia; family Dipodidae; genus Dipus; species Dipus sagitta. Next base: position 35,989,339 of record CM070785.1, on the reverse strand, counting down.
CTACTGTAGCAACAGCATATTTAGTGATTGTCACAGACAGGAGCATTCTGAAATTGCGAGGGAGGAGCCTTGGATTATAATGTGCCACAAATTGCTCTCAGCACTAGAATTCAAATTCAAATATGATAGTTGATACCAATATGCAATGTGTTTTGGAGTAATCCCAATTGCTTACAAAAATCCCTTGATGGTTTGGGGATACATTTTGTCTACCAAACAGTCATTCTGACTGCATCGAGAATTCAGACACAATTTTTAAAATGCAGAAGGGATTTCAGGGTAAATTAGATTTTTTAAACCCCAAGTGTTCAAAATAGAAGCATCTTTGCTTTAAGCACCAGGACCCTGCAAAACTCTGCACATAAGGTGGCTCTGAGCAACTCTATCTCTGCTAAATATGACTGAGATGTCAGTTTAGCACAACTTGAAATGATCTGTACCTTAGGCATTTTGGACATGAAGAGAAAACAGTACACATTTCATCATTCACAATGTTGTTATTGCATAAGAACACCTAGTACACACACACACACACACACACACACACACACACACACACACATCCATTGGTAGCCATTTCTTAGAACAGCTTAAAGAATACCAGAGTACTATCAAATGTGCAATGTGATTATTGAGCCAACGGAGTTATAATGTATTTTGGCCACTTGTTTAGAATCCAGCACATCCATAATGCATAACTTGCTTAGAATTTGAGATAACGTTCATCATAAACAAATCTCACATTCAAGTGCCTGTATCTATCTAACTCGAGGGGAGAAATGCTAATAGGCATAGTTAGCTAGACTAATCAGTCCACTGTCAACAGTAGGAAGAGGCATATTTTCTGTGTGTCTGTTTGCTCTAAGCCATTGTTACATGAGCAAGATGGCCATCAAGAGAAGATATGGGACTGGAGGGATGGCTTTGTGGCTAAGGCGTTTGCCTGCAAAGCCAAAGGACCCAGGTCCAATTCCCTAGGACCCACGTTGTGCACAAGGGGGCACACGCATGTGGCGTTTGTTTGCAGTGGGTGGAGGCCCTGGTGCACCCGTTCTCTCTCTCTCTCTTTCCCTCTTTCTCTGTCAAATCAATAAATAAAAATTCTGGGCGTGGTGGTGCATGCCTTTAATCCCAGCACTTGGGAGGCAGAAGTAGGAGGATCACCATGAGTTCGAGGCCACCCTGAGAGTCTATAGTGAATTCCAGGTCAGCCTGGGATAGAGTGAGACCCTACCTCAAAAAACAAAAACAATATTAAATAAATAAATAAAAATAAATATTTTTTTAAAGGGAGAAGATAATGGCGGCAGGCAGCAAGGAAACAGAAGCCAGCCTTGGTGGCACATGCCTTTAATCCCAGCACTCGGGAGGCAGACTAGGAGGAGCCCTATGAGTTCAAGGCCACCCCGAGACTACATAACAAATTACAGGTCAGCCTGGGCGAGAGCTAGTTCCTACCTTGAAAAAAAAAACATGAGGACTTCTTCTCCTTGGTCCCTAGATCAAAGGTATTTGAGGACAGGATGATCTGGATGGGAGAACAGTAGATATTCCTGCTGCTGAGCTAGTTTTTTACAGTAATTGCAAAGTACCACACAGTAGTTCAAATAAAAGGAATTTATTTTCTTATAATTCCTGAGGCCAGGAGTCCCTGAAGTCAGAGGGCAGTGGAGTTTCCTTCCCAAGAAGAGCTCTCCCCCTGGCCAGCAGCTGATCATCAGCGCTCTGTCTTCACATGGTCTTCCTCTGTGCGCGATGTGTTCTCTTCTTATAAGAACACTGGTTATTACTGAATGAGGGCCTATTGGGCTAGGGGGTGTAGAGTGCTTGCCTATCATATGCAGGACCCTGGGTTCAGTCTCAAACACCACAAAAATAAAATTAAATTTAATTTAATTAAAAAGCAGTACATTTGCTTACAAATTAGTGCCTACCTTACGACCTCTTCTTAACTTGGCTGCCCCCGAACAGCCCCCAGCTCCAAACACTGTCACCCTCTGAAGTCCCAGGAGCAAGAAGACATCATTCCTCCCAAAACTAACCTAGATGCTGATATCACTTGGGCTTCTTCTTGGCTGGATTTTCTCCCCCCCCCCTTTATTTTTGTTGTTGTTTTTTACAATATTGGTCAAACACATTTTGGCACGCTGGCTACTCCCTGTTCAGTATAATAACAACATGTTAGGGAAACCAGTGGGGTATTTGGCACTTGTTGGTCCAAAGATGAGCCTGCTGGTTTAGCTTATGCAGTTTTCAGCTTACTTTCCTTAACACTCAAGAGGATTCTGTCTTATGGTTGAAGTTTGGTGATGTGACATGTTTTGGCCAATAAAATGCAAATGGGAGAGGGGTGTAGTACTCCTCACAGCTTTTTGTTCCCATGTGACAGAGCAAGTGACCCTTGTTCACAAGGCTGCGGACAGGCAGATCCCATATTCACAAGCCCCATGTTCTGTAAAAGTTGTAGCAAAATGCTTTTCATCCTCGGAATCCAAGGGAAGAGGCTTCGTGGTGGATTTTTAAGATGTTTCTTGCCTTTCGCTTCATGATCTGCACTTTAATTTTCATGGTTTGTATGATGAAAGGGAGATGGGGCGCGTGTTCTCCCTGTCGCATGGCGTAGTAAGCTCAGAGTCTAAAGTTCATCTACCTCTGTTTCAATTAGAAATAATAAATGACAAAGGAAGCATAGCAGAAAGAAAAACAATAGACCTGTAAAAAATGGCTCCGGGCTCAAAATCAAGCAGACGTTCTTGTGGATCAGAGAAGAAGCAGAATTTCAGAGCAGCGGTGAGGGTAGGGCAATGCTAAAATACCAGCCTCCCAGACTCTGCTGCTGCTCCCACGAGGCACTGGAGTCAAACCCTCTTCCACAACAGACACATAGCTAGTGCTGTCCCTGCTCCAGGACGGACAGACTTCACTGCCTGAGGCCCAAGCGAGAGGACGCTCTCCTTTGCTCTTGAAAGGTTTTGACAAAGCTGCTGAACTAGGTGGGACTATTCAGCTGTTAGAGAACCAAGGACCTAGGAAAGTGTAAGAAAAAAAAAAAAAAAAAACATTCCTTTGACTGTGGGCACGAATAAGATATATGCCCAGTGCCCTCAGAAATATCACCTAATTATAAAATCTGTTTCATAACCAAGGCATAGGAGGAGCAAAAGCAATAAGACGACTGAGTTAGGAAGATTCTAGCACAAAAGGCAAAGCAAAAGTAATCTCCCACTTCCCATGACCTCATAAACCCAGACCTCAAAATACATACAAAGATAGAGCTGGCAGAGAGCCATAAGCAAGGGCCGAGGAGACAGCTCAGTGGGTGAGGTGTTTGCTGGGCAATCATGAGGCCCTGAGTTTGATCCACAGTCCCCACAGAAAACACCAGATGAGGTGACATGTGTCTGCAGTCTCAGCACTGGGAAGGGGACACAGGAGAATCCTTGTGGCTAACAGGCTCATCATTCTAATCCTATTGATGAGCTCTAGGCCAATGAGGGGCCCTGTGTCAAAAACAGGGGGACAGGATCCCCGAGGATGACATCCTAAGGTTGTTATCTGGCTTACACACAACACATGCACTGGCATACACAGATGTGCACTCATTCACATACGCACATGAATGCACAACACACACACACACCACACACAAAGAGAACCATAAACAAATATGTTCATTTATTTGTCATGCACTCGTTCATTCTTTCATTAAATTCTCCAAGTGAAATCAATGTCATAAAACCAATTAGGAAAGACTTTAAAGTGTGCGTGGCTGAAATGTCCAAGAAGAAAAACGAAACAACAGCATCTAGAGAAACATAAAAATGACAAAAAAATTAAAACTCAGAAACAAACCAAAGCACTTAGGAAAAAATAATTAAAGGGCAATCTTGGAAATAAAAAAAAAATACCAGAGAAACATAAAAAAATGATGGGATAAATTCTAGGCTGGAGTGATCAGAACTAACAAATTTGAACATTACTACTGTGTTAGCATTTATGTCTGACTTTATATCCAATAGATTTTGTTTTATAAATTTCAGTGCACCTGGGTTGATGCATACGTGTTTAGGATTATAATATCCTCTTGGTGAATTATTACCTTATTCAATAGAGAGTGGCCCTTCTTTATCTCTTATTACTTTTGGTTTAAAGTCTATTTTATCAGATATCAGCATAGCCACCTGTGCTTGTTTCCTTTTTGCGTTTGCTTAGAATATCTTTTTCCATCCTTTTACCATAAGGTGGTGCCTTGTCTTTGACAGTAAGGAGAGCTTCTTGAAGCAAAAGGATGGGTCCTGCTTTCTGATTCAGCCTGTTAACAAATTTAAACAGCTCCAACATGTATCCAACAGGAGTTTCAGCAAAAGAGGATCAGAGAATTTTCAGAGCTGAAGATAGACATGAGTCCTTACATGAAATGTGGCTGCTTTTGAGAAAGATAAAAAGAATAAATCCACACTTAGTCTTTAAAATGTCCTAAAGATGCCCAAAATGACAGGTGACATGCAAAATCATGGCAATTAAGCTTACAACAAAAACTTTCACTAGCAACAATACCAGCCCAAAGACAAAGGGATAAAATTTTCAGTTAATCATGGGAGGAAATCAGCAAATCTCAGATTTTATACACAACTAAATGTTTAATTAAGAGGAGGGGCAAGATAAAGGCTTTTTAACACAAATAAAAATATGAGTTTACCATTCACAGGTGCTAATTAAAAGAATTATTGAAGAATATGTTTCATGGGCTGGGGAGATGGCTCACTGGATAAAGTGTTTGTCACCAAGAGTGAGGAACTGGCCTGGAGAGATGGCTTAGCGGTTAAGCGCTTGCCTGTGAAGCCTAAGGACCCCGGTTTGAGGTTTGATTCCCCAGGACCCACGTTAGCCAGATGCACAAGGGGGCACATATGTCTGGAGTTCATTTGCAGCAGCTGGAGGTCCTGGCACGCCTGTTCTCTCTCTCTCCCTCTCTCTCTCCCTCTTTCTCTCTCTGTCTGTCACTCTCAAATAAATAAATTAAAATAAACAACAACAAAAAAAACTTTTTAGGGCTAGAGAGATGGCTTAGTGGTTAAGCGCTTGCCTGTGAAGCCTAAGGACCCCGGTTCAAGGCTCAATTCTCCAGGACCCACGTTAGCCAGATGCACAAGGGGGCGCATGCATCTGGAGTTCGTTTGCAGTGGCTGGAGGCCCTGGCGCGCTCATTCTCTCTCTCTCTCTCTGCCTCTTTCTCTCTCTGTCTGTTGCTCTCAAGTAAATAAATAAAAGTGAACAAAAATTTTTTTTAAAAAAAACTTTTTAAAAAGAGTGAGGGACTGAGTTCAGATATGCAGAACCCATATAAAGTGCACACAGTAGTGTACACTGCAATTTCAGTGTGCCCACAGTGAGATAGGAGGCCGAGACAGGAGAGTCCCCCAGAAACTTGCATGCCAGCTAGCATGGCATAAGTGGTGGTGAGCACTGAGAGACTCTGCCTCAAACAAGGTAGAAGGCAAGGAACGATACCCAAGGGTGTCCTCTGGCCTCCGCATGCATGCTGCGGCATGTGCTCTCCCACATTCATGCATTCACACCCATGATGTGTGGTCAGGTATGATGTATGAATGTATATCCATATACGATGTGTATGCGCATACACAAACACACAGACTCAGGCACAAAGAAACATTTTTAAAAATTATATATTTCAGAGCTGGAGAGATGGCTTAGCGGTTAAGGAACTTGCCTGTGAAGCCTAAGGACCCAGCTTTGATTCCTCAGTACCCACATAAGCCAGATGCACAAGGTGGTACATGCGTCTGGAGTTTGTTTGCAGTGGCTGGAGACCCTGGCGTGCCCATTCTCCCCCCTGCCCCACTTTCTCTCGCTCAAATAAATTTTTAAAAAAAGAATGCTTTAAAAAATATATATTTCAGTATAAAGAGAACAGAAATTAGGAAGACAACAGAAGTTAACCTGAAGTCAATACAACTTACCCATATTCTACAAGCCACTCTATGGGAGAATCCTTCTTTCCTGTCCTTCTTGAAGTCGTGGTTGTCCACATAATTTTGAAAAGGAAATATGAGAAAAAATGATGTGTAATTTTCTTACTTGGAAGCTGTGAGAACCAGGAATCATCCTGTGTCCCTGCCTCTGCTCCCTCTACCAACCCTGTTCCAGATGAGAACCCCGTCTTCACTGACTACAGAATGCTGGATGCAAGCCCTGGCCAACCTAGAATGCAGTGAAAAAGAAAACTTTATTGGATAAGCAGCCGGGCGTGGTGGCGCACGCCTTTAATCCCAGTACTTGGGAGGCAGACGTAGGAGGATCACCATGAGTTCAAAGCCACCCTGAGGCTACATAGTGAATTCCAGGTCAGCCTGAGCTAGAGTGAGACTCTCAAAAAACCAAAAAAAAAAAAACCAACCTTCATTGGATAAGCAATTGCTTTAAAGTTGTTTGTAACCACAGTATTATCACTATCAAGAACTATTATGCAAAATTGGAGAGACTACGGAAATTGATAAAATATATTGGGAAATTTAATTAAAAATCAATTAGAAAAATACTAATTTTTAATGAACGTTGAAATCTCTAGGCAACAGTAACATGGAATGTGTTCCAAGGAGAGTTAAAGCTCATTCCGGAAAGCAGAGAAATACTCAATATTCTTAAGCTTTGTTCAAAAAATGTCCACCCTGTTGTATCCTTCTGCACAATGCTTGCTGGACATCTGATATCATTTGCTTATTATGAATCATCTGTATCCACCAACGACATGAGCTCCCTGAAAGCTGGGTCTTTGGGGATCTTTCACTGTTTCATTCACAGTACCCACTTCGATACAACGTGTCATAAGCACTCCCCAAATATTTGCTGATGGAATGGATACTCAAGGCAGTGAGTTAATCCAGTAACCATATGCACTTAGTAGCAAAGAAGTATGAAGTCACTCACTTGAAATCCATCCCCCGACAATCAAGCAAGGGGTTGGAATCTTTAAGTAAATTTTGAGAACTAAATAGAAATTGATAATCCTCAAATTATGCCCTGCCTTACATCAACTGTAACAAATTAGCTAGATTTTGTTAAATAATAGGAATGTAGATTTGAACAACCAAGTATTCATGATTCATCTGTATATATATAAGCTAAGGGTATCAATCAGATGAGATCGACAAGGAATGGAAAAAATTAAAACCCAATGATAGTACCTAGAAGGAAGCCCTGAAGAAGTTCAGTGAAGCCCTAGCATATAAGCCATATTTTCTGATCACAACACAATAATTTAATATCAACAATATGAAAATACAGTAATTTAAGACATACATGCTTGTAAGCTTAAAAAACAATCAAACCTCTCTATATACATGCATTAAAAGAAAGTTAGAAGCTGGACATGGTGGTGCACCCATTTAATCACAGCCCTTGGGAGGAAGAGGTAGAAGAATTGCCGTGAGTTCAAGGCCACCCTGAGACTACATAGTGAATTCCAGGTCAGCCTGGGCTAGGGTGAGACTCTAACTTGAACCCTCCCCCCTCCACCAGAGGAAAAGATAATTAGAAGAGAAACTATTGAAAGAAGCTAAAATCTTGTGCTATTCACCTAATGTATGATCATCAATAAATTTGGTATAAGAAATAAATATTTTTTAAAAACTAGGCATTTAAGAAACTAGAGAAAAATCCAAACAGTACACCATAAAAACCCATGAGGAAGGAAGCAAAATGCAAAGAAAGCTGTTTATGAACTACAAACAAGAGAGGAGGGCTACAAAATAGGGAAAAAATAAGACCTTAATAAGTATTGTTACAAATAAATAGAATATAACTCATATAGAAAAAAGTTAAACTCATTTAGGGGGCTTTGAATAACTTTGTAGCAATGAATAAATACTTCTCTATAAAATGTAATTTAGCAATGTTGAAGAAGTAGAGAACTCAATTAAAGTAATAAGGTATGCAACAGAAAAGGAAGGGACAACATCTCCACGCCCAAGTTCTCCCCCCTCAAAAAAAGAGTATGACAGTATTTCAGGTGACATGTAACCAAATTTCACAATACTTATCCCCATGTAAACCAAAACTGTAGAAGAAGTTAAAAACCCGGAAGGCAAACCAATTAAGTTCATGAGATTACTGTACCATGTATCCCAAAAGAACAAGACAGTAGAAGAAAGGATTTAAAAACTCAAGGTGAAAGTGTTTTGGCAAAAAAAAAAACTGACACATTTAGTGCATTAAAATCAAGAGTCTTAGGCATTTAACAGTATAATAAAATGGAAACAATATCCAGAAAAGCAAGGCTTAGAAAAATATAAAACAAAGGAATGCATATATAAAACACATTTTAAAAAAATCACAAAGAAGAGGCTGAGGAGATGGCTCAGTAGATAAAAGGTCTTACTACCCAAGCTCAAGTACCTGCGTTCAGAAACTTAAACCCAACATAAAAGCCGGAAGCTGTGACAGGCTTCTGTCATCCCAGTATGTCAACACTGAGATGGGAGGTGACTACAGGAGAATTTCCCAGAAGCTCACTGCCAGCTAGCCTGGCTCACACAGCATTGAACAATTCGTAATGAGAACTCCCGCCTCAGAGGAGGTCAAGAGCAAGGACTGACCATGGAGAAATAGCTCTGTCCTCCACACGTGAGCCACGGGATAAGCAAGCTCACACTCACACACATGGACACGCACATACACGCAAAAAACCCAAAGGATATGTGGGGGGGGGGTGGCAATGGGCAAAGCATATGCCCAAAGAAATTTCTGCCTGCAATCACCAGCAATCAAAGCAATGCAAGATGGAGCAGGACCCCATTTCATTCCCATCGTACTGGAAAACCTGAAGCCTTGTCACTCCTCATGTCAGAGGAGTATCTGGAAAGGTCATGCGCTCCCCTGAGTGGCAGGAGACCACAGAAACTGCTTCTAGTACTTTTGAGATCAGTATGGCAGTCATTAGTAAGGACAGCATGTCTGATGACCTGGCAGTCCTAATTCTTCTTTTAATATTTTATTTTTATTTATTTATTTGAGAGAGGGAAAGAGGCAGAGTGAGAGAGGGAGAGAGAGAGAGAGAGAGAGAGAATGGGTGTGTCAGGGATTCCAGCCATTGCAAATGAACTCCAGACGCATGTGCCACCTTGTGCATCTAGCTTACATGGGTCCTGGGGAATCAAACCAAGGTCCTTTGGCTTGGCAGGCTAGTACCTTAACCACCAAGCCATTTCTCCAGCCCGCTGTCCTAATTCTTGATATATAATCCAGATACATCCTCTGGCACATGTGACATGTTCAAAAATGATCATCAAAGCAGTTTTTGCAGTAGTGAGGAAAAAAATTGGAAACAATTTAAATATTCATTAAGAGCAAATTGGATAAATAAATTGCAGTCTATTCATACAAAGGGCTTTATACACAAGCAAAATAAATGAACTAAAGCTGCAATTACCAACATAGATAAATAAAAAATAAAATTAGTTTAAGACAAAAGATGCCAGTGGCAGAATACATACATTATCAGCATAAAAATTGAAATTGTGCAAGATAACATAATTTAATATTAGTGGTATATGGTAGTGATTCTATTAGTAATATACAAAAGTGCATTGGAAAGAAAAGACACCTTCAAGAGAGCATTAACGTCTGCAGAATGTTCTGGTATTTGGGGTTGTATACAATGGGCTTTAACTGTATAGGTGAACTAACAGCTAAGTAGATTAGATAGTGTTGCAGATACCTTGTCGTTGCTGACACATAGCACCCAATAAGAGAAGCTTGTGGGAGGAAAGGGATTCTTTTGGCTTATAGACTCAAGAGGAAGATCCATGATGGCAGGGTAAAATGATGGCATGAGCCGAGACTGGACATCACCTCCTGGCCAACATCAGGTGAACAACAGCAGTAGGAAAGTGTGCCAAACACTGGCAAGGGGAAGCTGGCTATAACACCCAAAAGTCACCCCCAGAAACTTTCTTCCTCCAGCAAGTCTCCAATTACCAAATTGCCACCAGCTGGTAACCAAGCATTCAAAACACATGAGTTTATGAGGGATCCCCCTAATTAAAACAACCACAGATAAATAATGGTGATGATGATGAAGATAGATAGATAGATAGATGATAGATACATAAATGATGGATAAATAGGTGATTGATAGATGATAGATAGATAGGTAGATAGATAGATAGATAGATAGATAGATAGATAGATAGATAGATAGATAGAGACAGATAGATGATAGATAGATAAATGATAAATAATAGAGAATTTTTATTTTCCAAAAATAAAGGCAAGGAAGGTAAAGCAAAATGTCAACATTTGAGAAAATTGCGCTGCAGATAAATATTTGCTCCATTCCTTGGTCTCAATTTTTTTTTTTTTTTTTCTATTTGAAGTATGTTGCAGTTACCTTCTCATTACCAGGACAAAAGTCCCAACCAAAATGAGCTGATGGGAGAAATGGGTTTATTGTGTCTTAAAGTCTCTAGGAGAAGGCTGGAGAGACAGCTTAGAAGTTAAGGCACTTGTCTATGAAGCCTAAGGACCCAGGTTCAATGGTCCAGTACCCATGTAAGCCAGATGCACAAGGTAGTGCATGCATCTGGAATTTGCAGTGACTGGAGACTTTAGTGCACCCATTCTCTCTATCTTCCTCTTCTTCTCTGTCTCTCTCTCTCTCTCTCTTTCTCTCTCTCAAATAAATAAATAAATAAAACATTTTAAGTCTCTAGGGAGCTGGAGGGATGGCTTAGCGGTTAAGGCATTTGCCTGCAAAGCCAAAGGACCCAGGTTCGATTCCCCAGGGCCCATGTTAGCTAGATGCACAAGATGGTGCATGTGTCTGGAATTCATTTGCAGTGGCTGGAGGCCCTGGAGCACCCATTCTCTCTCAATCTCTCTCTCTATCTCTCTCTTTTTCTCTCATACACAAAGAAAACAAAACAAAAGTCCCTAGGGGAAGTTTCATCACGACTGGGAAAGCATGGTAGAGCAGAAGCTGGGTATCACATCTTGTCACAACAGCTGGAAGATAGCTGCAAGAGTGAGCTTGCTCTGAACATCCAGTGGGCTGAACTAAGAAATCTTAAAGTCACCTCCAAATGACACACCTCCTCCAGCAAGTCTCCACCTCCCAAAAGTTCTACCAGCTGAGAATTGAGGTTCATAGTCACAAGCACATGAGGCTATGGGGGACATTTCATATATAAACCACTGCAGAGTATTTCATAATAAAAAGTAAACATAAAGCAAGTAGCAAGAAAATGTCAAGATTAAGGACTATAAGCAGAGGGGATGGCGAAAACAACTAGGTTAGAATTACTAAGAAATAAAAAATAAAACTAGGAAAATCAACACAAGCAAATAAAAGGAAAGGAGAGAGTAAGACATAAGAACAATGATCAGAAAATGGACAAAAGAAAGCAGCGGCTCGCTGATGTCTAGGGATGCAGACATGAGGGTATCGCGTCAAGGTCTCTTCCATCATAGATCCTCCAGGAGACAAGGCCAATGGCGACAGAGCCCCCACACTGCTCTGACCCCAATAGCCTCACTTTTGCTTTCATTGCCCCCAACATCTTGATCCCAGTGTGTGCAGGGAGGAGAGGATAAATAGGCTAGGGAGAGTAAGCTTTACTGACCCAAGTCCACTCTTGTCCACGATGGTTGTGATTTAAATGATGAAACAGACATATTCATACTCCTAAGGTGACTACTATTACCTGACACAGTATGTCACTCCCAGAACAATGTCAACTTTAAGAAATTATGATCGTCTAATCCTAAAAAGTAAAGTCTTTTCCCCCTCTACCACATGTATTTCTATAAGTGCATTCACACACTATAAAACCAATTCGCGGCAACAAGAATAGCTCAGCTAGTAAAGTGCTTGCCTTGCAAGCATGAGAACCTGAGTTTAATTCCCAGAACCCACATAGAAAATGTCAGGTGTGATGGTGTGTGCTTGTAAAATACCCAGCCCAGTGGAGGCAGATCCCTGGGACCTCACTGGCCGGTCAGTCTTGCCTACTTGGTGAGTTCCAAGCAGGGAGAGACCCTGTCTCAAAAATTAGTGGATGTCATCATCTTTTTCTCCTATTGTGAGGGTCTTGTGAAGGTATTACTCTGCACAGCAAGGGTTAGTTGTGAAGGGGAAAGTGGGGGAGGGAAGAGAAATATCATGGTTTATTGTCTATAAGTATAGAAGTTGTCAATAAAAAAAAAAATTACGGCTGGAGGGATGGCTTAGCAGTTTGCCTGAAAAACCAAAGGACCCAGGTTCAATTCCCCAGGACCCATGTTAGCCATATTCACAAAGGGGGCACATGCATCTGGAGTTCATTTGCAGTGGCTGGAGGCCCTGGCATGCCCATTCTCTCACTCCCTCTCCCTCTTTCTCTGTCAAATAAATGAGTAAATAAAAATAAAATATAAAATATTATTAATTAATTATTTTTTTTAATTGGTGGATGGTGTTTCTGAGGAATGACACTCGCAATTGGCATCTGGCCACCACATACACATGAGCCTCCACACAGAGTGGTGGGAGAGGCGGACTTCAACGTCTTTGAGCCCAAGCATTTTCCATTTCTGTTTTTCCCTCCCCTACTCAGGCTCAGCTGGTCAGGTGTCATATTGATTCTTCCTCATCCTCCAAGAACAGTGAGGTACTGAGTCCTCTCCATGTGTCCTGCTTCCTATCTGCTCAGTTGTAACCATCCACTCAGCCTCCGTTCCTGAGACGGGTCCTTTAAGATTCTGTGTACACACCATCTGAGAAGTTGGTGTTCTCCAGTTCTGAGATCTCGGGTTCCCCGGGAGACACCGATGTCACACCAACATATGAAGAAAGAGTACAGAATTCTGCCCTTCAGTGTTTACATAAAACCCGCTGTCACTGGGTCTCTGGCCACCTGCAGCTGTTCTGCTCAGCTTAGGCTATCATTATGCACTCACATTGTGCATCACCCCCTGCTGTTTCCTGTCTCTGAACGTCCGCTTCAGAAGTTTGGCCTTGCCTCGCCTTCTCCTCCCCACTTAGGGAGAACCAATCCAGCCTTCAAGATCCAGCTCAAATGCAATCTGCTCTGTGGCACCTTCTCTAAAGCAAGCTCAACCCACCTTGGAGCCGGCATGTCACCTTGCTACCCTGCTAGATTGTACAGCACAAAGAGACAGAGGATAATTCCAGTCTATGCTATAGTCTATGTCTGGCATAGTGTTTTAATCCCATAGGTGAGGTGCTCAACGATATCAGATGAACACAGGCAAACATGCGTTTATAAATGTTCAGTGCTGCCTCTTCCGCATGTACTTTGAGAATCGGGCATTTGATATCGACCTGACCTTAATCCTGAACTAGTAGTTACCAAATATGTTACTCATGTGAGTTACTGGATGAGCCATGAATGGGCACATTTCTGACACTCTATAATAAAATGAGGTGTGATAAGCCATTACACATCATTGGCAGTTGCCCTATATTCTTGCCAATAGCTCAGGCTAAGTTCCTTGAGAGCACATTTCTAGGTGCTGAGAAGAATGGGCAAATATTAATTCTATTTAAATATGGTACAGAGGGGAAAACATAAAAGCAAGCATCTGTCAACAACTAAATAACTGCATGGTACTTTACAAGAGGCAGTATGAGCCCTACCTTCTGATATCCTGCTTCTTTCCAACATACACCAACCCTTTTGCCTGAGCTAGCTCTTTTATTTTTATTGAGAACAGCTCCTGGCAAATAGTAGCCATTTGATTAAAAAAAATAGCACTCACAGGCTGGAGGGATGGCTTAGCAGTTAAGGAATTTGCCTGCAAAGCCAAAGGACCCAGGTTCGATTCCCTAGTACCCACGTTATCCAGATGCACAAGGGGACACAGGCATCTGGAGTTCATTTGCAGTGGCTAGAGGCCCTGGTGCGCCCATTCTCTCTGTCTCTCTCTCTCTCTGTCTCTCTATCTCCCTCTTTCTCTGTCAAATAAATAAATAAAAACAAAATATAAAAAAATAGCACTCATCCTCCCTTCTTAGGATGTTTCTTACAAATGACTGCCACCACTTATTAATGAAGTCCCACTTTCTTAGAATATTTTTACCTTTCATTTATAATTTTTAAATTAACTCAATTATTTCTGACAGTGATTCCTAAACTGCCAGAAAATAAAAAACAGAAAACGTGTTGACATTACTTAATTTGCTATTGAAAGAAGTTGGGGAACCAAGTGCCCGTGGAAACTGATCATGAAATCAACACGTCTTCTGTGCCCCTTCCAAGAACTCCTCCCAAAGGAGGCATCAGTGCGCTGGGACTAACACGGCCTACAGCACCCTCTCGCTTTTGCACATCGAGCGGAGAAAATGACCCTGCAAAAATGGAACTCAGTGTTTTTTTTTTAAATGTCAATCAACCGATATTACTTTCAACGTAATATTTCTTCCACTCACACAGCATTAAAAATATATATGCACTAAACCTTCAGTCAGCTCGAGCAGAAGACGCTAACGAAGTTTCATTCTATTTCAATAAGAGTGAGTCAATTTAGGGGCCTTTGTTGTGTCTAGAGGCAAGATTTTTTTTTCTCTTGGGTTATCACAATACCGTGGGCGTCAATCACAGAGACATGCTCACAGGTCCAGGAGAATAGCAGATGAAATCCATCACCGGGCTGAATCTCGGCCTGTATTTGTAAATGATTTCCTTCGCTGGGTCATCAATCACAAAGTCATCTGCATGGAGAGAGTACTTCATTATTGTTCTATGGGGCCCCAATTAAGTAGGACATGACAAAGAGTTATCAAGTTGACAGCTCATCCAAGTATTCAGCAATTACTGCAAGAGAAACGTGGGCCTCTCCGTTTTCTTCTCAGGTGAATGCTGCTTAGAATCAAAGATTTCCTTCAAACAGGCTTCTGGGTGTCTCCATCAGAAACATCTCCTTGCACAACTGCAGCAGGGCCTTCCCATCCAACGTCCCGTGTAAAACCTTGGAGCATTAACATCAATCAAAAACCCCTGTTTTCCACAACTTCTTCTACCCTGATGCAGAAAGGAGAATCACAGGTTTTGACTAATTCCTAGGACTCCTGAGAAACTGTAACAAGCATTGCATCAGATGTTTAGGCCCATGTTTGGAAGAGTCTCCAAGGTTAAGAACTAGAACCGTCCTTCTCTGAGATAGGAATCACTGCATTGATTTGCTCACGCACAAAGTGTCTCATCTCTAGCACACGTACAGGGTCCGAGCCTGCCACCTAGGGTGTTTGGGGTGCATGTAACTTCAGGGAGCTCAGCAGACTGCTATTTAAGCTGCCTCTGATGGACCAAGGCAATTTGCTGCCCACTAATAACTCACAAGAGCTGTTAGGAAAATCGGATGGTATCTACCATGCTTGTACTCTGGCGACTCCAGGAAGCAACATTGTGGTAAATAAATATATTGAAATGTTAGGGTGATCACTTGCCTCACAAAGTTTATTTTATCTGCCATTCCCCGGTCCCCCACACACACACACTGAACAAAGGCCAGAAGCTTAGCCTGCTGAGCCCAGGCTTATGTGAACTAGTGATCCGGGCAGCCTTTGGCAGTTCCAAGTGGCCATTTGGCCCACCCCCCAGCGTATGCTGCATAGATTCCCTGGGACGGCCTCCAAGTCCAGGGTAGTGGGAGACTTTTCAGCGCTGTTCAGGCCCTGCGTCGGCCCCCCCGGCAGCAGGCTGCTTCCTAAGAAGCTGCCTCCTCCAGCCGTTCCAGGAGGGACGCGAATCCTGCGCTGGCAGCTGCGGCCATCCATCCACTCTCTCCCGGCGGCTGAAGACACTTGCACAAAGTGCCGGGAGCACTGGTTGGAAATCTTCCCCTAGATCAACTTGGACGAAAGCTGCTCTGAAAAGTTGGGACTCTGGTTCTCTGGCTAGCTCCACTGAGAAGCCAGACGCTGTGCTTCTGCACAAATGCACGTGGGAAAGATGGCTCCAAGGACGACATCCTACCAGGAGCAGCTCAGGCGTTCCAAGTTCCCCCACCAACAGAACTTCACTCCTTGGAGTCCAAATTCATCTTTCTTGGAAACGCATGGCTAGGTTTCAGGAACCCCAAGCTGTTGTTCTCGATTTTACTTTTTTTTTTTTTTCTGATTTACCAGTAAATCTGGTTAATGGGCCAGGTGACATAATTCCAGTGTGTCTTTTTGAAAGTGTGTTGGCTGTGTTAGAGGTTCCTGTTACATTCCTGTGAGAAGTCCATCTTCCAGCAGCGAAAGCAGGTGTGGGGAATGGAAGCTCTCACCCACATCAGGCGGTTGAGCCCTTCAGGCTCCTCTTGTCCAACAGAGCTCAGCCCAGTGATTCAGGTCTAACCAAACCGCGGTTTGTTACGCCGTTGTGGATGTAGTTCAGCCACATGGTAAGGCAAACATTTTAAAAATCATTGGCAGTTCATATATATCTAGGAAATCATCCATTTCTTTCAGATTTTCAAACAGTGGAGTCTGACACAAAATGGCCTTGACATTCATGACCTCACAGTGCCTGACACTACCTACACAAGACCTTCATAATAGAGGAAAAAATAATGACATCAAATTAAAATTTAGAGAGACTAATTAAAAGTGGAGGAAGGGGATTTATTTGATGGAGGGTGTATTTTAGAGGGGGAGAAACAGGGGACCCTAACACTTTCATCTGAAAAGTACCCTTGCTCTGGAAATGAAGGAAAGGAAAAAAAAAATTTCCCTCCTTTAAGTTTAGGTGATGAAAAGAATTGTGTAACAACACGGAGCTATCTACTATGTGGTATTAGAGTACTTGAGGACTGTGAATGGACAGTGGTAAAGTTCTAGAAGCATCTTTGTTTTTCTGCTGTGCAGAGACGGGGTGGTTAAACACAGAATTTGCTCTGCTAGGCAATGTTCCGTCACTGCAGCTCTACCCTTGGCCCCCTGGAAATGCATCCACCATGTCCAGATGCAAGCTATAATGCAATTCGTTCTGAAAAATCCCAGGCAAGGGGCTGGAGAGATGGCTTAGTGGTTAAGCGCTTGCCTGTGAAGCCTAAGGACCCTGGTTCGAGGCTCGATTCCTCAGGACCCACGTTAGCCAGATGCACAAGGGGGCGCACGCGTCTGGAGTTCGTTTGCAGTGAATGGAGGCCCTGGCGTGCCCATTCTTTCTCTCTCTCTCTCTGTCTGTCTCTCTGCCTCTTTCTCTCTCTCCATCGCTCTCAAATAAATAAATAAATAAATAAAGACATGTTTAAAAAAAAAAAAGAATAACTTCACTGAACTCCACTGGACTCCCCATAGTGCCCATTCTCTCTCTCTCTCCCTCTTTCTCTGTCGCTCTCAAATAAATAAATAAAAATGAACAAAAAAAAAAAATCCCAAGCAAGTATACAGTTCGGTCTTTGTGAAGTTTCATGACGCTATTTGCCCAACCAGGCTTTTGTAAATGAGAGACAAATGCAAAAGACAGAGAAAGCACACCAGGTGAAGCAGCATGTTCCCTCTGCTTGCAGGAGCAACTTGCACAGAAAAGTTAATCCACACATGTTTGTGGAGAACAGAGAGCAAACTTTTAAATAAAAGGTGGAGCTTGGACGCCTCAAAGTTGTCCCCTGACATCTGCATGCACACCATGGTATGTGCACACATACACACAAAATACATGCATGAATAAATGAATGAGTGAATGAATGAATACATAAATAAGAGTTCCAGGCTGGAGAGATGGCTTAGCAGTTAAGGTATTTACCTGCAAAGCCTAAGGACCCAGGTTCAATTCCTCAGTACCCATATCATCCAGATGCACAAAGTGATGCATGCATCTGGAGTTTGTTGGCAGTGCCCAGAGGCCCTGGCATGCCCATTCTCTCTATATATCTGCTCCCTTTCTCTTTCTCTCTCAAAATAAATAGATAAATAAAATATTTTAAAATTTTTTTCAAAAAAAGATTTCCAAGGCCAGAGAGTGGGTGGGGAGGAGTGCTTGGGAACACTGTCTTATGAACATGAAGTGGCCATTGTATTCATGACCTCACAATAACTGTCATTATCTGCCCAAGACCTGCACAGTGTTGGGCCCATGAACATTTCATCATGTAAGAGGATAACAAAATACATCAAACTAGAAGAGAGACCTGGCTGGAAAGAAAGAAAAAAAAAAATCAATGGAGAGGGAATAGAGAAAGTGGGGAGGGAGGGGGAAGTCCCAAGATCAGAATGTAGAAATAACATTCTTTTTTGTTTGTTTGCTTTGTTTTTCGAGGTAGGGTCTCAGCTCTGGCCCAAGCTGACCTGGAATTCACTATGCAATCCCAGGCTGGCCTCGAACTCATGGCAATCCTCCTACCTCTGCCTCCCGAGTGCTGGGATTAAAGGTGTGCGCCACCACGCCCAGTAGAAATAACATTTTTGAATTCAGTTGTAAACAGACTGGCAGAAGAATTCATTTGAGACCTTAGAGTTACTGTGCACACCTGACCATCTATGGGGCTCTGACAGTCACACACCCCATTCATGGTTTATTCCCAGGCAGCCAACCCGCCTCCTCCAGGCCATCTCCTTGGGTCCCATTCAACAGCTACTTCTTACCCCGAGCCTTTGATGCACGTGAGTTGATTCCGAATCTGACTCCTGTGCAGTTAATCGGTCTGATCTCACTTCCCCCAAAGCACAGGCCTGGAGAGTGTAGTTAGAAATTCAGTACCATATATTAACAGAGATGACGTTGCTGGGTCCTTCAACTGCCCATATGTCACTGTGCCATGATTTTCCATTTTCCACCCAGACCATCATCAGTCATCTTCAAGAGAAAGATGGACTGCAGCGTTCTGTTGCTGGGCTCCTGCCTTGCAGTATGACGTCACTTCTGCATGACGTTGGCATCAGTGATGAAAAAGCTTCTAGTGACACCGTAGCTGACTGGCACGTTCTGCGGTTACAGCCTGCTCTGAGATAGCTTCTCGTGTAAAGGCCACAAGGCCTTGCCTATTCCAGGAAGTCAGCTAACTTTACTCTTTGTTCTGCCAGTAAATCAATTACCAAGCCAAAAATCAAGAGAGGAAACACTCTCTGCTGCAGACTCTTTTACTCTGGTTCTAGAAGAGAAGAGAAGAAATGCGTAAACTCTGCCCTCTCTCATCTGTCGCCGTTCTAAAGGACCATACTGCTTTCACAGAGCAATCTAAAACCCTCCGTGTGACAGAGGTACGAGTGTCACTGGAACCGTAGGCTCCGTTGGAAGGTGGGAGCATCGTCACCTTCTCAGTTAACCATTAGTCACAGAGGGACGTGGCACAAAGAGACAATGATAGGGAAAGGCTTCATATGAAGTCCTACCTTAAAAAAAAATTGCTCCCTCTCGAGGGCCAGACGAGCTCAAACCAAAGGGTGCTTGTACAATCGTTAAGTATAATAAAGAATAGTGCCCAGAAATTTGTCTTATCACTTCCTACACATCCATGTATTGTTTGTTTGTTTTTATTTTTTTTCCTAAAAGAAAACACCGTCTTTTTATTACTTTAAAAAGCCTTCTGAAAGTGGTGATGGTTCACGCATTTAAGGCCAGGACTCAAGAGTGTGAGGTAGAGCCGGGCGTGGTGGCACACGCCTTTAATCCCAGCACTCGGGAGGCAGAGGTAGGAGGATCGCCATGAGTTCGAGGCCACCCTGAGACTCCATAGTGAATTCCAGGTCAGCCTGGGCTAGAGTGAGACCCTACCTCGGGAAAAAAAAAAAAAAGAGTGTGAGGTAGGAGAATCGCCATGGATTTGAGGCCAGCCTGGGCTATAGTGAGACCTTGCCCCAAAAGAAAGCCCTCAGGGCTCAGATGATAGCTTAGTTGTAGACAGTTTACCAAGTATATCTAATAATCTCCATTTGAGCTGGAGAGATGGCTCAACAGTTAAAGGAGCTTGCTTGCAAAGCCTGATGTGCCAGGTTCAATTCACAAGTACCTACATAAAGCCAGATGCACAAAGTGGTGCACGCATCTGGAATTCGTTTGCAGTGGCAAGAGGGCCTGGTATGCCCATATTCAATCTCTCTCTCTCTCTCTCTCTCTCTCTGTGTGTGTGTGTGTTATAAATAAATAAAAATAAAAAGGAACCTATGTTCAATCCTCAGTACCATAAATAAATAATCTTCAAAGTTAACTATTCTGGAATTTACAACTCCAGAAACTAAGCATCTATGAGGGTAGGGATTATTTATCCATGCTACTCCTTCTTTGAAGGATATAAATGCAAAAAAAAATTTTTTTCTAAAGGATATAAATGCTACTTCTTTTTGAAGGGTGTAACTCTGAATCCTTGCATGTGCTCATCCTCAAGGAAAAACAAAATCAACTACACAAGAAAGGATGGTTAACATTGTGGTTGCTAGATATGGGAATCCCTGTGATTGGAAGTTTCTAGAGTCCTCTGACCACCTAACCTCACTATTGCATGGACCTTGAAATGTGCTGTTTGAATTTCTTCCATGTACTGAGGGCTTTGCATGTTAATATTAGGCTATAAGGGACCTCTGCCATAGAAAATTATTCTTTTATTAAAGACATTTTGGTTCAAAAGTCTGAGTTCGTTATGTGTGGTGGTTTAAATCAGATATCCCCCATAAACTCATGTGTTCTGAATGCTTGGTATTGGCAATCCTGGAGGTGGAGCCTTGTTGGAGGAGGTATGCTGCTGGAGGTGGGTTTAGGGGTGTTTTGCCCAGCTCCCCCTTTCCAGAGTCAGGCTCCCTCTCTTGCTGCTCTTTTCCACCTGCTGTGGCAGAGGTGATGTCCAGCCTCTGCTCATGCCATGCTTTCCCCTGCCCTCATGGAGCTTCCTCTTGAGACTGTAAGCCATAAATAAATGCTTTCCTCCCAATAGCTGCTTTTAGTCTGGTTCTTTGTCCCAGCAATGAGAAGGTGACCAAAACAGTATGACTGAATTTGAGGATTTGGAAGACGTCCAAGATAGTGCCATCAACTCCTGCATAATTGCATATCTTTTCCTCTTATATTTGCTCCAGAATTATGATGAGTGCCTCAGAGATACTCTTTATTTTTATCGCTTTCTTAGCCAAAACTAAAATCCAATACATCCCTGTACAGGATTTAAAATATCATAATCTTTCTTCATGTCTCAAGGGAATGTTTTTTAGTTCAGACATTGGGGAAAGTATGGGCTGTGAAGTTTGATTTGACAGTTGATATGTGGAAAGAGAATGAACTACTGTGACATCGGTTAAGTCACCAGAGAATGGACCCTGTTCTGAGCCCATCTCCACTGAAGTGGACTTACATGAACTTTACCCAGCGAATGTTCTCCTCAAGATACAGAGGATTGAAACTTTAACCATCCCCACTATGATCTTCCTCCCAAATGCAGCAATGAAGATGGTTCTCCAACCTTGCTCAATAACAATATGGATCTCAGAACATATGGGGTCTTCCTCGTACCAGACAAGACATTGCTTGCCTGTCCGATAAGGAAAGAAACAAACATATTTTCTCCTGTAAACAAAAAGACATGAAAATGACATCTTCTTTTCTTCCAAAGGCTATTCTCAGCTCTACTGTAATTCAAATTAGAATCATGCCTTCATTTTGATGAATCAGCAATACTCAGTCAAATATGTATCTGAGTTTTATTTTATACAATCCCCTTCAGACCACAAAGTCTAATGTGTCCATAGCTATAAAAATCTAGAATTTCCGGGATTCCCCTGCTCCTAGTACTTCTGAGATTGTTTTTTTAATTCTGTTAACAGCTATAAGATTGACCCGCTCAGAGAGTTGTGTACCCAGTTGCATTTCCTTCCCTTTATCTATTAACAGGTGTCTGTGGAATACCTACTGGTTTCAGGTGCTGTGTTAGGAACTGGGGACAAATAAGACAAAGCCACTAACCCCAAGAAATGCAGATGAGAGAGGAGTAAATAAACAATTCTTTTTAATAAATAAATAAATAGTAAGTTTAGTATAAATAAATAAATAGTAAGTTTAGTAAATAAACAAGACTGCACTATGAACAGGCAGGGAAGCTAAAGAAGAACAGGTACTAAAACCCTGGTGTGGTGGCGCACACCTTTAATCCCAGCACTAGGGCGGCAGAGGTAGGATGGTCGCTGTGAGTTCGAGGCCACCCTGAGACTACATAGTGAATTCCAGGTCAGCCTGAGCTAAAGTGAGACCCTCCCTGGAAAGAAAGAAAGAAAGAAAGAAAGAAAGAAAGAAAGAAAGAAAGAAAGAAAGAAAGAAAGAAAGAGAGAGAGAGAGAGAGAGAGAGAGAGAGAAAGAAAGAAAGAAAGGAAGAAAGAAGGAGAGAGAGAGAAAGAAAGAAAGAAGAAAGAGAGAGAGAGAGAAAGAAAGAAAGAAGGAGAGAGAGAGAGAGAGAGAGAGAGAAAGAAAGAGAAAGAAAGGAGAGAGAGAGAGAAAGAAAGAAAGAAAGAAAGAAAGAAGAAAGAGAGAGAAAGAAAGAAAGAAGGAAAGAGAGAGAGAGAGAAAGAAAGAAAGGAAGGAAGGAAGAAAGAAAGAAAGGAAGAAAGAAAGAAAGAAAGAGAGGGAGGGTGAAAGAAAGAAGAAAGGAAGGAAAAGAAAAGGTCCTAAGGAAGTGTGGGGGGAATGGGAAATGTTTCACAGAGGACACTGAGTTTTACATTAAACTTTGTTGAAAACATGAGGGCTTATGGAGGAAGACACTGACAGAGGCGTCCACATGTATGACAAGGGGCAGGAAAGAACACGGTGGATGCAACATGGAGGTGAGTACTGGACCCTCATGCTCATGGAAGGTAGCGATGGGACCTGAGGTGACAGATACAGGCAAAGAGAAGACCATGAGGGACGTAGAGGAGGAGCTCTGTCAGAGGAGTTCCCAAAGATGTTTAACTAGGGCGTACTACCGAGACCAGATGCATTTGGTAAAGTATTCCTATAGCAGTGGAAACAGGACAGGAAAAAAGTGGGACTGGCCAGCAGAATGGAGAACGAAGTCCGCGGCAGTGTTGACTGAGCTCACAGAGCTACATACCAAGCCCTGGACAAGGAGAGGGGCCTCCTTACAGACACCTACCACGTAGCAAGGGCCAAACTCAGAGACTTAGGATGTGAGGAGAGGGGAAAGTGATCCATCAACCACTGCATAATTTCATATCTTTTCCTCTTATATTTACTCCAGAACTATGATTACTGCCTCAGAGATTCTCTATTTTTAACACATTCTTAGCCAAAACTAAAATCACTTGCTATTCTTGTTGAGAAAATGTTCCCTGTTGATCAGAACAGCTCACCTTTCAGGCCAGTCAGCTTGAAGAAAAAAGCATGGTGTGAAAATGAAAATGAATCTGGGGGTCCAAGGCACATCACTCTTCCCACCACCTGGGAGGATGGCGCTATTGTATGTTGGGGAACAGTAGACTTGGGGATGGGAGGATGGGGCTATTGTGTGTTAAGGGAGAGTAGAGTTGGGGAAGGGAGGATGGATTTATTGTTTGTTGGAGAAAGAGGATTGAGCTATTATGTATTGGGGAAGAGTAGCCTTGGGGAAGAGAGGATGAAGCTATTTTATGTTGGAGAAGAGTACACTTGGGGAAGAGAAGATGGAGCTATTGTGTCTTGGGGAAGAGTAGGATTGGGTAAGAAGTGGTGTCAGCCATCCTGAATTCTTGTTTGGATAACTTGAGGTGGGAGGCATCCTTCATGTTCAAACGAAGATTTCTACAAGGGGTTTATTAAGTAGATCTAAGGCTCAGGGGAGAATTTTTGTAATAGAGATTTGAGAGAATTAGGTAGTATCTAGTAGTTAAAGTTGCAAACTCAACCATATATATTATATGTGATATATATAACGTTAATCTTGTAACAACAAGTTGGATAAGAATCAAGTTCCTCAGGCAATTTTCATTCAGTCCATTACATGCAAGACACAATGTGAGTGAGAAGCTTTGGAAATAACTGTAAGACAGTACTCAGTTTCATGACATGTTTGTTACACCTGGGGATGTAATATATGATGGCACAATATAATATTGAAGCATGTTTGGGATTAGGATCACCAAGAGGAGCAGAGCACAGTGTCTGATGCCTAATCCTAGTGCTCAGGAGGCTAATGTGATAGGATCTTGGTGAGTTCAAGGCCAACCTGGGCTACTGATTGAGTTTCACATCAGCCTGATCTAGAGTGAGACGCTGCCTCAAAAAGAAAAAGTTTTAAAAAGATAGACAAGAAGAACTATGGATCCTTTAATGCAGATACACAATAATTTCATGGCAAATTAGAGGGTTTCGTGGAAGATTTTTCTGAAAAACTACTTTAGGCTAAGTTTTAAATGTGAATTAACTAGGCAAAGAGAGGAAATGAGTATTCCAGATTTTAAAAGCAGTATATATAAAGGGCCCGGGGCAGAAAGGTTGATGGTATAGTCCAGGAAATGAAAACAAGCCAGTGGGACAAGCAGAAATGTATGTAAATGTGAGTAATGACCAAGTCTATATAGAAAGTACTCTCTTGGGGAAAACAGAAATATGGAATCAATACCATTTGAGGGTCGGGCCTATTATTTAGAACACAAAGCCCATTTGGTCAAGGAGGAGGCAAACACAAAGCACAAATATGGTTTGGATACAGGAAAAAAAAAACTCTTGCAAGAATAATTTCACTGGGGCTGGAAAGATGGCTTAGCAGTTAAGCGCTTGCCTGTGAAGTTTAAGGACCCCAGTTCGAGGCTCAATTCCCCAGGACCCACGTTAGTCAGATGCACAAGGGGGCGCATGCGTCTGGAGTTAGTTTGCAGTGGCTGGAGGCCCTGGAGTGCCCATTCTCTCTCTCTCTATCTGCCTCTTTCTCTCTGTGTCTATCGCTCTCAAATAAATAAAAATATGTTTTAAAAAAAAGAATAACTTCACTGAACCCCACTGGACTCCCCGTAGCTCCTCAAAGGTATATTCCTCTTAGAGAAGTCAGGAACCGCCTTTAAGGTAGGCCTGGACATCACAGCCAGCTGCCAATATGTTTTACTACCAAAAAGTGTGTTGTTTTCATAACCATGTAATTGCAATGTATCCTTGAGGCACTCAAGGTTCAGACATGAAAAAGCATTAAAATTATTTTCCTATTCAGAGCCAGAGGGGTTTAAACATTCACTTGGGGTCCTTTGGTCTCCAGATTTCTTTGTAACCAATATTCAAATCTCCCACAGGACCCAGCTATCGCCCCATAAGCTAGCACACGTGGACACTTCACTCTCAAGAAAACCAAGCCTCAAGGTAAGAAGTACACACTACCCACCCAAACAGTTGGGGAGTGACACACAATGTCTTGGTTCCATTCTCAAAGCTGTTTCCTGAATAACTGCTCAAGTCTCAGCTAGTCTAAATACATCTAACCCACTGGAGCAAAGGGCGTCACCAGTCACACATCTAGAAGAAGGTGACACACTGCCCAGAGCATTCAGAATTATTTTATGGATGAGGCAAAACATGGTCTGAGACAATGTGCCATGCCCTACAGTTTCTGGAAACTTCCGCAAGGTTTCTGTTTCACCTAATGGTTCACGAAAGATATCACTTTAGCATCATTCCTCATGATTTCACCAGAAACAACAACAACAAAAAAAGACTAGGGCTGGAGAGATTGCCTAGTGGTTAAGGACCCATGTTAGACTCTCCAGATCCCATCTAAGCCAGACACACAAAGTGAGGAAAGCTCAAGGTCGCACATGCCCACTAGGTGGCACAAGCGCCTGGAGTTTGGTTGCAGTGTCTGAGGCCCTGGTGTGCCAATTCTCTCTCTCTAAAAAAGAAAGAAAGAAAGAAAAAGACTAGCTACAGCTCTCTTCCCTGCCAGCAGTGAGGGACACTGGGGTCCTAATAAAGATGTCTCACACATCTGGTTCTAGCAAAGGCTCCCACGGGAGGAGAGGACAGAGATGGGGACACACGAACTTAGACCTGTCAAATCAAAACCCAAATCTAGAGCTGCTCCACAGGATCATCAGAGAAAGACTGTCATGTGTGTAGGGGAGGGGAGTCAGAAGAACACAGTATAATGGGACCCTTAAGAGTCACCCTCAAGTATCTTCTCCAATCTCAAAACATCCCTGCAGGTGCTCGTTGCTATCGCACAACACCTCTACGGTTGAAGGGTCATATTAGATATTGATGCATTCTGTCAAATGTAGTTTGACCCAGAATTGAAAGGGCCATTGAAAATTTACTGAATGGGATACGAGAAACACCTGAGAGGACAAGAGATTGTGTCTGAATCTCTAACCACTGTCAGTGATGCCACACCAAGTGACAAGCACCGGGGTCTAGATAGGAAAGAACGGGTTTAAAGGCACAAGTCTAGAGAGCCCATGACTACCAGATTTTAAGCTGTCAACCACGCTGCAATGAAGTATCGGTCATCCCACACATTTCCCACCCAAGAAATGTACCTACAGATCTTCATCTTAGGAATCTTTCATCCAGCTACAAATTTGAAAATAATCACCAGTCTCTGAATTATTTAATTGCTTTTGCCAAAGTCTTACATGACTTTTCCTGTAATAAAATAAAATGCATTCAGTGGGAAGCAAGAGTCCAAACAGGCAGATACGAGCCTGAGCGCTAACAGCCGAGATCCCAGCCACGCAGATTTTCTTTACAACTAAAGTGGTCTACTTGGCTGACGGCGGCCGAGACTTGAGTCAATACTGTCATGTCCGCCTGCCAGTGCTTTCGACTTCACGCATTCTCCCTTGAATTAACTTGACCACAGGCTATTTCTTGCAGGGCATAATGAAGAAATTGGCCCGAAGTTCCTGCAAAAGATATTATGTTGACATGAATTCTTTGAAGCACATGAACAAGCACTGGAAACTGGAAAGGCCATGGTGGAAGAAGCGAATTTCCTCTCCTTAAGATTTATAGAGAGAAAAGAATTCAAATCTGAGAAGCGATTGTAGGAGTAACAGTAATAGGTCATGGACAGAGTGTCACATGTGACCATGTGACAGGGCACTAAGCATCATGAAGGTCTATGGAGAGACGCTGTAAGTGACGTACTCTGTGTGTGTGCACGTGCATATGCTTGTATGTATACATAGGCAGATTGATGTGAATGTGTATGTGTATACTGATTAAGTCATGATATTAAAGCATTGACATTACACACTCATCCAATGTAATGAAACTTTACAAAGCATAGCATATTTAAATCTGGAGGAAGAAAGAACACTTCCTTTGCCCAGAAAAAGATGAAAAGGAAAAGAAAATCAGAAAGTATGTCCATGGTAGCTAAATAGGATACTGGCAAGGCAAATTTCCAAAGAACTGTCTTGATATCCAAAAGAATGGATGTGGACTGGAAAGATGGCTTAGTGGTTAAGACACTTGCCTGCAAAGCCAAAGGACCCAGGTGTTCAATTCCCCGGTACCCACATAAAGCTGGATGCACAAGGTGGCGCATGCGTCTTGAGTTGATTTGTGGAGGATAGAGGCCCTGGTGTGCCTATTGAACATCAAGGGCTCTTCCTAGGTGCTTTTGTCCATAAGGGGTTTTCCTTTACATGGTGTAGTCACCAATCACTTATACTGAAAAAAAAATAATAAATTAGGGCTGAGGAGATTGTTCAGCAGTGAAAGGTGCTGGCCCAGGTTCAATTCCCAGCACTCACATAAAGCCAGATGCAAAGTGGCACATGTATTTAGGACCCCAGTGCACCTGTAAGAAGGGGAGGTAGGGTTAGGAGAATCCAAAGCTCATGGACAGTTATTCTGAACCTCCTTTGCCATCCGGCAGTTTGTTTGCAGCCGCAAGAGACTGCCTCAAGGAAGGTAGAGCACAGACATCTCTGACCTCCACACACATGCCACGGCACATGCACACGCAAACAAATAAATGGTTATTCTGAAAATATAAAGAAACTTCAAAGGCATCCATAGAGAACTAAGGTTTTTTTTTAATTTTTTTTTGTCAGGATATTGTTGATCAGGAACAATGTGAGACCTAGAGGAAACAGCGCTCTTCACAGGGTCTCCATTCGTCCACCAGGGAGAATGAATTCTACAGAAATGGTAACACCCATGTTCTGTAGCGCATTGGAGAAAATGGAGGCACTCCACTGTGTGGGAGGAATGAGCCTGTTGGATATTAGAAGGCTCTTTGGAGGAAGACAGATTGAGATTCTAATCTCAGATTCACTGTTTTATTAAACAGTATATTCAGTTTCATGTGCTTCTCAGAACCATTGACAAGATCAATCCAACCCCAGACAGTGTTGAGAGAGCAAAGTGGAAGCCCCAAAGCACTCAGTCAGTATTCCCTTCGCTTCATACCACAAGATTAGCACATCCTGGATTTTAGAAAAATTTTAAAGAAATAAAGCACTTAACAGTAAATGTATTCCATGAAGTATTGGAGGATCAAAAAATGAAAAGAGCTGGGTATGGTGGGACACACCTTTAATCCCAGCACTGGGGAGGCACAGGTATGAGGATCACTGTGAGTTCGAGGCCACCCTGAGACTACATAGTGAATTTCAGGTCAGCCTGGGCTAGAGTGAGACCCTACCTCAGAAAAAAAGTGAAAAGATGGGGTTGGAGAGATTGCTTAGTAGTTAAGGCGCTTGCCTGCCAAGCCTAAGGACCCATGTTCCACTCTCCAGATCCCATGTCCAGATGCACAAGGTGAGGCAAGCACAAGGTCACACATGCCCACTAGGAGGCACAAGCGTCTGGAGTTCAATTGCAGTGTCCAAGGCCCTGGCACACCAATTCCCTCTCTCTCTCTCTTTCTCTCTGTCTTTCTCTCTCTAAAATAAAAGAAAAAATTTTAAATGAAGAGATGGTTATATAAGTATGGATAGCACCAACAAAAGAAAATAGTCCAAGGAATCATAGTAGCTGCTAAGACTATCCTCCAGTAAATCCAATTGTTTATGCAAGTGGTTGAAAAAGAAAAGACTGTCACTCCATCAGAACTTCAGAGGAAAAGGAACAAAAAGAGGATGAGACAATAAAACCACAAGAAGAGGGTCACAGAGGCCATGGGTCAGAGGTGAACTTAGGAAGATAAGAAGTGCAGAGGCAAAAAAAAAAAAGAAGAAGAAGAAAAAGAAGAAGAAGAAGAAAGAGAAACAGGAAAATATGTATGAGCCAGGTGTGGTGATGCATACGTATGATCCCAGCACTTGGGAGATGGATGGAGGGCAGCCTGGGAAAAGAGTAAGGCTCCTGTTTAAAATTATAATCGTATTCTGTGTTTGAAATGAAAAGGCAAAAGAAGGAAGGAAGGAAGGAAGGAAGGAAGGAAGGAAGGAAGGAAGGAAGGAAGGAAGGAAGAAGGGAAGAAAGGAAGGAGAGAGAGACAGAAGGAAGGAAGGAAAGAAAGAAAGAGAGAGAAGGATGGTGTGTTTGCTTGAGAAAGCTGGAGCAATACCAGCAGAGGGCATAAAACTCCCTGCTTTCTCTTCACTGCCATCTCCACAAAGGACGGTGATCAGCCAACGGCAAGGAGTAAACACAATTAGGCACAGAGTAAGAGTGTGGAGGTGAGAGCAAAGCAATGTCTTAGCTCAGGTAATTGCCCTCAGGAGAAAGAATTTGCAAACACAATTGGAGAGCCACTTTCAGTAATTTCTGAAAGATTCTGGACAACTAGAGAGAGTTTTTTTAAAAAAAGCTATGAACAGGCAAAAATTGTAAATTTTATATAATAAACACTTCCAAAGAAAACTCAATGGCCAGCCCAATTCCCTAATGATTATTTAGTAGATGATTGGTAAGCACTTTTAAACAGTTATCACCAGGAGCCAAAATGGGTTCACTAAGAAGAGATTCAGCCAAACAAATCCCATGTATTTCCTAACAAAGTGACTTTTTGGTAAATTAGATGGTGCTAGACACATATGTGCAAGATCTGGGAATGAAAATTGAAAGTATTATTATAGACTCAGCTTAGAAAAAAAAAAAAAGGAGTTGTGGGAAATGCTCTTGTCAGTTGTTTCAAGGATGATCCTAAGAGGTTAAATCACTGAGCACTATTGCAACCCACACATCTCAGCTTAGATGCCCCTTGAGGAAGCTTTTCTTTCCTGGTGAAAATCAAACACACCTCCTCATGTTGCTATCAGACATTTATATTTTACATTATTGCGGGATGTGTCAGAATGTACTACCATTGCTTGGTTAATTGCTCATCTCTCAAGTAGATTGAGGAACTCCCTAGGGCCCAAACTAAATTATTGGCCTAACATCACACCCTCCTACACGATGTGGTCTTATAAGTACTTGTCAGTGGAACAAATGAGAACATCAGTGAATAAAGATATTATGTCACAGAGATCTAGTTTTGCCATTTTCATCTTAGGAGAAAATTATTATTATTAGGAACCTTTGATTTGTTCAAAAATCATAAATTCCCCATTCTGAAAGTAGTTCAGAAAAACTTAAAACCTTAGGGAGGGAATATGGCTCAGTGGGGAAAATGCTTGCCTTATAAGCATGAGGACCTGAGTTTGATTCTCCAGTAACCATGTAAAAATGTGGAACATGGAACTATTATCCTGGCACTGGAGAAGTCCAGAGAGAAGAATCTCTGGAGCTCACTGACCAGTCAATCAATGGAGCCTAACTGGTGAGTGGCAAGCCAGTGAGAAACCCTGTCTCAAATAGAAGTGTACAGTGTTTCCGAGAAGAATGTCCCAAGTTGTCCTCTGGTGTCTATACACACATGCATATGCACCCACACACAAAGAAACATGCATACACACACACACACACACACACACATATATGTGTATATATACACACACACACACACACACATATATGTGTATATATATATATATACACACACACACACACACACCACATTTACACACAAAAAAAACTGAAAACTGGACTCTCTATACAGTATTTTGCATAGTGCTATAGAGGTTCTATTGGATGTCTTCAAAATTCTCTTTGAACTCCAGCCCTAAAGTCACATCACCTTTTATTAGAAGATGAAATCAGTTACTAAGAAAATTCCCACTGCCTCAAATCCCAGAGGAAAAAATTAGTTATGCTAAACAAAGAGCTACCACCAGTTAGCTTACTATTTACTTTCTTGTTTATTTGTTCATTTTTGGTTATTTCCACTTTTGCCCAGAAGAGGGTTTTTGCACAAACTGTTAGTTTAATAGATGTTGTTAAATAAATGACCTCAATAAATGTATATTGTTTCTTGGGTGAAAAGAACAATTAAGATATTCAAACCAACCATTCTGTCTCCCAGAAAAAAAATCAAAACCACACAAGTCCTAAGGTCAGGGTGACTTCTTAAAAGTCGCTAAGTTCTTTGAGGACAGAGCCAAGATGTGACACAGTGTAATGCAATTTCCAGCACTCTGGGTTGCCTTGAGGACTCTTTGTACAAGCAATTGAAGACAGGGAACCCCAGGTCTCAGGACAATGAGGACATTCTGGAACATTGTAACCCACTGCAGTCAAAAACCAAAGGGTCAGGTCATGACTGCAGGGATTTCAACAAAAATTCTAGACAGAACCAGAGGAAACACAGAAAGAAAATTAGCTTCTACCCTATTCACGGAACATCAATCTTCACATTCCCTAAATTACAGAAAAATAAAATAGTGATCACAGTATATTTGAAGACCTTTTGGTAACACAGAACCAAAAAAACGTAGCCGCAATTGTACGTAAAAATTGAAGAAACTCAATAAAATTCAGCTTCTGCAATTAACAACATGCAAGAAAGTACATAGGGAATTGTAACTTGGTTGACCTTGGTCAAATAAGAATACAAATGCAGAACATAATCAAAGAAATCTAGCCTGCTCTTCACCATTTATTTAAAATACAAATTCTATACATACATACATACATACATACATACATCTATATGTATTAAATCCAAAAGGACAGTAAATTTGGGCTCTTCTTTCTTTTTTAAAATATTTTATTTTTATTTATTTACTTGAGAGAGGGAAAGAAGCAGAGAAAGGGAGAGAGAGAATGGGCACGCCAGGACTTTTCAGTCACTGCAAACAAACTCCAGATGCATGCGCCACCTTGTGCATCTGGCTTATGTGGGTCCTGGAGAATTGAACCTGGGTCCTTTGGCTTTGCAGGCCAGCGCCTTAACCACTAAACCCTGTCTCCAGCCCCTTATTTCTATAGAACTAAGTAAGTCACCATGAAATTGCCAAATCCTTATGAGAATGCATTCTGTAGCTGTAGTTCATGGGTACAGCATCCACACTCAAGGATGGCAGACACTGTATTGTCTTTGTTTGGACTATTTGGTGAAATGGAAATTGCCCAACTGCATTACTCATTTTGTTTTTAAAATAGCTTTATGTATTTATTCGTGAACAGAAGGAAAGAGAAAATGAGTAAGGGTTCACCAAAGCCTCCTGCCACCTGCCAGTGGACTCCAGATGCTCGTGCCAGTTAGCGCATTTGGCTTGAAGTGGATACGGGGGAACTGAACCCTGGGTCAGCGGAAGCAGAAGGAGAAAGAAGGGAGACACACAGAGAGGATGGGTGTGTCGGGGCCTCTAGCCACTGCAAATGAATTCCAGATGTATGCGCCACACTGTGCATGTGGCTTTTCGTGGGTACTGGGGAATTCAACCCTGGGTCGGTAGGCTTTGCAAGCAAAAGCACCTTTAACTGCTGAGCCATCTCCCCATGTCCATTTCCCATTGCAAAGGATATCCAGACGGTGCCCATTGTACTTTAATAGCACCTATGTCAAACCATAGCCCCTCCGCCAAGGAAATCACAGCCAAGTACCAAGTGTTCTGGTGATTGGCCCATTGCGTCTGCTCCTATACAGCTCCGAACGAGGAGGAGAAGGGCTTGTCAGAGGAGGTACTCATGGAGCTACATCTTGATGTAAGAGTACAGAGGAGAGGCTGGAGAGATGGCTTAGTGTTTAAGGCACTTGCCTGCAAAGCCTAAGGACCCAGATTTAATTCCCCAGTACCCACGTAAGTCATATGCACAAGGTGGTGCATGTGTATAGAGTTCGTTTGCAGTGGCTGGAGGCCCGGGCACACCCATCCTCTCCCCCTCTCTATCTTCTTCTCTCTCAAATAGAGAAATTAATTTTTTAAAAAAAAGAGTGCAGAGGGGGTACAATCAAGGTAGGAACGGCCACCTAGCAGGGCTGTCATTTATGGTTTACGTAAAGAAGAGGTTTTATCATCCTGGTCATTTTGATGTGGACGCGGACAGCGTCATAGACTGAGTGTCCGCTCCCCTCCACTCTGTGGTCCCTATCTTAAGTTGGGCTCTCGTCGGCTCTCTCTGGAGATGGTACAATAGTTTTCTAATCGTTCTCCCTCCCGCCACTCTTCCGCCTTTCAGTTCACCCCCTCCACTGTCTAAAGCACAAATCTCATCATGCCATTATCCGACTTCATCTTTGCCTTGAAATGAAATGCAGATTTCTTAGAGAAACTCATGGATATGTCATATTTGGTCCCCTTGCTTTTCTAACTTGATCTACTTCCTCCCACCTCACAACCACAAGTGCAGTAAACAATTTTGCGACGTATTCTCTCATACTGTGCCCCGGCACACCTCTGACCATCTTCCCATAGACCTTTGCACCAATCTCTACCATAGCCATTCATATATTGTACTGGGTCACTACTGGGTTTCTTTCATGTTACTTTGCTATTGAAGAGTGTAAATACCTCTGTGTTGTCTGATTTACCATGACCCTTCAGAATTACCCTGCACACGGCAAAAACATAACTGGATAGTTTGTTGAAGGAATGAACAAATAAACTATTCTTTCCTCGTATTAAATTAAAAGCCTTTGTTATTTTGACTTGTCATTTATACCTATCCTCACCTTGTTTCTGAACATGGAGACGGGTATTGACACAGCCTCTCCTGTCGCTCCCTGATTTTTCCAGGTCACAGTCTCTCAAAGCAATGTACAAAAGCAACAGATAAGCCCTGTGACTCCTGTGACGTCGCTAAGGTATAAAATGTCTAACCAATGACACAAGTAAGTACTCTTGTGAGAAGGCATCTGTGTTCATTTCACACATCTGATGAAATTCAAGCGTGAAGAGGCAGGTTGCTAAACATATCTTACAGTGTTTCCACAAACACTAAAAAGTGCCTTCTAAGAAATCCCTACAGGTACAGTCTTCCTGCCTGGGATAAGCCAGTGCATATGAAAACCAGCAAGATTTAAGTGCCTTCATGCCTCAAGAGCAGGAGAGGACACTGGTTCAGTTTGAAGGGAACTAACAGGAAGACACCTGTTGGTGTCTGGACACCTTCTGGACACTGATGTATTCCTTTCCATCACTTGAACTGGTCCAGCTTCACCCTATTGTCCAAAGGAACATGCTGTCACATTTGATTGCTATCATAAAATTTAATACTGAAGTTCAAATCTTAATTCCACAGTTTGTTCCAAAAACATTGAAAAAAAAAAAACACTTCCAAGCACTGATGGTTCAAAAGACTAAACGGGGGCCGAAGAGATGGCTTGGTGGTTCAGGCACTTGCCTGTGAAACCTAAGAACTCATGTTCTACTCTCCAGGTCCCACGTAAACCAGACGCACAAGGTGACGCAAACACGCAAGGTTGCACATGCGCACAAGATGGCACACGCTTCCGGAGTTCGATTGCCGTGGCTGGAGGCCCTGGCGAGTCAATTCTCTCTCTCTCACTCTCACGCTCTGTCTCTGACTTAAAAAAAAAAAGACTAAATGGTTCCTATAAAAGGTAAATATAAAACTGTGAAGTAAATATATGCACATATACACACATATGTCTACACATACATGTATATGAAGTGTAAAATGATGTGATAATGTAGTATTTGAGGGCAATCAGCCTTTTCACAATTATCTCATGGTCAGGGATTTTTATGTTGATGCTGGTTAATTAGCCAAATATGAATTATATATGTTTTTAAGTAATTGTGTGTGCTTATTAAGGGCTTTTCTTCCCTTCATTTCATCGTGAAGCAAACCATTTGACGGGGCTCTACAGCAAGCTCTAGCACACATCAAAAAGCAATCAACAAACTCTTTGAGTACATCTAGCAGGATCATTTAGATGGTTTTTAATCAGGATTATGAAAACATAATTAGGTGGTTTCATGTTTGTTGTTGAGTATGTAAGGGAAAACGATTCTCCAAATAGAAAATGTGGGCAATATTACACCAAAGCCACAAGAGAACAGCATACACGAGGTACGAGTATGTGAATGCGTACACACACACACACACACACACACACACAGAGAGAAACCATTGGCCCCTCCCTTCAACCCATCAGCAGCTCTCATATTTAAAAAGAATATCGTTTCTTTCAAGATGGCCCATGAAATCTCATTTGACAAACTGACTCTATACAAGTAAGTTTGAAAAACGCCTCCCTTTAATGTCATCATAAACTTCTGCTGCTGCCTGCTATTCCAAATGAATCCTGCCTGCCCCTGGCCTCCGCAAGAAAGAGCAGGGGTTCATCAATGCCCAAGCAGGTCGTGTGTCATTAGTGACCACTGGGAGTCCGCACAGCCGGGGATCTGCACAGCTAAATGGCTGTGCACTCACGGCCTTTTCTAATCCATTTGAAATAAACCTGATACATTTATCTATCTCCAGTCACCCAGTCTGCAAGTTCTCACCTAGCAGAATGAATCACACACAAGCTAGCCACTGTGCGGGGTAAGCTGTCTTCAAGCATCTTATTCCATGGCCAGGAGAGATGACAAGCAGGAAGGACTCCAGGTTCCACAGGGTCGTCCTCGACCCAGAGCTTCCCAGGATGACTCTCCCAAGCTACATGACAACGTTTGCCCCCGTGCAGCCCAAGCTGGCTACCGGCCCTCTTTGAAAAAGCCCATCATCCTTCCAGCTCCATCCTGGAAATGATGTACAAAAGCCTGAGGTTTTGCTTGGAAGTAATTTGGTCACCAGCAAGCTGGGCTCCTTTTGTTTGGGCAATTCAAAGGGTTGCATCCCTGTGACTTTAAGGAAGCCACAATTAGAGTGGCTTTCTTCCAGCACCGTGTATAAACTGCTTCAGCACGGAAATACAAAGTTGCTGTCCACGCACACAATTTTAGCCTTTCTGGTTTTTATGTCATCTTACTTACAAGAAACTCCCAGCTGTTATAATTTGTCTCATCCATCGCTCCCTTGTAGAGCCGGCCTTTGTTCCTTTATTTTTTTATTTTTTTATTTTTCAGTGCCAGGGACTTGCTGGGTTTCACCTGATGTGATTTGTCCAGGCATTAATAATGCATCTTCAAGATGCAAGATGCATGAATTCCTTTAGTAACAGATCCGCTGGCAGAGGCCTTATTGTATTGCAAGGCTTTGCTGCAGAAGAAGGAAGGCGAGGGGACAAAGGGAAGGTCATCTGCGGTGGGGGTGGGGGGATATTAGTTGCTTCAGGAAGCCATTGCAACCAGCTTCTGAGAAGGCAAGGGCATGAGAACGGATCGTGATCGAGCCAACAATTTCCTTTAAAAAGAAAGAAAAAAATGGCAAAATTCTACAACTCCTCCCCTGGGATGAAAGTTGGTTGCACACACAGGTGACAGCTCTCAAAGTGCCTGGTACCTGGCCACCTTCACATCGTACTTGGGACACATCAATGGGTTGGTTTTCATTTATTAGTTTGGGCCACATTTGCACCTGCCTTCTGTATGGCCCCGATATGACTGTCACTTCTGTCACCCATATGCATTTTTTTTCTCTATTATCTTGCATTTGGGAAGAGCTTGCATTTTCAGACTGCTTTATGATTACTAATAAGTTATTTCTCACAATGACCCAGAAAAATAGGGCAAAGTTTTTCTCTTCATGTTGCAATTCAAGTTAAAAAAAAAAAATGCACAGACAGGTTGTAATGTGAGTTCACAGAGCATACATTTCAAAGTTGGAATAAGACTCGTGCATTTAAACCAGACTGACAATGATAGCTTGAACTACTAGAGACAGGGCAGGGGACCCAGTTGGAAATCATCAGGTAGTGACTGGATGCAGGCCCAAATCCCTGCAGAAATATATTTGCTCCTCCTTCCGATGACTGGATTTTTGAACTCAGGGCCAGCAGTATCGCCCAGTGATGTTGAAATCAGGAAGTTCTTCCACAGAAACAGTAGTTTGTTACAGATGATCACTTAACTTCCTGTTTGTATGAGGTCTCCTGACAACATCTGTCAGTATAAAACAAAACCAGAGACTCTCTTCCCCGTCGTTAGGCTAGGCTCACCTGCCTTCTACTCCCATTCTCAGCACTGCCAATGCCCCCCCCCCCAAAGAAAATTTCATTTAATCAATAACATTTGCTTTCAGGGCAGCTCTCCTTTACTGCTGTTCCATCTCTGTCTGGGTAACCATAGCAACTATTCTCAGAGCAGTGTGATACTCCGTTTATACATTTCAGCCCTGTCACATGACTGACTACCTGCTTTTACTTTAATCATGGCTGGAGGGGACACTCAAAAAGAGGCTGCTTCCTGCTTCCTGTCGCAGTCCACCAAACCGACCTCAAGTTTTACATTTCCTTCTCCACC
This sequence comes from Dipus sagitta, assembly GCA_036346955.1. NCBI lineage: Eukaryota > Metazoa > Chordata > Mammalia > Rodentia > Dipodidae > Dipus > Dipus sagitta. Next base: position 35,951,802 of record CM070785.1, on the reverse strand, counting down.
CAGAGGACATGGGTTCACTGGGCTGACTCCCCGAAGAAAACAGAAGAGAAGGCTACAGGGGAGAGAGGAGGACCCAAACTGCTAGAATTAGCAGAACCTTCCAGACCTTACAGCAGAATTCTTCTTTTTCCCTGGAGAGATGCTCTCAGATTTAGAGGTCCCCCTTTTGTAAGGGTCTTAACTGTGTCCAGCTTCATCCTGGTCTGAGGTCCATCTTCCAGGGCGCCCCCCCCCTTTGACCGCCAAACATTCATCTCCGTTCACGTTGCCATTTGATGGGCCTCCTGCAAGGTCCAGACCAGGAACTTGGGGACTCTGGGGAGCCTCCCTTGTTGCAGTGTGGAAGGGATTTGCTTAAATCACATTATAAACCTAATGAAACACGGCTAATGAAGCACAGATGTCCTATCAGACGTGGAGCTCTGGGTCTCGGTAAAAACCCAGTAGGAAAAAAAAACACACACACACACAAAACAAGGGAAAGGAGCCTTGTATCCATGGAAATGGGCAGCCCACATGCTAATCCTTCCCCCTCACCCATTTATGAGTTCATTACCATTTCTAATTCCAGAGCTTCTGAAAGCATTTGTGGCTTCTGGGTCAGTCATTTCCTGGAAATGCACTGGTGGGCCACCGGGCTGGACCATCCTTGGCTGGGGCCCTTTCGTCCGAGACATGGAAAGTGAAGAACTTATCTTGCCTATTAGCGCCACAAGCTCCTGTTGGCGGGAGCCTTTTGGACGTGCTCAGAAGAATCGGAGCCCTGTGCCTTCCTGGGAAACTAGCAGCAGGCTTCCGTGGCTAGACTCCCCTCTCCCTTGGGAGTAGAGACAACGTCTTGGACGGGTAGGGATTTTGACACCAAAGAACAATTCTGCCACAGTGTCCATGATGGCTCCACCTTCAGCTATGACATTAACCTTCTCTCACCAAATGAAGGTTTTCCCAACTGTGATTACAGCAACTACGGTAGAGGCTAGGAGGGCAACTCTATGGAATAATAGTGTTCCATGGAAAACCAGAGTTCAAAGCCTGCCTTGGGGTAACAGGTATGGACAGGATATCCAGGGAGATCTGGGGACCCCCGCAGCAGGGTCCAAGAGAAGAGGACATGCTGCAGAAAAGAGGATGGACAAGACCTAATGGAGCACAATAGTGCCTCGCAGATTCAGCGAGACGGCAAATGACTTAAGCTTCCCTGGGGGATGGAACCAGGAGTAAGGGGCCCTCTGGGCCCATCACAGCCTGTTCCTCTCCCAGCTTCTCTAGTTCGTTCTCTTCTAAGGTGTTTGCTTAGAGAAGTAACCAGTTAGTGTGAGAGCCAAAGCGCTTCTCCAGGGAGGTCCTTTGGGCCACACTGCGTTTTATTTTGAGAAATCATTTGGAAATCTTAAATTCTCAAAGAGATCTTCTGAACAACAACAAAAAAAAAAAAAACACGTTCTCAATTTAAGGTAAATATCTGAGTGTCAATAATAAATATCAGGCAATAAAGTTCCCTTTTAAGAGACTGGCTGTAGTTCTGGTACTCCGTCCCAGGTACCCGGGGATGAACCATGTTCTGGATGAGGAAACTGAGGCACGGGGCAATTCAGAGAGTTTCCTAGGGCCACGTATTAATGGAAGCAATAGAACTGAGACTCCTTGCAATATACTTCAGACTCCAAGACAGAGAGAAAATGACAAGCCCTAGACTTTTTTTTTTTTTCCTGGAACAATCACTTTTGTCCATCTTCATAGCTGAAAGACAAATGCTTGTGAAAATGATCCAAGAAATTAAAGCCGGGCTTCTGATTATTGCACCGATTTGTCAAGGGTGGTGTATGATTTTTTGGAAGAATACCAGCTGTATTAGCAAGAGGATAAGAGTGCAGTTCATTTTTCACTTGCCTAATATAGATATCATTGCCTCACCAAAGCAAGGGCTAAAAAGAAGTGATAAGGCATCCGAGATGGAGCACCATGGCCGGCTTCACAGAAAAGGACTTAAACCCTTCCTTCTCTGCTGACATGAGAGACCTGACTACTGACTTATGTGTAGAGCTGTCAGAAATAGAAACAACCTGACCAATAATAATAAAAAAAAAGTATGTGGGCAGCTAAGACCATTTACCTGCCTCTACCATCTGACTCAGGATGTATATGTAGAGGGAAATGTGTCACAAAAACTAAGCACAGTGACCTGTCTCTTGACAGGAGAGGCACTTAAAGAGGTGATTGCCTGTAATGACAAAACAGGGAGGTGTTCTTCGTGGACCAACAACCTGTTGCCTGAGAACTTTTTCTTCCCAGTTAAGGTGAAGTAACTGGACTGGAGCTGTCAAAACTCGTTTACTAGGTAGGGATGGCTAAGCAGCTTTGTTGGAGGTCCTCGGCCAGAGCTCACCATTTCTCCTTCACACGCCGAGCGCTTCTCCCCCATCACGCTTCGGTAACACGTCACACACAGAGTGGGTTAGCCAAAACCACGGAACATCTTAGCGAGGTAAGGTGCTTAACACAGGACCGTCTTCTTTCAACAGTTCCAAAAATAAAAGGAAGGCTAGCGCATTGGAAATCTTTTAAAGCAAATTCCAAGTGTTGGTATTATACGTCAAGAGAATTCTTGTCCTTGGCAAAATGAATGCTCTGACTTAAAGGAGTCGTGCATGTTAAGTTTCAGAGGCCCAAGAATTCACTGCTGCTGGGGTTGACTGTCTGTCACAGGCAGACAGAAGTTGTGTCACCGAAGGGGATAGTCAGGTGAGGAATAGAACCCACAACTTTACATTTACAGAACTACTTTTTCTTTCTTTCTTTCTTTCTTTCTTTTTGTCTTTGTCTTTTTTTTTTTTTTTTTTTTTTTTTTTGGCTTTTCAAGGTAGGGTCTTGCGCTAGCCTAGGTTGATCTGAATGTACTATGTAGTCTCAGGGTAGCCTTGAACTCATGGCAATCCTCCTACCTCTGCCTTCTGAGTGCTGGGATTAAAGGCGTGCACCACCATGCCCAACCCATAACTACCTTTCTGCAGTAATTCTTTCAAAAGGTAGCAAAAGTTGGGAATACTGTCTTCTCTGAGATTAGATAGATAGATAATAGATATATAGATGATAGACAGATAGATGATTGACAAGTAGATAGTATTTAACACTTGTGTTAAATACTTGTACTTTGGAAATCCTCAAAAAAATACAACTGTGTTAGTCATATCTCCATCACTGTGACAATATACCTGAGAAATATCAACTTGTAAGGAAAAAAGATTCATTTTGGCTCATAAGTTTCAGAGTTCCATGTTGTATGGTCACCTTGCTTTGGGGCCTGTGGTGAGGCAGGACATGATGGCCAGAGTGAAGGGAAGGAAAAACTGTGGAACTCTCTGTGGCCAGGGAGAATAGAGATGCAGAAGAAGCCAGGACTCCAGTGTCCCCATCAAAGGCACACCCACAGTGACCTCATTTCCTCCAACTACATTCCACACCCTAAAGCTTTTTCTTCCTTCTCGATAGTGTGACGTCTGGCAGCCAAACCTGTGACGACAGCCAAGCTAATGCCTCTGCATCTCAACAGGAACAGAAGGATGGAATTCCACTGTACAGACAACACACAACTTAAAACACTTGGAGGTCTTTTCCCTATGTGTGTCTGCGCCATCCTACAGAGCCAAGAAAACGTTTCACACATGAGGTACCATAGAGGAATGACTCTTGAAGGCTGGGGCAGACGTGATCTGGAACCCAGCCTCAACAAATGTCATTATTCAGCAGTCACTGCCGCCAATTTTCAGAGACCACATGGTCCAGGAGGGCAACTCACATTAGAAGTAATGCAAATGACTTTAATGAAGATTGGAGAAGTCAGGGTGGCTCAGGAGAAGAGATCCTTGAATGAGGTTCATTTAAGAGAGAAAAAGTAAAGGGGGAAAATGTTGTCGTTTAAAAATAAACTAGGATCTGGGGCTAGAGAGATGGCTTAGCAGTTAAGCACTTGCCTGTGAAGCCTAAGGACCCCAGTTCGAGGCTCGATTCCCCAGGACCCACGTTAGCCAGATGTGCAAGGGGGTGCATGCTTCTGGAGTTCGTTTGCAGTGGCTGGAGGCCCTGGCACGCCCATTCTCTCTCTCTCTCTCTCTCTCTCTCTCTCTCTCTCTCTCTCCATATATATATATATGTATGTATATATATATATATATATATATATATATATATATATATATATATTTCTCTCTGTGTCTGTCACTCTCAAATAAACCAATATAAATAAACAAAAAAAATTTAAAACTAAATAAATAAACTAGGGGCTGGGGCTGGAGAGATGGCCTAGCAGTTAAGCACTTGCCTGTGAAGCCTAAGGACCCCCATTGGAGGCTAAATTCCCCAGAACCCACATAAGCCAGATGCACAAGCTGGCACATACATCTGGAGTTTGCAGTGGCTGGAGGCCCCGGCTTGCCCATTCTCTCTCTATCTACCTGCCTCTTTCCCTCTGTCACTCTCAAATAAATAAATATAAATAAACAAAAAAAAATAAACTAGGGGCTGGATCAAGTGTGAGGACCAAGGTTAGGATCCCCAGCACCCATGCAAATGCCCACTGGGTGTGACAGACCACCTGCAATCCCAGTGCTCAGGGGGCAGAAATGAGATTCCCAGGCAAGCTGTCTAGTTAGACGGATCAAATCAATGAGCTCTGAGTTCAGGTGGAAGAGGTCCTTAGAATAATGTGAACATAGACATGCTCACTGTCATCTGAATGCCATCTCATCTTTGTTTTTTTCTTGATTACTTACGTACATACACAGCATGTAAACAGCGCATGTTGGCACCATCCTTACCCTCATCCATGCCTTCCCCCTCCCGCAGGGACCCTCCTCATTGCGGATGCCAGTTATCCCCATGGGGATTGTGGGTCGAGCATTGTGGGGGTAGCCGTCTGTCATGGGGAAGAGGCAATGTCTCTGTGCATAATGGCTCTAACAATCTTTCTCTAGTAGACTATGATGACTCAGAAAATTTTGAGGTATGACGATTCTGATTTCACTTATATAACAAGGTCCTTACTTTATGCAAGTAACAATGCTTGGTGAGAGTGGGAAATTGGAAGAAAATCCTAAGGCGTCCATAGTGTACTCCGTGGACAACGGGTGGGCATGTCCGGTGCTGAATGGATTCACAAAAGGGTCCAAGTTCTGGAGCTGAACTTACACATCTGGTCTTAAGCACAAAGCTGACAGAGCCATCCCCGGGCTTCTAGGCCATAGCAGCATCACATGTGATTTAGGTGGGACACTGTTATTGCCTATACCAGCACAGGGCTTCTGATAGTGTGTACAGCTTTGCTTTAAGGCTATGCCCATCATTCCATCTCAGACCTCATGCCATGAAGGAACCCACCGTTAACCAGTCTCCTCCGTTGCCTGACAGCTGCTCTCCTTTCCTCCTGCCACATGGTCTTCCTACTACACAGAAGGCAATGGATAGTGCAGCAGCCGTTTCTACCAGTGCCAAGAGGGAAGTTGAAACCTCTACTGGTTTGCTTTCCTTTTGTGTTCTCTCTCTTTCCTATCTCTGCTCTTCTCTTTCTACGTCATGTTTTCCTTACACTGTATGTCTCCATTCTTCCTTCTCTCTTTATCCCCTTATCACTATAGGTAGGAAATAGCACATTCTTTGCAGACATCTTATCCATTCTTTATATCAGTATGCCTTCAACATCATGAACCCATTTCTTTTCAGATAGAAGAAAGAAAACCTCAGGCTGGAGAGATCGCTCAGCAGTCAAAGGTGCTTGCTTGCAAAGCCTGATGGTCTGAGCTCGATTCCCCAGTACCCACAGAAAGCCAGATGTGCAAAGTGGTGCATGGATTTGGAGTTTATTTGCAGTGGCTAGAGGCCCTGGTGTGCTCACATTCACTCTCTCTCCCTCTACTTCTCTCTCTTTCTCAAATAATAAATAAATATTTTACAGAGGGAATCTCTTTAATATGTTCTTGAGGGTCTGAAAATCGACTTATTCATGAGCAAATTGGGTTAGCTAAAGAAGAGAACAGTGTCTTCTGCCAAAGTCAGGGAAAGGACAAGTAAAGCATCACCCAGCACCACCATAGCACCCAAGTCAAGAAGTTATAAAAATGAGGTGGAGAAACAGAAGATGAATACATGTGTATGATGTGGTTTATCCACCCATAAATCTAAAGAAGGCAGCGTGTTAAACGAGAGATGAGCGAGCTCACCGGTTACAAGATTGATATTGAAAGCATTGGCATCCTCATTCATCAACAACATCCCTTAGAAATGTAATGAGCAAAAGATCTCAACATGATAATACCAAGATGCTAAGAGTCAACCTAATGATAAATGTGTTAAAATACTCAATGACATGTAGCAGTAGTCTCCAGATTAATCTGCATATTAAGAACAATCCAATGATTACAGATTAATATGAAGCAGAAGAGGGGGGGTAAAAAAATCTAAAGGGCTGTAGAGATGGTTTAGCAATTAAGGCATTTGCCTGCAAATGCCTAGTGACCTGGGTTTGACTCCCCAGTACCCACGTAAAGCCAGATACACCAAGTGGCACATGCATCTAAAGTTTGTTTGCAGTGGCTAGAGGCCCTGATGTGGCCATTCTCTCCTCTCTCTCTCTCTCTCTCTCTCTTTCTCTTTGCAAATACATTAAAAATGAATAAGTAAATAGAAATGGGATGAGATTGTCCAAGCAGAGTAGTATATGCCAATATTTCCAGCACTGAAAAGGCTAAGGCAGGATTGTGAATTCAAGACCAGCCTGGGGTATGCAGTGAGTCCTAGAGCAGCTGCATGGTGGGGCCCTGTCGAAAGAAAGAAAGAGAAAGAGAAAGAAGAAGGAAAGAAGGAAGGAAGGAAGGAAGGAAGGAAGGAAGAAAGGAAGGAAGGAAGGAAGGAAGAAAGAGGAAGGAAGGAAGAAAGAAAGAGAAAGGACAGAGGGAAGAAAAAGAAAGATAAAGGATGGAGTGAGGAGAGAGAGAAAAAGAAAGAAAGAAAGAAAGAGAGAGAGAGAGAAAGAAAGAAAGAAAGAAAGAAAGGAAGGAAGGAAAAGAAAGAAAGAAAGTGGGCAAGGGGAAGAAAAAAGAGAGAAATGAGGGACTAAGGAGAGAAAAAAAGAAAGAAGAAAGACAGGAAGAAGAAAAGAAAGGAATGAAAAGGAAGGGAGGGAAGGGAGAAAAGAGAAAGGGAAGGGGAAAACAACTATGGAAAAATATATTGTGAAATTGAACTTTGTACTACCAAACATCAAGTATACCCTACAGCTTCCAAAATTAAAATTAAAACGAATGTGGAATGTATGAGGGTGTAAAGAGAAGAGTAAACAGAAATGTTCATATGTGCATAAGTAAATTTAATATATAAAGTTAATCAAGTGTTTTAAATCAGTAATAAAAGAATAATATGTATAAAATAAAGGACATGTACTCTGGAAGAAAACTCAAACTCCTATTTAATTCCATATACAAAAATAAATCTCAAGGCAATTTAAGAGCTAAACATAAAAAATACATTAACTGGGCTGGAGCTAAACATAGAAAATATATTAATTGGGCTGGATGGATAGGTGCAGCAGTTAACGGCACTTGTTTGCAAAGCCCGACAACCTGGGTTTTGTTCCCTTGTATCCACATAAAACCAGATGCACAAAGTGGTGCATGTGTTGAGTTCATTTGCAATGGCAGAAGGCCTTGATGCATCCATTCTCGGTCTCTTTCTGTGTCTTTCCATTTCTCCTATAGATAGATGATACATAAATGATAGATGATAGGTAGGTAGGTAGATAGATAGATAGATAGATAGATAGATAGATAGATAGATAGATAGATAGACAGAGAGAGTTGGAGAGATAAATCTGGATGGATCTGGATCTGCAGAGCAAGCTGTCCTTGGAGAAGCTCAGCATGTCTCCGCATGCTGCTGTAAGGGGAAGCTATCTCAGAGAGAGCAGACTTTGGAAAAGAACACCCTTACATGTCTCTTTTCTTTGACACTCACAGCAAGTGCCCCAGCCAGCACCCCCTTTTGACCCAGGGTGGCTCTGGCAGAACATGACAGAAGCAAGTTCACCGTGGAGGGGACACAGAGAAGTGACGCTTCCCCTTTAAAACTGGTGGCTGGGGCTGGAGAGATGGTTTAGTGGTTAAGCGCTTGCCTGTGAAGCCTAAGGACCCCTGGTTCAAGGCTCAATTCCCCAGGACCCACGTTAGCCAGATGCACAAGGGGGCGCACACGTCTGGAGTTCGTTTGCAGTGGCTGGAGGCCCTGGTGCATCCATTCTCTCTCTCTCTCTCTCTCTCTCTCTCTCTCTCTCTTCTCTCTCCCTCTCTGCCTCTTTCTCTCTCTGTCTGTCATTCTCAAATAAACAACAGAAAAAAACCTGGTGGCTGGATGGAGGGGGGACTGCTAAAGGAGGTGGGAGACATCAGTTGCTCTGGATTTCATGGGGGACAGGACCTCAGCAATGCATCATCCTGCATGGCTGGAAGGGCAACCTGCACACCCTCGCTTTCTTCAGGAGACACGTAGCCCATGGAGATGCAAAGAACTTGGCAGTGGTAGTGAATATCCACTCTCCTCATGCACCCATGGTAGCACAAACAATGCTGTGGTATTCCTCATTTGTCTTTTTAGTTATGACTTTTGTTTGAATGCCTGAGAATTGAACTCAGGGGCTGGATCATGCTAGGCAGGTGTGGTTCTGAGATTCATTTCCTACCTTCTATTCAACTTTTCTTCCTGTCCTCCTTCCTCCCTTCCTTCCTTTTCTCCCTTTTTTCTGCTGGTCTTTCTTCTTTTCTTTTGTGTGTGTTGAATAGTTAATACATTTTTCTTAGTTTTGTTTTTAAAAATCATTGTTTTTGTTCTTTTTATCTTTCTCTTTATGTCATTCTTTTTCTAACAGGACACAACTTTTATATTCTCTCTAATCCTTTCTCAGATGGCCTTCACTACCCATCTTCTTTTCTCTTTTTTTCACTTTTTGACTATTCTAACTTTTACTTTTTAGTTCATATTTTCTTGTCTTAGTTACCTTTGTCTCTATTTAAATATTCATTTAACACTTACATCATTACTCCTGCATCACCATTCCTGTTGATGTTGTTGTTGATATGATGTCATAGTTGGTATTGACTTTAACTTTAGTTCTGTATCTAGTTCAGTGCAATGGAATGCTATTACTGGTGTTTGTTCCACACTTTCCATGTGGTGCTGGAGATTAAGCAGAGCACCCTGAGTTTTCTCTGCTGAGCACATGCCCAGCCCAGTTAGGTACCAAGACACTCCACTCTATATGCAACACCCCCCATCAAAGAAAAAAAGCTCAGCTAACACTTTAACTCAAAGAACAGTAGATATTTTAAAAAATCTGATGGCCAGGCTGTAAGCAGGCATAGCAAGGGGATAATGATGACCCCCCCCCTCCTGGACACCCACTCCTATAGCAACAGGAGAGAAAAACAACAAAAAAGACTGTGGAAGGCTGGAGAGATGGCTCAGTATTTAAGGCACTGCAAAGCCTACAACCCGGGTTTAATTCCCCAGGACCCACATAAAGCAAGATGCACAAAGTGGCACATGTATCTGGAGTTGATTTGCAAGGGCTAGAGGCCCTGGCATGCTCACACCCTCCCCCTCTTTCTCAACCTCTATCTCTCTGCTTGCAAATAAATAAATAAAATATTTTTCAAAGGACTATGGAGACTAAACCTAAGAAGATCCCAGTATAGATCATATTCATTCCCCTTCTGAATGTATGTTGTTAAGACTAGAGATGTATTTACAGAAGGCATACTACACATATCCTACTGCCTACAGTATACTTGATTAATCTTTTTAAAGTATCCTACTCATGGGCTGGAGAGATGGCTTAGCGGTTAAGCACTTGCCTGTGAAGCCTAAGGACCCCGGTTCGAGGCTTGATTCCCCAGGACCCATTTTAGCCAGATGCACAAGGGGGCACACACGTCTGGAGTTCATTTGCAGTGGCTGGAGGCCCTGGCGTGCCCATTCTCTCTCTCTCTCTCTCTCTCTCTCTCTCTCTCTCTGTCTCTCTTTCCCTCTTTCTCTCTCTGTCTGTTTCTCTCAAAAAAAGTTAATTAAAAGTATCCTACTCATGAGAGACAGACCTACAAAATACCAAGACCTCTAGGATCCAAGACAGCACATAACTATCAAAATGCACTGATTCCCCCAACAAAGAAATAATAAGAAATGGGAAATTATACTACAAAATCTAATTGGTAATATACAGTTAAAAATGTACAAGGATCTGATATCCCAGGACACATCCTTAAGAGAAGGCTGCATCCTGAAAAAAAGGGTGTCACATAAAAGTGTTAGTGATATCCGTCCAAAGAGATACATGAATCTCAACATAGAAATATACAAATACAAGGCAACATGGCTCCATCGATAGTTCATAATTCTCTAGCAATAGATTTTAAAGTAGATAGAATGCCAAACAAAGAACACAAAAGTAGACTTATAAAATACTAATAAATTCTAAGAAAATTCAAAAATACAAGTGAATTAATTAAAGAAGGCACTAAGGATATCAATGAGAGGTTTTATAAAATGATATTTTTAAAAAGAAAATCTTAGAAGTTCAAGTCTCCATAAGTCAAATTGAAAAGTTCAACAGACAGAATGTCTTATCAGTTAAACTAGATCAAGCAGAAGAGCTCATTTCAGGGCCAGAACACAAGGTTGATGAATTAGAACTTCCAGAGTAAGTAAGAAAGAAAATTACAAAATCTTGAGCAGAATATGCAAGATCCCTAGTACATGACTGACAAAACAAAGCTGTGCATCTTCACTTTACAGTAGGTTCAAAGTTTTGATGGTTTATATCGATGGTCAACTTGACCTGAATCACCAGTGATGTGATTAGGATGTAGACTAGGTTAGACTCTGTCATGCCTGTAAAGGATTACCTCGATTAGGCTAAGGTGGGAACCTCCCCTCTTTACAGTGGGAAGCACCATGCCATGGGCTGAGATCCTGGACTATATAAAAAGGAGAGGGCCAAAGTGAGCAGCAGCACTAGTCACTCGCTCTAATTCCTCCCTGCTACTGTGACGATGTGACAGCAGTTTCCAGCTCTCGCCATGCTTCCCCTACCATAAGGCACTCTACTCTCTGCAACTATAAGCTGAAAGAAACTCTTTCCTTCCCTAACTTGCTTCAGGTTGGGTATTTTGGTCCCACTGATGAGAAAGTAATTGGCACAAAGGTAAACATAAGAACCACAGAGGAAACACATATTCAGCAAACTATTACCTCTAAAGATGTGGTGCAGACTACAAGTAGAGCCACAAAACAATATGGCCAGAAAAGAACCTCCCCACATCACATTAGTTAAAATGCCAAGAAAGCAGAAAAGAAATACTGAATACTGTAAGAGAGAAGCACCAATTCACATACAAAGGCAAGCCTGTCAGAACAATAATAGCTCTCTGAACAGAGATCCTAAAGGATAGATCTTGGACTGGTACTTTTCAAACCCAGAAAAAAAATAATAACTGCCAGTCAAGGTTACTATAACCCACAAAGTTGCACATAACAATCAAAGGAGAAATAAAGACATTCTAAGATGCATAAACTAAAAGAATTCATGAATGATGAGCCAGCATTGCAAAAGATCCTTAAATGACTTCAAGACACAGTGGAGGATGATAAACACATCCATGAGATCACAGGGAAGAATGAATCCTATTAGAATAGTAAATAGAGTCTACAGTCACACCACTCTGAACACACCCAATCTCATCTGATCTTGGAAGCTAAGCAGGGCCCAGTTAGTACTTGGGTGGGAGAATAGTAAATAAGTAAGAGAGAAATATAAAAACTGAATGGAACATTAGAAAAATAAGAAAATGATAGTACATACCTTTCCATAATAACTCTGAATGTAAATTGTTTTAATTTACCAATCAAAAGACATAGAGTGGATGACTGGATTATAGAGCAAAAGCCTAGTATTTTTTTTCCCTATAAGAAACACATATAACTAGCAAAGACCTACACAGACTGAAAGCAAAAGTATGGATATTAGTATTCTAAGCAAATGGAATCTGAATGCAAGCAACAGTGGCTATAACAGCAGACTTTAAGCCAATATTAGGCAGACAACACAAAGAAAGTCATTAAATAATGGTAATGAAAACAATAAATTCATCAAGAAAATATAATTATTAGAATACACATTCATTTAGATATATACTCATTCATACATATATACATATATATATATATGTATATATATATATGATGAAACATTGGTGCAGCCAATTGCATAAAATATACAACAACCATGACTAGACATAAAGAGACAGACAAACATCAATATAATAATAGTGGGCAACTTTTACACCCACTATCATCAATAGATAAGTCACCTAGACAAAAGTATAAATAAATATCCAACAATTAAAAATAAAAACATGAAGAGCCCACCAAGAAAAAGACTTTTGACCTGATAAACAAATTTATCAAAGTGGTGAGATGCAAAATCAGTATATAGAAATAAGTAGCTTTTTGAGGGGCTGAAGAGATGGCTTAGTAGTTAAGCACTTGCCTGTGAAGCCTAAGGACCCCAGTTCGAGGCTCGATTGCCCAGGACCCACGTTAGCCAGATGCACAAGGGGGTGCACGCATCTGGAGTTCATGTGCAGTGGCTGGAAGCCCTGGTGCAACCATTCTCTCTTTCTCTCTCTCTCTCTGCCTATTTCTCTCTTTGTCTGTAGCTCTCAAATAAATAAAAATAAACAAAAACTTTTAAAAAATAAAATAAGTAGCTTTTTATACATCAATAATAACTTTCTGAAAAGAAATCATGCAAACAATATGATTCACAATAGCTTCAAAATAACATAGACTACCTAGGAACAAATCTAACCAAGGAATGGGAAGGCATCTACAATGAAAACTATGAACCACTAGAGAAAGACAATTGAAGAAGATAGAGATGGAAGATGTAAAACACTCCTGTGTTTATGGACTAGACAGAGTTACTATTATAAAGATGGGCAATTACCTAAAGCAACTACTCATTGAATAAAATGCCCATGACAATTCTAATAACTTCTTCACAGAACTAAGGATATTGATTTTATATGGAATATTGAAGGCTCTAAATAGCAAAAACAACCTTGATCAAAAAGAATAATGCTGGGCCAGAGAGATGGATTAGCGGTTAAGTACTTGCCTGTGAAGCCTAAGGACCTCGGTTCGAGGCTCGATTCCCCAGGACCCACATTAGCCAGATGCACAAGGGGGTGCATGCGTCTGGAGTTCGTTTGCAGTGGCTGGAGGCCCTGGCACACCCATTCTCTCTCTCTCTCTCTCTCTCTCTCTCTCTCTCTGCCTCTTTCTCTCTCTGTTGCTCTCAAATAAATAAATAAAAATAAACAAAAATTTAAAAAGAAGAATAATGTTTAGGGAATCCAATACTTGATTCAAATTATACCACAGAGTTATAGTAACAGAAACAGTAAGGCACTGGCACAAACAGTGGAGGAGAATGGAGGACCCATAAAGAAACCCATACAGCTATAGTGTCTGGTCTTCTACAAGGGTGCCAAAAAGGTACATTACAGAAAACAGTTTATTTCTTTATTTGTGAGAGAGAAAGAGAGAATAGGTGAATAGACACACTAAAGCTTCTTGCTACTGGAAACTGTAAACAAATGAAAGATACGTGTGCTACGTTGTGTATCTGGATGTATGTGGGATGTGAGGAATCGAACCCAGCCTGCAGCCTTTGCAAGCAAGCACCTTTAACCACTGAGCAATCTCCCCAGCAGAAAAGGCTATTTCTTTAACAATGGTGTTGACCAACTGAAGCTAGATCTCTATCTCTTAGTCTGTACTAACATCATCCCCAAATCCTGATTTAAGACCTGAATCTTGTAAATTGCTAAAGGAAAACATGGAGGAAACACTCCATGATATAGACACAGACAATGACTTTGAACAGTCTCTAATAACTTGGGAAATAATAACAAGAATTGACAAGCGCAATGCATCAAATTAAGAAGTGCCACTGGTTGTGGTGGCACATGCCTTTAATCCCAGAATTTGGGAGGCAGAGGTAGGAGGATCACCTTGAGTTCAAGGCCACCCTGAGACTACATAGTCAATTCCAGGTCAGCCTGGGCTAGAGTGAGACCCTACTGTAATGGGGGTTGGAATTTGTGATACTGGGGTGCTTCCTGGAACCCCAAGCCCTGACTTCCTATCTGCAGACTAACCAAAGAATTGGCAATTCCCGATTTAAGAAAATGATTTTTTAAATACCACATTTTATTCAGATCTTACAAAAACGTGAGGAAGGGAGAAAACTGGAGGGTAAGGAAGAGAAGATAAAGTGGGGAGAAGGGAGATCATAGACCCCAGGAGCCCAAGTATGCCATGTGGATCTTAAATAGCAAAAACTGATAATAATAACGCACTTCCAAATGGATTAAAAGTGAAGACAGTAATAAAAGATAAAAAAGTGTCTCCTCCTAGCCCAGGTGCCAGGGTGGGAGAGAGATCTTATAAGTTGAAGGACTCAAGAGCATTGTCACAGTTCTGGAAGGAGAGAGAGAAAATGGACCCTCGGTCTGTGGGTCTGGGGGGACATACACTAGAATTCGTGCCACTATACCTGGGCACACTTACATCAGGTGTCCTACCTAACCAATCGACCTGGGCTTAGAGGAGAGATCCACCCACACCTAGGTAGAGTCCATGCTCAGGAGAGAGATCTGATTGTGTGAAGTGGGCAAGCACTGTATCCTGCTACTGAACTAGGCAGTGCAAGCTGTGGTAGGTGAGGCCGGCTGAGATAGGCTGGTGAGGGTGTGATGCAGAACCATCTAAAGAGCCATTCTGGTCCTGCCTACCTAAACTAACTGCCTGCTGAAAGCGCTTCCGCCCCACAGAGGCAGCAGTCAGGAGAAGGAACACACGCCGCAGCATAGCACGTGGCGGTCAGTGGACAACCTCGTGTTGCTCTTCATAGTCCACCTTGTTTCTTTCTGTTTTGTGTTGTGCTTTGAGTTTGAGGTGGGGTCTCTCATTGCTCAACACTGTGCCCTGTGAGCTTCGGGGGTTCTCCTGACTCCGCCTCCCATCTCACCACAGGGGGCCTCTGAGATTACAGACTCCTGTCCTACCGCATCCAGCTTTTCAAGGATTCTGGAAATCTGAACTCAGGTGTGCTTGCATGGCAAGTACTTCATCCTCGAACCATCTCCCCAACCCTTAACAGACACTTCTCCAGTGGGAAACAGATGAAAATAAAATACATGAAAAATGTTCAACAACCTTAGCCACAAAGAAAATAAAGCCCAAAACTAACTTGGAAATCTATCTTATTCCAGAATAGCTGTCATTTAAAAAAAAAAAAAAAGTTCTTGCAAGAATGGGGGCAAAAAAGAACCCTGCATACACAGCTAATAGGGATCCAAAACTTTTCAGCCATTATGAAAATCAATAAAGAATAAAAAATAGAACTAGGGCTGGAGAGATGGCTTAGCAGTTAAGCACTTGCCTGTGAAGCCTAAGAACCCCGGTTCGAGGCTCGCTTCCCGAGGACCCTCGTTAGCCAGATGCACAAGGGGCACACGTGTCTGGAGTTCGTTTGCAGTGGCTGGAGGCCCTGGCGCACCCATTCTCTCTCTCTCTCTCTCTCTCTCTCTCTCTCTCTCTCCTCTCTCTCTCTCTCTCTTTCTCTCTCTGTAGCTCTCAAATAAATAAAATCAAATAAATAGAACTAAATATAAAACTACTATATGATTTGGGTATACCACTCCTACCTACGTAGCTAAAAGAAGCAAAGCCAGTGTATAGAATAGACACTTGAACACCTGTGTTTACTGTTGCGCTATTCAAAATTACTAAGTAATGAGATCAACCAAGATGCCCATCAATGGATGAACAGATAGAATGTTATTTACACACGCGGTGGAGTATCACTCAGTCATAAAGAAGAAAGAGGAGCTAGGGATATAGCTCGGTCAGTAAGGTACTTATATTGCAAGCATGAAAATATGAATTCAACCCCAAGTATCCACATGCACATGCCAGGCGTGGTGGCATACACTTGTAACTCCAGCACTGGGGAGGCAGTGACAGGAGGATTTCTAGGACTCACTAGCCAACCAGTTGAGCCTAATTGTTGAGCTCCAGTCAAAAGAGAGAAAGTCTATTTCAAAAACATGTGGCAGGCTGGAGAGTTTGCTTAGTGGTTAAGGCGCTTGCCTGCAAAGCCTAAGGACCCAGCTTGGGCTCTCCAGATCCCATGTAAACCAGACACACAAAGGTGAGGCAAGGGCAAGGTCACACATGCCCACTAGGTGTCGCAAGCATCTGGAGTTCAATTTCAGTGACTGAGGCCCTGGCATGCCAATTCTCTCTCTCTCTCTCTCTCTCTCTCTCTCTCTCTCTCTCTCTCTCTCAAAAATAAAAAAATAAAAACAGGTGGATAGTATTCCTGAGGAACAATACTCAAGGTTGTCCTCTGGTCCCTACATGCTTGTGCACATGAATATGCACATGAAAATAAACACACACATGTAAAACAAGAAAAGGAATAGAATCATGACATTTGCAGGAAACTGGATAAAACTTGAAACATCGGGCTGGAGAGATGGCTTAGCTGGTTAAGCGCTTGCCTGTGAAGCCTAAGGACCCAGGTTCGAGGCTCGATTCCCCAGGACCCACGTTAGCCAGATGCACAAGGGGGCATACACGTCTGGAGTTCGTTTGCAGTGGCTGGAGGCCCTGGCATGCCTATTCTCTCTATTTCTCTCTCTCTGCCTCTTTCTCTCTCTGTCTGTAGCTCTCAAATAAATAAATAAAAATAAACAAAAAAGGGGGGGTGAGCTACTCATTTTAAAAAAAAAAAAACTTGAAACATCATGTTAAGCAAAATAACCCAGACTCAGAAATCCAAGCATCACATGTTCTCTCACATTTATGAAATGTAGGGTGGGAAAGGCATGAAATCAAAAAGACTACTATTTGAGAAGAAGACAGGGGCAAAGAGAGAGGGAATAGGAGAGGAAATGAGGAGGATGGACATGATCAAAGTACATTATATGCACGTTTGAAAATGTCACATTCTTAGGTACCATATTGTTCAATTAATGCACACTAATAAAAAAGTATTAAAACACGCACACATACTATAGAATGCC
Organism: Dipus sagitta; assembly: GCA_036346955.1. NCBI lineage: Eukaryota > Metazoa > Chordata > Mammalia > Rodentia > Dipodidae > Dipus > Dipus sagitta. The sequence goes on along the minus strand of CM070785.1, from coordinate 35,934,610 downwards.
ATCATAACTTTGTGGTCAGGAATGTCATTTTATATAAAGAAAAGAATAGGCCAGGTATACTGGCACAACTCAATATGTGAGAGGCAGAGGCAGGAGAATGGCCACAAGTTTGAAGCCAGCCTGGTTTATATAATGAGTTCCAGGTGACCTATGTCAAAATCCTATCTCAAAAAATTTTTTTTAAATTTTAAAAATAAAAGGATAGATAAGCTTGAATTTTAGAATTCTTTAAGATGAAATATACAAAGGTAACAGGGAAGCAACTTGGATAACATTTTTGCAATAAGTATGTCTCAGGCAGCAAGTGATTTTATAATAATATCTTTATGAATTTATCAGATCCATAAAATTGAAAATAATTTAGACTTTGAACCAAAAATTTATACTTATTTAAATTCCATAGAAATATTTAGACATTGCCCAGACATTCAAAAACTGAAAAACTAAAATTATCTTATATTTCTACTGATTAGAAACTAGTTAATATAATGGTCATATGCCCAAATCATGAATTTGAGATAGACCAGTGGTTAAAAAGAATGAGTTATACCTATGAGAACTGACACAGAAATATGTCTAACACATATAATTAAGTCATTAATGAATATGTATAACCTGATATCGAGTATGTGTAAAGCAAATATGCACACATTATGTTTTCATTCATTTGCTCAACTGTAACAACAAAACTGACATGTACAATATGCCAGGAACAGTTGCACAAGGAAGAGATAATGTAGTGTACCTAACAGACAATGTCTACCTCCCTGAAGTCTGCTGTTAGGCAGGCAGAAAATAAACAAGAAAATCCATGTAAGACCAACATAATTTAGATGAGGGTCTGGGGAGATGACTCATGGTTCGAAGCACTTGGTTTCAAAACCTGCCACCCTAAGTTCAATTCCCCAGCACCCATGTAAGGCTAGATGCAAAATGGTCCATGGATCTGTCATGCCAGTGAACTTACGACACAGGAAAATAGAACCACAAGAATCCAAAGCTGCAAGCAGGCTAGATTGGCACTCCTTTGAAGCAGCAAGGGGCCTCTGTCTCAAAGGTGGAATAACAACACATACATTTTAAATTTTTTTTTATTTATTTATTTTTTTTTAGAGAGAGTGAGAGAAAGAGAGAGAGAGAGAGAGCGAATTGGCACACCAGGACCTCAGCCACTGAAATCGCACTCCAGATGCTTGCGCCACCTAGTGGGCATGTGAGACCTTGTGCTTGCCTCACCTTTGTGCATTTGCCTAATGTGGGATCTGGAGAGTCAAACATGGGTCCTTAGGCTTGGTAGGCAAGTGCCTTAACAGCTAAGCCATCTCTCCAGCTCCACATACATTTTAAGGTTGTCCTCTAACCTCCAAATGCACTCCTCACCACGCATGCATGCACGCACACACATACACACACAAACACACGCAAATAAATAAATTCTAAAAAGAAGAAAAATCAGTTAACATACTAGATTTCTGCTTTTTTTTCCATAACAAATTACCACGTGCTTTGTGGCAGTAGCAACACAATTTGTTATCTTACAATTCTGCATATCCAAAATCGTAATCAAGTGTTGCCCACACATGGCCACATTCCTTGGTGGCTCCTTTGGAACAAACTGACTCCTTACTCACTTGAGTTCTTGTCAGAATTCAGTTCCTCGTGGTTGTTGGGACTGAAGTCCCTACTACCTCACTGGCTGTCACAAAGGGCCATTCCCAGTCTCTAGAGGTCGCCTGCATCCTTTAACTGATGTCCCCTTTATCTTTTTTTTTTTTTTTTCATCTTCAAAGCCAGCAAAGGTGGACCAAGTCCCTCTCATTCCCTGAATCTTTTGTATTTCTTCTTTCTTGCTCAGCCAGGGAAGGCCCACTGCCTTTAAGGAGTCACATGACAGGTAAGTCTCACCAGGATGCCTATAATCATATCTGACTTATTTCCTTTAGCTATGAAAAATACTTTCATCGGTTTTAAGGAATAGAGCATAGGTGTTGTATAGAGGAGGAAACGTTGGTCTACTTATTAGTCATGAGAATAAATGCTACAAGGAAAACCAAAATGGTAAGAGTCAAAAGGTGTATGGAAGGTATGATGATTAAGTTTTGCTGGTAGCTTGATAAGATTAAGCAGAAGTGCGGCTGGGGAAATGGCTTAGCAGCCAAGGCGTTTGCCTGTCAAGCCTAAGGACTCAGGTTCGATTCCCCAGGACCCACATAAGCCAGATTCAGAAGGGGTTGTTTGCAGTGGCTGGAGGCCCTGGCATGCCCATTCTCTTTCTCTCTATCTGCCTCTTTCTCTCTCTCAAATTAACAATATGTTATATATATATATATTTTGGTTTTTCGAGGTAGGGTCTCACTCTAGCCCAGGCTGACCTGGAATTCACTATGGAGTCTCAGGGTGGCCTCGAACTCACGACAATCCTCCTACCTCTGCCTCCCGAGTGCTGGGATTAAAGGCATGCGCCACCACGCCCGGCTTTTTATATAATATATTTTTAAAAACTTTAAAAAAAGAAGTGACAGAGAAGTGCTCAGCACTGAAATATCTCTATCACACCTTCCAAGGCTCAGTGTTCATTGTGGAAGAGGTGGCAGAAAGAAAGAGCCAAAAGAAGGATAGGATTCCTTACAATGTACTCTTCCAGACACAAAATGGTCTGGATATCCATGTCATCCCAGTGCCTGACACTACCTACATAAGACCATCATAAGAGGAGAAAAAGATGACGACATCAAAATAAAAAAGAGACTGATTGAGAGGGGGAGGGGATATGATGGATAGTGGAGATGGGAAGGGGAATGTGGGAGGGGAAAGGAATTACCATGGTTTATTATCTATAATTAAAGAAGTTGTCAATTTAAAAAATTAAATTAAAAAAAAAAGAATCAAGAGACACACCTCCTGGGTGTTCTGTGAAGTTGCTTCTAGGAAAAATTAGCTGAGGAAGAAAGTCCTTCCTCCAGAGTGGGCGGCCCTTCGGGTGTTGGCTGATACAAAAGAACTCAGCCCCTTTTCTGCCCTGTGCCAGACACTCGCATTCAGACATGAACCTAATACATCTGCCCTGTTTCAACCATCCTTCACTGACATTGGAAGTGTCTTTCAACAGCCTTTAACATGGACTGAATTCCTGCGGCTCTCCAGAAGCCCTTCAGGCTAGATGAGGTCTGAGCAGCTACTGGGTTCCTCAGTGCTCAAACCTGCAGACAACCTCCCCGTCCAATGAATCCCCTCTACAATACTCATTCTATAGGTCTGTTCCTTTAGAGAACCCTGACTAATATAGGAGGGGGGAGTTACTAGTTTATACTATCATAAATTTTCATCACTGTGATACTTCACATAAAAAAAAAAAATTTAACCCGGGCATGGTGGTGCACGCCTTTAATCCCAGCACTCAGGAGGCAGAGGTAGGAGGATCGCTGTGAGTTCAAGGCCACCCTGAGACTACATAGTGAATTCCAGGTCAGCCTGAGCTAGAGTGAGACCCTACCTCGAAAAACCCAAAAAAAAAAAAAAAAAAATTTAAGGTGGTACATACCTGCCTATAATCCAAGGTCTTAGGAGGCTGATGTCAGAGGATGGTGAGTTCAAGGCCAGCCTGGGCTGAACAGTGAGAGCCTTGATTTTTTTGATTTTTGATTTGATTTTTTTTTCCATGTGTGTATGCATGTCCATGTATGTGTGCATATGTGCATATGCTAAAAGTCAACCTAGAGTGTCCTCCTCAGACTACTTCCTTTTCGACAGGGTCTCTCACTGACGTGAAGCTCGCCAATCAGGCTAAACTGACTGGCCAGTGAGCCCCAGAGGTCCTCCTGCCTCTGCCCCCTCAGTGCTCGGATTAGAGACATACAACCATGCCCAGCTTTTTTTTTAATGTGGGCACTGGGGGTTAAATCCAGGTCCCGATGCTCAGAAGGCAAGCTATTTATCAACTGAACCATCTCCCCAGCCCTACCTAAAAAAAAAAAAAAAAAGATGTATTTGGGTTCTATTTCGGGGATTTCAGTACATGGTTGGCTGGTTCCATTGCTGGGGGTGTGAGACAAGACTGAAACATCATGGCAGAGGTCACCGGGAGAAAAGCTGCTCCCCTCATGGAAGCGAAGAAGGTGAGAAATGAAGGGACCAGGGTCAAGATATGTCCCTCAAACGCACACGCTCAGTTCCCTATTCCCTTAAGGAATTCCTTAAGGCCCATGTCCCAATCATGCCATCAAAGTAAGAATCCATCAGCAGATGAATCCATTCTTTGGATCAGAGCCCTCACACTGCAGTTACTTCCAGAATTCTCACCTCTGAACATTGTCGTATTTGCCACTAGCCTTCAATACTTGAGCCTTTTTGGCTCATCTCCAAACCAAAGTGCCCTCCCTGAAGAAATGGAATCCACACAGAGTGGCCAGTCACATGACCACCTGGACAGCTCACTGCAGGCATATGCTTAAATATACAAACAAGGCACTGAAAGCTAAATAGCAAACAAGTCACAGGCCACCTCCCGAAAGAAAAGTGGATTCAAGAATGGAAGATGGCTGCTTTAACTCGGGAGTCTACATTTTTCTGTTTGAACACTTTAACTGTGAAATTCTAAAACGCATTCATTATAACGCTTAAAAGAAAGAATGGAAGTTAGGAAGAGAAGGAGGGAGGGAGAGAGGGAAGGAGGGGAGAGAAATAAGCTAGGGATAGTGGCTCATCCCTAACCCAGCACTCAAGAGGCCAAGGCAGGAAGCTAACCACAAATTTGAGGCCAGCCCAGGCTATATAGTGAATTCTAGCCTGGGCTATAAAGTAATACCAAGTCTGAAAAAAAGACCAAGACAAACAAGAAAAAAGGAAGAAAGAAAGGAAAAGAGAGAAAAAAAAGAAAATGAAGTCATCATTTTAGGTCCACTGAAAGCCCGGAGAATTTAAGATTTAATTATTGGTACAGGCTCCACGTATTGTGAATTCTGACACATACACACAGCAAATCAAAAGCACGCCTGCCTTTGATGCTGTGACCATCTGCTCTGGAGGGGAGCTGTGAATCAATGCTCTTTTCTCTTCCCAGTCTTTAAGGAGAACACACTGGCCAATTAGGCACTTTTACACATCGGCAACCTCAGGAACTTCTCAGGGCCATAACCTCTTTATTTTCTTTCTAAGTCCTAACTTGGTGCTTGTTTCCTGAGCTCTAGCCCTAGATACCTCCCATCATTCCATGCGGTTTTCCAAGGAGGACCTTAAAAGCAGCTCTCAGAATGAGGGCAGGCAGAAGAAAAGCGACTTGAATGGGCTCTGTAGTGTCACAATCTGCCACGGCAAAAGGGCGAGTCTGGCCAAAATGTGTTTGTGCTGCTTGGGACACAAACAAGGGAGAGATCGCAGGAGGATCTATGGAAGTGCCCACCCACCAGTGACAGGAGGCCAAAGGGCTCTCCCAGGACCCAGAAAAACAAAACGTAGAGCAATTTGCCAGAGTTTCAAGATCCTGAACCCAACTACAGAACATTGGCGCGTGTGTGTGTGTATGTGTGTGTGTGTGTGTGCGCGCACACGCGCATGCGGAGACCTGTCTGTGATCTCCACACTACACTTCCCAGGAACCAAACACCATGCTGAAAGGCCCCGACAAGCAAATGTCTTCCCCTTCAAAGTTTTCACATTTGCTCATGGGCTAATCACATGGGATTTGTTTGTTCAGGCACCTTGATAATGACAGATAGGAATTCACTTAGTGATATGTTTACAATTGCCTACTGTGTCCCTTTATCACCTCAAGAGTGACAAATACAAAACCAAACCCATCAGTGTTAGTTCAGATAGCCTGTCTCCTCCCAGCACTTCCTGACTGAGATAGGGAGCACCCCCCTTCTTTCCTCATCACTCATGTTGAGTACTAGGGATCATTCTTAACCCATCCTTCACCTTCAAAGAGTCCCTTAAACCCTTTTGGGAAGAAGGCGAAATATAAATCATATATAAATAAAAATATAATTGAAAAAAATAAATCATGTATAAATAAAAATAAGCATGTAGTCAGACACCAAATGTATCATCAACTATTGTGTAAGTCCCTCCTTCTCCATTCCCACTGTTGAGGATGTTGTTCAAGAAGTGTTTATCTGAAGTGTTTCCTCGGGACCCTCCCCCACCCACTGCCTCTCATATCAGTGCAGTGAGCAAAAGTGATCACATGATCGCTCTGTGACCAAATGATGCTTCTGAGCCTCTTTCGGGCTCCCCTTGGAGTCCCATAAAGCGCCACTTCCACATTCTTTCTGAAGTCACAGAATGTTTGACATGTTGCCCTTAACCTCTGCTTCTGGGCATCCACAAACCCCCCTGAGACTGGTGGCATCAGCCCCTTGAAATGCAGATCTGTTAGAGGCTATCCTCAATCCTGGGCCCTGAGGAAGAGGTCCCGAAGCCTCATGCTCAGTCTCATTCAAAGGTCCAGTTACTTCCTGCTGCTTTTCCTCGCAATTGAAGTGACAAAGGATGACCCAAACTGACCCCCTCTCTTCTGCAGCTCAGAGACAACCTCAAGTATGGAAGCACATGAAGCCGCCTCGTCCGCAGCAAGGCCCGAGCAGTGCAGGCAAGTAGTGTCTGGCCCTGTAGAGGGCCAAATGCTTTCTCCAAGTCCAGGAAAATAATGAGGGAAGGAATCAGAAATTTCCAGCACAGCTCTGACATCACTCAAAAGTTCATATTCCCAGGGCTGGAGAGATGGCTTAGCAGTTAAGGCGTTTGCCTGAGAAGCCTAAGGACTCAGGTTTGATTCCTCAGGACCCATGTAAGCCATATGCACAAGGTGGAGCACTTGTCTGGAATTCGCTTGCAGTGGCTAGAGGTCCTGAGTGCCCATTCTCTCTGCCTCTTCTGTCTCTCTGTCCCTCTCTCCACCCCCTCTCCCTCTCAAATAAATCAATCAATAAAATATTTTTTAATTTATATACCCAAATAAGACTTTATTTTCTTATCTATTTCTTCTTGCAACATACTTTTCAATCATGTACTCTGTGCCAAGATGTAGATTAGACAATAGGGGCATAAGATCTACAGTGGAAAGGAGACCACTATAAAAAAAATAAACAAATAAGAGCCAGGCATGGTGGTGCACGACTTTAATCCCAGCACTTGGGAGGCTGAGATAAGGGATCACTGTGAGTTCAAGGCCAGCCTGAATTCTAGATCAGCCTGGGCCAGAGGAAGACCCTCTCTTGAGAAAAACAAAAACAAAATGAATAAAAATAAATCAATACAACAAACCCAGAAATTGACCAAAATAAGCCAGGCTATGACCTCCAGTGACAACTATATGAAAAACTAAGAGAGAGTGGTGGGACAGAGGGTGCAGGGCACTCCTAGATGACACTGTCCTGAAAGCATCTCTCTGCAGTGACATCTGAGCCACCTCGCAGCAAGATAATTGTGCACCTTTGTCAACGGTGACACTTCTCCTGATAAACATAGGTAGTCCTCTGCCTCACATTTGCATGAATTTACTTGGGCATTTATAACAAAGTACCACAAAATGGGCCATGCAAAAGATAGACACTGATCAGCTTCAAGTCTGGAGGTCAGAAGTCCTAGACCATGGACGGGATGTTCCACACATAGAGATCCATCAGCTCCAAGTCTGGAGGCCAGAAGTCCTAGACCATGGATGGGATGTTCCACACATAGAGATCCATCAGCTCCAAGTCTGGAGGCCAGAAGCCCTAGACCATGGATGGGATGTTCCACACATAGAGATCCATCAGCTCCAAGTCTGGAGGCCAGAAGCCCTAGACCATGGATGGGATGTTCCACACATAGAGATCCATCAGCTTCAGATCTGGAGGTCATGGCATTGGCAACAGTGTGCCCTGTGTGAAGGTGTACTACTTGAAGGGTCTTTTCCAGGCCTCCCTGTTTCTGTGGCACTGAAAGTCCCTTGATTTGTGACAAAATGTATCTTCATTCCTAATAACCTCTTTGTAGCTGTCTCCAATTTCAGCCTTTTTTGTTTTGTTTTGTTTTGTTTTGTTTTACGAGGTAGGGTCTCACTTTAGTTCAGGCTGACCTGGAATTCACTATGTAGTCTCAGGGTGGCCTCGAACTCACTGTGATCCTCCTACCTCTGCCTCCCTAGTGCTGGGATTAAAGGCATGCGCCACCACGCCCGACAATTTCAGCCTTTTGTGAGGCCAACACTCATAGTCAACCAGAGGTCTATCTTAGTCCATTACTGTAATAAAAAAAAAAAAATACCTGAGGCTGAGTACTTTGTAAGAATACAGGTTTGTCCATCTCACACAGTTTTGACAGTCTGAAAGTACAAACAGCATAGCAACAGCTCTGGTGAAGGCAGCCCCGGCAACCGAGCTGCCAGCCTATGAGCCCTTGAAAGACAAACCACATCCAAGCCCTTAGCAAAATTCTCCCTTGGGCTGGAGAAATGGCTTAGCACTTAAGGCACTTGCCTGCAAAGCCTAAGGACCTAGGTTCAATTCCCCAGTAACCATGTAAGCCAGATGTACGTGGTGGCACATGTGTCTGGGGTTTGTTTGCAGTGGCTAGAGATCCTAGCATGCCCATTTTCTCTCCCTCTCTCTCTGTCTCGTGTGTGTGTGTGTGTGTGTGTGTGTGTGTGTGTGTGTGTGTGTGTATGTATTCTCTCTCTCTCTCAAACAAATAAATAAGAATTAAAAAAATTAAAGACCCCTTCTCAGGCATGACTTGCACTTTATTCATGATACCTGCTATAACCCTATTTCTAGAAAAGCACCAAGCTTATTTACTACTAGTAGCTAGGACTTCACCCAATATACTTGAGTGTACACAGTTCTTCTCAACATTTCTGCGATAAAGGAGTCCATTCTGGTGGTGGTGGGGAGGCACAAAACTACCCACAATGCTTTAGACAACGCTTTGAGACCAGGCCAAGCTTTCCTCTCCATCTCCCCCACGCCACCGAGCACAGCACGCCATAAATGAATGAATACTTGTTGATGGTTGATTAATGGTCCATTTTACACTAAAATTTAAAAATGTGTGTGTGTTCCTGTGGAGGTAGTTTGGGATTTGTCTGTGTGCCAACAACAGATCTCGTGCTTAGCAGATAGGAAAGGCTTAAATCATTTCTGGGTCTGATATGATTAGTAACTCCGTTCCCAGAGACTCTGTGGAAGAAAAATAGCTGGCTGGCATCTAACACTCAACCAGCTCCCCTTTGTCTCCGGGCCTGGGTCCCAGAGGAAGCAGAGCTGAGAAACTCAGGCAAGGTTGGCAAGAGGTCACATTTGTGGAAGATCCGAGAAGAAATGCTGGTGAAAGAGTGGAGAGATCACATCTATCCCGGCCTCGGGGCAGCTCACCCCCGTCGCCCGGCCTGGGGACACACAGCTGCCCTGTCCAAACTCAGAGGGGCACATTCCCCAACATCAGAGAGGCAGCCCTGGGCCGCTAAACGGAAACCTGGCCAGCGAGGAAGCAGCTGGTCTTGGCAAACAAAAAAAAAAAATAATGCCCCAGGCACAAACAAAGCAAGAGGGAGCCTGGAAAAGCTGCGTTCTGAGAAGCCCCTCCTTTCCTAAGCCGATTTTTATAGTGCAATGTCAAAATTCTAATCGTACTCAGGAAACGTCCCAGCAAATTCTTCCACAGTCAAAATTCCCTGTGATTAGAAATTCCTAGAAGGCTCTTCCTTTCAAGATACTCAACATTTTCTTTTTTATTTTTTCCAAGAGTTGGAGCTGGCCATTATCCAGTATCCTTTGAGTATAACAAAATTCTTGTGGAGTTTTGTGAGGAGCTGTGTTCTGTGGAATGCGCATTGGGAACTGCATTCCTCTCTTTTCGTCTCATGAAATGAACTATGAATGACAGGCTAATTTTCATTATTGAAAATTATATTTATGTATATGCATAGAAACACAGCAATCTCTTCTGAAATGTATGTTTATCTCATATATTAGTTCCCCACTGTGCATCTACACATAAGGACTCCTGAACCTGAAATTACTTGCACATAATGGTTCCTTGATACCTGTGCAGATGAACCAAAATGAATTTTTCAAAGCAAGATCTAGTCACAGTTAAGATAAAAAAAGAAAGATTTTTAATTAATTACAATTATAGTAGTTAGACTTTATTTTGCATACTTAGTACATGATAGGCAGTGTGTTATATGCTTGAACATATCCAGTCTCAAAATCTCTCAACTCCATTTAAAAAGAGTTGCTTACAACAGGCACGGCAGTCCACAAGACTTGGGAAGTTGAGGCAGGAGGATCATGAGTTTGAGAACAGCCTAAGATACAAACTGAGTTCAAGGTCCACACATACTATATAAGTACTTGATTCAAACAAAGTTACTGCTTAGAAACACATATGTAACTTCTCTGTGATCACAACTAGCACTGGGGAAAGCTGTGATTCACAACCTACTTTGTTGAGCTCCAAACCCTAGACATATTCCAATATCCTGCCTATATAAAAATATGAGAAGGAAAACATAAATTATTTGTCAGAATTTAAGCACTCTAGGAAAATGGCACTACTGTATTCTTCTGGAGAACTGATGACTGAATCTAACTTCTCAGGGCTGGAGATATGGCTCAGTGGATCAACTACCTGCCCCATGAGCCTAAATACCTGAGTTCTGAACCCTCAAAAAAGCCACATGCTGTGGTGAGCATGGGGAGTCCCAGCCACGCCTGTGGGTGACATGGGAAGCCAGGACAGGAGAATCTAGCAGAAGCTCGAGGGCCAGCTGGCCTGGCAAAAGCAGCAATGGACAACGTGACAAGGTGAGAAGCGACACCCAAAAGTTGTCCTCTGACCTCCATATTCACACCATGGCACTCGCACGTGCACACACCCATACCCACACGCGCGCGCACACACCAAAGCCACAATAATAATTTCTCTGAAAACCAAAAGGTGCATTTCAAAAGATAAGCTGGATGTAGGATTTCAAACCACATTCCTTAGGACATAACTTTGAGACACAGTTGCATATATAGGAGCTATCACTTTGCACTATTCTGGAGAAAGTTCTAGAAGCATTGGAGACTTATAATGATAAAAAAAAAAATGTCACATGGCAACCTTTTATGCAACAGGCTTATTGGACACAACATTACGTTAGCGATGCCATTCTAAGAAAAACTAGTCATGCTGCGCTAAATTTTCCAAGAATGCAATTTGAGCCCACAGTAAGGTGTATTATGAAATGAATAGAATACTGTGGTTCAAACACAGCTCTCCGAATGGTCCATCTGTGGACCTTATCTCACCGATTCTCATTAAACAGTGATTTCATTTCTCAACATCATCACTAGCTCCACTCCTGGGCAGTCATTCAGCTGCCTGGCTGGTCTCACAACACATGCAAATATGAATTAAAGGCAGCCATGCCCCACAACTACCGAGGTTTGCTGTTCCGTCCCAGTGTGAGACACAGGCCCCAGCAATCGCGGATGGGAAAAAGGAATTGGTGGTCCCAGCAGGCCTTCCTTTTATTACCCCCTGAGGCCTCCTTTACAGTGGGGCAGTCACACACACACGCAAACACACACATGCACACAGACTGAAAGCACTTCATCCGCCCTCTTCTCACGCATCTGTAAGGTTAAAGATGTGTTGGACTCTACAAAAATAAAATCCCAAACCTTTAGAAACCTTGGCACAGACTCTGATTGCTCCCCAGTCAGACTTAAAAAGGAAGGCATGTTCCCCTCATTTTCCATGTGGGTAAATTAGAAGTGTAACAACTTGTCCAGAGCTAAAAGAATCAAAGACGAAATACAGAAGGGAATTTTCCCATTCCCTGGCCTCCTATAATGTGCAGTTTGCACCTTTCTTACAGCCCACATCAGTTTCAAGAACACGGCCGAGTCATTTGTAAACGTGTCTTTTCTCCCCTGAGCGACAACTCAATCGTCAGGGTGAGGGACAATCCACGGCAGGTCCCCACCATGCCTAGCATGGCGTCCTTCAAGGTGAACAGTGAGCTGTGACTCAAGAGCAAACAAGACACAAACATGTTGGGTGCATTCAGGGAGTGGCTGGCTGTGAGTCGGGTTTATGGCTTGGCATTAGTGAGCTGTCTTTATGGAATGCGTAGCTTCTGCCCAAGGATATCTTACTCACCATGAATGCAGGACAAAGAGCATAGAAGAAGAAGGAAAAAAAAAGAAAGAAAGAAGAAAAAGAATCCATGGTTTTTATACTAAGGGAGCTAGGGAGAGTTGGATGGATGGGGAGTGGGTTGGCACCTTTTTTGATTCCTGGATGCCCCTGTAGCCTTAACCACTGTTTACAATATGTTTCCAGTCAGATGGTGACCTCATGGGAGTCATCTATCCATCAGCTAAAAGTAGCCTGGCTCTAAATAGCCAGATAGAGAGCTGAACCAATGCTAAACTACCCAAGGAGAGAGCAAGATCGACACATGTGTCCTAGCGTACCTTACAAGCCCAGGTGACTGCAGCCTGAGCCAGCCCATGAGGAGCGAAGAACCTCCTAGAAGAGCCCAAGCAGCCCACAGATGCCGTAACACAGTAGGTGCTTTTAAGTCATTAAGTTTTAAGATTACTCTGTTACATAGCCATAGATAAAGCCGAACCCCAAACCCGCCGCCACAGTGAGGCAGGCTTGGGGGAGCGAAGGGTTTCATGGGAAGGGCATATGTATTTTGCTCGGGGTAGGATATGAATCGTAAAGACAGTGGGAACTTAGGTAACTAGTACAACTACCCTCCAAAGACAACCTTCCTCTCCACTGAATCGCATCCCTTGATATTTATGATCCTACCTAGTCCCACGTCACAGAGAAACATTGACCAAAAGGATGTGGCAGAAGTCGCTCAAAGTGACTTCTAAACTGAGGTCATAGACAACCTGATATAACTTACAGCATTTTCTCTAGGGTTAGACCATTCGCTACATAACAAGCCCAACTACACTGTGACAAGAAGAAAGAGTGGTCCATAGCCAGGCCTCGGCTATGACAGCCTCTGAACTGAGGTGTGCAACAGGATCCTGAAGAACTACTATCTGGGTGTCTTGTCCAGTGAAACCTTCAAATGACTCCAGCCTCCACTACAGCTGACCTCACCCGCCTGACACACATCCAGCAAGAATCCCTCAGCTAAGCCTATTTAAGCCACAGAATATGTAGAAATGCTATTGAATTACTTTGAAACAAAATAAGTTTAGGGCTGGAGAGATGGCTTAGCAGTTAAACGTTTGCCTGTGAAGCCTAAGGACCCCGGTTCAAGGCTCTATTCCCCAGGACCCACATTAGCCAGATGCACAAGGGGGTGCACGCGTCTGGAGTTTGTTTACAGTAGCTAGAGGCCCTGGCATGCCCATTCTCTCTCTCTCTCTCTCTCTCTCCCCCTCTCTCTCTCTCTGCCTCTTTCTCTCTATGTCTGTCGCTTTCAAATAAATAAATGAACAAAAAAATAAGCTTAGATTAGTTTATGACACAGGAATGAATAGTAATACAAAAGTTTTTACACTGTAAATATCTCAAAACTTCTGGTTCTTTGTAACAATGTCTGATGCTGTGGCAAGTGCAAAATCTAGTATATCCTTTGCATGACCAAGATGTCAAGAGATCATTCCTATGAAGACTCAGAGAAAGGACAAAAGAAAGCTAAAGGGAATGGTAGTCTATCATTCATAAAAATAAAATAAATATTGGGGCTGGAGAGATGGCTTAGAGATTAAGGCATTTGCCTATGAAGCCTAAGGACCTAGGTTGGATGCTCCAGACCCCACGTAAGCCAGATGGACAAGGTGGCACACACATCTGGAGTTCAATTTCAGTGGCCAGGGGCTCCACAGCTCCAATTCTCCCTCTCTCTCTCTCCCTCTCATAAAAATACAATACAATAAAATAAAATATTGGGCTGAAGAGATAGCTTTGTGGTTAAGGTGCTTGCCTGAGAAGCCTAAGGACCCATGTTTGATCTCTCTCCAGATCCCACATAAGCCACATGCACAAAGGTGAGGCGAGCACAATGTCGCTCATGCGCACTAGGTGGAGCAAGCGTCCGGAGTTCAAATACAGTGGCTGGGGCCAATAAAAATAAAAATTTTAAAGTCAAATAAAACATTAACGACAGCAGTGAAGTATTTCAAGTACATCCACAGAGAAAGGGAGCCCATGAGCATTGGCGTTGAAGAACCAAACAGTCCAAGCTGGCCTGCGTTAGCGTGGACGCATGCTGGCAGATAATGGAGTCAGCTCTCGATGAGGAAAACATCATTAAGTCCTTCCACTTCAAGTGCCTGCTTAGAAGGCATTTCCTCTACATACCTTTCAGGTTGCAAACCCAGCAAACCAACGGACATCAAAGACGTTCCAGCATGACACAGAAGACTACGATCGGGAGCTGATGGATGGAGCAGCTGGGGAAGGCAGCTGCTTGGTCTGACGATGAAAGGAAGGGAGCGTAGGAACCACGTCCAGCCATGAGGATATGGGTCACAGGACTCCGCATGGTGGCAGAGCTCCCTCCACAGCCAGACCTCTGTTCTGACACAGGGTCATCCACACATCTCTTCCTCATGTGTATGTACCTTGTTTTTTCTTGGTTTTTTTTTTTTTTCCTTTGGTTTTTCAAGGTAGGGTCTCACTCTAGCTCAACTCACACACCACTATGCCTGGCTCCCGAATCCTGGGATTAAAGGTGTGCACCACTACGCTCGGCTCACACATCTTTTTAAGCGGGATTTTTTTATTTATTTGAGAGAGAGAATGAGCACACCAGTGTCTCCAGCCGCTGCAAACAAACTCCAGACACATGTGCCACCTGGTGCATCTGGCTTACGTGGGCTGGAGGACTGGCTTAGTGGCTAAGGTGCTTGCCTGCAAAACTAAAGGACCCAGGATCAATTTTTTTTTTTTTTTTTTTTTTTTGCTATTGAGAATGTACATCTAGTCCAAGTCTTCTATTGGATGTCTTATCATAGATTATTTAAATCTGTATCTATGTCATAAGGCATGGTGTAGTCAGGCTGACCAGACAGGGATACCTCTCTTTGTTACTCACTACTTGTGACAGTATGAATGTTATGTCTCTTTCTGAGTTTCAGTTTCTCCACTGACAAAATAAGGGTAATAATGATGGCAAAAGTTGGCTGAGAAAAGTTCACGCACAAGAGTTTCTGGAACATCGAATACAGTCTGATATTAGTGCTGTGGTACAATTCTTTGTGTTCCTTCAAAATTCATATGTTGACATTTAGTCCCCATATTAGTGGCAAGACCTTTGGGCATTGAATTGGTCTTATGTTCTCTGCCCTCATGGGATTGATGCCCTGATAAGAGCTAAGGAAGATGCCCACCCCCCTTCTCCACCATGAGAGACACAGCTAGAAATCTTCATCTTTGAAGAATGGGCCCTCAGACTGGGCAGGGTGGTGCTTGCCGATAGTCCCAGCACTTGAGAGGTAGAGGCAGGAGAATGAGAAATTGAAGGTCAGCCTTGGCTATACAGTTCATTCAAGGTTAGCCTTAGTTACGTGAGAACTTTTCTCAAAAAAAAAAAAATACACCTTTAATCCCAGCACTTGGAGACAGAGGTAGGAGGATCACTGTGAGTTCGAGGCCAGCCTGAGAATATAGAGTGAGTTCCAGGTCAGTCCAGACTAGAGTGAGACTCTACCTAGGAAAAACACACAACAAAAGTAGACCTTTACTACGCTTCAAATTGTCCCCTGTTTGGACTTTGGTCTTCTCAGATCACAGCATGCTAAGCAATAAATCCCTGCTATTTATAAATTATAGGTCTAAGCCATCTTGTAATAGTAGGCAAAACTAGTCTCAGACAATTAGATATAATACTACTTTTGAAAAATAATACATTTTCCTTCCCTCCTTCTTCCTACTAAAACTTGCATATACTGAGCTTAGATGGCTAAAGGACACACAAACCCTTTTTTGAGCCTAATTCTTCCCCAAAAATGGCTAGTGTAATCCCTGAAAAGATCCCATTAGTTTGCAGATGACGTCACTTTCAGGACACACCTTTGAAGACACCTTTTCCCCTTCTCTTTTCAACCCTCTGGTGGCCACCTTGAGAACAAGAGTGAAAAGGTGAGCCTCCAGGGATTCTAAATCAAGGAGGAGGTGAGGGACCCAAGAAAGATGCCCCCAGGGGACCCGAGGAGACAAAGCAGCCCCTCTGCACCCACTCCATGAGCCCATTCCAGGGAAACAGAGAGAGGGAAAACAGTGGCACAGAACGGCAAACTGTCGACAAAAATAACTGAGAAAGCCAGCTTAAAGGAGGAAGTATTTGTTTCGGGTTATGATTTCAGGCCATTGTTTCTGGAGCTGAGGTGAGAGAGGACACTGAGGAGAGGAGCACATGGTGGAGCAGAGCGGCTCACCTCATGGTGGCCTGGAAGCAAAAAGAGCAAGAAGGGGGGTGGGGTGGCCTACAGAGATGGCTTGCTTGCAAAGCCTGACTGCCTGGGTTCACTTCCCCAATACCCAGGTAAGGCCAGATATACAATGTGGTACATGCATCTTTAGGAGATCCTGGCCCATATCTCTCTCTCTCTCTCTCTCTCTCTCTCTCTCTCGATCTCTCTCTCTTCTCTCTCTTCTGACTCTTTCTGTCTCTCTTCCATAAATAAATAATAAATATTTTTTTAAAAAATTAAAATTTTTAAATTTTTAAAAATGAGAGAGAAAGAAGGGGTGAAGGGGCCCAATGTACCCTCCAAAGGCATGCCTCCCTTCCCTATGATTTACTTCCTTCAACCAGGCCCCACCCTCTAGAGCATTTGTTTAAAATAGTTTATTTTTTATTTATTTATTTGAGAGAGAGAGAGATACAGAGCTAGGTAGGGAGAGAGAGAGAGAATGGGTATGCCAGGGCTCCAACCACTGCAAACGAACTACAGACGCATGCACCTCCTTGTGAATCTGGCTTCCGTGGGTCCTGGGGAGTCAAACCTGGGTCCTTTGGCTTTGCAGACGAGTGCCTTAACCACTAAGCCATCTCTCTAGACCTCCTAGAGCTTTTACCTTCTCACAATAGCGCCACCAGCTAGGGGGCAAGACTGAGACACACGTACCTTTGAGGAACATTCCAAATTATAACACCACCCAACCTCTAGCTCCCCTTGAGGTCTTCAAGCTGGTTTGGAATATGTTATCTAACTCCCGGTTTCTTGGGTCTTACTGCAAGCATGCCCATGTGAGGGGAGAGTATCAGCACGCCTTGACTTTTGTTGTGTCTGTGTGATTGGTTAGTGGGTTTTGTTGTTGCTTGCCATTCAGTGTAAAACACTGGTCAGAAAAGACCACGTCCAGGCCTCAAGCTCTAAGGTGAAGGAAGCCACAGAAATAATCCCCACCATCACTTCTCCCGGTGAAGTCAGATGTTCCTGGTGACCTTTCTGGAGCCTCGCTGTGCCGGGTTAGATGCCAAACCTCTTTGTCAGCCTTCCCTCCTCCCAGCCTCAGGCTAGCCACACTTGGAGAAAGGCACTGCTCTGTGAGGACTTGGATGACTAACACTTTGCACGAGCAAAGGCACCCCACCCTCCGACAGCTTTAGCTGGTCAGGCTTGCCTTAAGTATTCTCTGTGGCTCTCCTAGTTCCCACTTCGGCCAGCAGATTCCTGACATATACCCCAGGCTGCCTTAGCATTTCTCTAGGACCCTTTCTCCTACATATCCCATGAGAGATCTCCTATTCTTTTGCTTCTTTCAGGCACCAGGCGTTTCATTTAAAAAATAATGAAAATAATCAATGGGGAAAAGTATATCAGGAAAATTAATTTCCTCACCTTGGAACAATGGTTTGGAATCACCAAGGACTTTCCCGTTTTGCTTCATTTGATTTGCTCAACAGGAGTTAGTACCTTTGTTTTTATAGATAAGGAAACTGAGCAAAAAGTTGAATATTCTGTCCAAGGCTATTCGTATTGTCCAAGCTCACAGCCTTACAAGGAGTATAGGCTAGACTGCTGAGAATTAAGACATAAGTAACTCACAAAATCCCTCACCCACCTTTCTGCTAATGCATTCACTGCCAAGGTCAACACCGTCTCATTTCTTGCCAGGTCAAACAACATGCAAGACCCTTTTAAGTTGTGATTACATTTCTCTATTTAAAACCTCATAAGCAGGAGCTGGAGAGATGGCTTAGTGGTCAAAGTGCTTTCCTGTGAAGTCTAAGGACCCAGGTTCAATTCCCCAGGACCTACGTAAGCCAGATGCACAAGGGGGCACATGCATCTGGAGTTGGTTCACAGTTGCTAAAGGCCCTGGTGTGCCCATTTTGTACATAATTGCACAGAAACTTTTCCGTTTCTTTTAACTTTTTCATTTGTTGACCCATAAGTAGAAATAACAGCCCCTAACAATCCTCGGAATTTCTGCAGCACAAGTTGCAAGGTCTTCTTTTTCATCTCTGATTTTGTGTGGGTCTTTCTCTTTTTGTCTTTGGCACTCTGGCTAACATACATTCATTCTATTGGTTCTTTTTCTCTAGAGAACCTTGACTAATGTGAGGTCTTTTTGGCATGCTGTATCCGGATCTTTCAAAATTTGGCAATTTTTCAGTTATTGCTCTATTAAATAGGTTTGCATTCTCTTTTTCATCTTCTTAAAATATACATAAATTACCCACAATTCATGCATCCATTTACTTAATGTTTTTCGGTGCGTACTGTTCACACCTGTATTTCAAGTTTGGAAATGCATATTTGCAAGCAGCAATACAAAAGCATTCATGGGGAATGCATAATCTCTGAAAATTATGAAAACATCCCTGCTACCAATGCATTTCTAAATCCAAAAATGACTAACATATTTGTTACTTCTGGGGAGCAAATGAAGTTCATTTTCAAAACAGATAAAATTCAGTCTCTATGTGTGAATTGTATGAATGACGGTCTTTTTTTTTTTTTAACTTTCTTTGTCATTTGGGATCCTCAAGAATGCAAAAGCTTTGAAAAGGAGAGTCCACAAAGGGACGAGGGTTGTATTGTGGCATCCAGCTAGGCTAGAGCTGGGAATGCCTCTGGCTCATCCACACCAGGAGCCGAAGCACTTCACTTATCAGTCCTGCTGCCACGGTTTGGACATCCACCGCGGCTATGGCCGCGTCCACCTCGTCCTCCCCCGCCGCCCCATCCGGGGCGCCCTAGGTCTCCAAAGTTGATCTCCAGCTGAGACGCTATATTATTTGTTGGCTTCCAAAGTGACGGTCCATAACTGAATCTTTGGCACGAGCCTCTTCAGGTTTTGATTTGTGAAGAACAAATCCCTTCTTCCATTGCCCGTCAGCACCTTCGTTTGGTTTCCAGATACCAAACCCTACTTTGGCTCGGACTTTATTTTGAATGGCCTTCCCCTCACCCAAAGTCGTCTCTCTTTGACCCTCTTCCTTAACCACTCCGACTCCGTTCTCCTTGTTTGCAGTGTCTGCTGCTGGGTGTTCCCCACAGATGTTTCCTCGGTCACATTTGGTTGATCCAGATCAGTTCATTCAGCTTGGACAGTTCCCCACTTGTGAGATCTGCTGCCTCCCGGCTCGTCCTCCTGCTTCCGGCCACTGTAGTGTGGAAAAGAAGATCTATCCCGTCCACTAGGCCCGTCTAATTCATGTTTGCAATGAGAACCGTCTCTGCAGCCCACTGCACATCGAAGGCCTCCTCAGCCCCTTCCAAGACCACCACGGCCTCGTGGCGCACGCCTTTAATCCCAGCACTCAGGAGGCAGAGGTAGAAGGATCACTGTGAGTTCGAGGCCAGCCTGAGATTCCAGGTCAGCCTGGGCTAGAGTGAGTCCCTACCTCAAAAAACCCAAAATAAATAAGTAAATAAATAAATAAATAAAATTGGTCTATCAACTGAAAGTTCGCCTCCTTTACCCTTTTCTTCAAGTGGCTTTTCAAACCTCCTTTCAAATCAAAAGGTCTTCAATCAATTTTTTTTTTCCTTCACCCTGAAGTTGTTGATCAGGCCTTCTTCCAACTTGTCTTATTTATTCCTCCTTTTATTTTTTATTTTTATTTTATTTATTTATTTATTTATTTATTTATTTATTTTTTTATTTTTTGGCTTTTCGAGGTAGGGGCTCACTCTAGCTCAGGCTGACCTGGAATTCACAATGTATTTCTTCTGTCCTCAGCCATCCTTCTGCGACCCTTTCCACGGCTGTCCGCCTGCAGCGTTGGAGTTGGTCTGGGCCGCGGCCTGAGCTGCCCCCGGTTTCTGTTTTCCTGTTCTCCGCTGCCTTCGGTACCTCAAAGGAGTCCCATTGGTCATCGAATAACTGGTCGAATCGATGTGTGACCGCACAGCCGAAGCCTTTCTGTAGGTGCCCGGGCACGATGGTGGCTGGGCAGCCGGGCTGCTTTATAGGCTTTCATTATCTTTTCTTTCTTAGGTTACATCAAAAGGCAATGTCTCCAAATTCAGAAATTTTGCTGAATTCACTCTTTGGTTGAAGCTTTCAGCTATACTTTTGCCTCCTTTTTTAAATTTTTTTTTTTATTTGAGACAGAGAGAAAGAGAGAGAATGGGTGCACCAGGGCCTCTAGCCACTGCAAACAAACTTCAGATGCATGTGCCACCTTGTGCATCTGGCCTATGTGGAACATGGAGCATCGAACCTGGGTCCTTAGGCTCCACAGGCAAGTGCCTTAACCTCTAAGCCATCTCTCCATCCCCAGCTATACTTTTTATTTGAATCCCATTCCTGTCTTAACCAAGCGAAAATATTGTGAATATTTTTGTTGGCTTTCAAGTAGCATTTGGTCTCTTCATTGAAACTGAAGTATTTGAGGCCAAAAAGCAAGAGGGTAAGCTTCAGAAGCTAACAGAGCTTCGACCATCCTTCCAGAGAATTCTACTCCAGTCTCATCAAGAACTTAGACCTCCCTCCTTTTTCATCATCAGAGCTTCATCATGTCAGAGATGTCATCAAGCACGTCGCTGATCAGCTCTTCATGTTTTCTTTAAGGAAATTCTGCATTGATTAGGATCCACAGTGAACCCATCTTCTTCTTTGTCTCCTTGTACTATTTTTCTGTGGTCACTTAGCTCCAGGTATCTCCTTCTGGAAATTCGTCACTTTTGTCTATGTGGGTAGAAGTGACTTTTAAGATTGCCACTGGAGGGGACATCTCCACCCACCACACCTGTGAGGCAGCATTGTCCGGGAGATGGGCAGAAAGCACATGACTCCTGCTGTCACTGCCAGAGAAGCTTCTCTATAGAGACAGCTGTACATACTGAGGAGACTCAATATTCACCAAGCTACTGAAAATAATAGGCTGTTGAGAGCTCAGTGCTAACTTAGACATCTCTAATCACAGGCTTCCGAGGCTTAGGGAACATTGGGGAAGAGAGGGCAGAAAGGAAATAAGAATCATATGGTAGTGGAAGAGCATTTTGTGGTACCATACCTGCAGACATGAACTGAGTGGTGCTCTTATGACCTCCCAGTGGATGCCGTTACCTCAACACAACCTGCATGGTATTGATCCCATCATCAGTATGACATAAGTTATGAGGGAGTGCATAAAGAATGAGATATCAAAATAGAACAAGGGTCACTTGGAAAGAGGACAGGGTTCAGTGGAACAGAGGTGGGAGAGGGGGAAAGAGAGGACAATAATGAGAGGTGATTATGATCAAATTCCATTTCATATATTAAAATTCTTTTAGTCTGCTACCCAAGAGGAAGGTTCCTATGGTACCAATTCATTTTGGATTTGGTTTTGTGTCTATCTCCCCTGCCACCATCCTCCCTTCCCCTCCCCCCCCCCAAACTCTTCCATCCCTCTTACCTGACCCTTGCGTTATTTGTCAGGTATGCTTGCAATTCAAGCTGTTTCAGTTCAGGAACCACAAATTAGGGAAAACATGCAGCATTTGTCTTCCGGTGCTTCAGTGAGTTGGCTTGGTATGATCTGCTCCAAGTCCATCCATTTTCCTACATATTTCATTGTACCATTTTTCCTTACTGCTGAGTAGAATTCCATTGTGAATATGTACCACATCCTTCATTATCCATTTGTCAAACAGTGGGCATCTGGGTTCATTCCAGGTCTTCGCCGCTGTGAGCGGAGCAGCTACAAACATGGCTGAACCAATATCTCTGCAGTGAAGAGTGGAGCCGTTAGCACAGAAGCCCAGTAGGGGAATGGCTGGATCGGTTGGTAGCTCTGTTTTCATGTTCTTCAGGAGTCTCCATGTTGATTTCCACAGTGGTTGTACAAGTGTACACTCCCACCAGCAGTAAATGAAGGCCCCTCTTTCCCCACAGCCTCGCCAGTATTTCTTGTCATTTGATTTTTTTTTAATGATTGCTGACTGGAATAAGGTTGAATCTCATCGTTGTTTTAATTTGCATTCCCATGATGGTTAAGGATGTTGAACATTTTCTCCTTTTTAAATTTTTTTATTGACAACTTCCATAATCATAAACAATAAACCATGATCATCCCCTCCCCTCCCCTACTTTCCCATTCACAAATCCACTCCATCATATCCCCTTCCCCCTCTCAATTACTCTCTATTTTATTTTGATGTCATCATTTTTTTCCTCCTATTATAAGGGTCTGGTGTAAATAGTACTAGGCATTGCAAGGCCATTTTGTGTCTGGAAGATTACATTGTAAGCAGTCCTACCCTTCCTTTGGCTCTTAAAATTCTTTCCAGCACCTCTTCTATAATGGACCCTGAGCCTTGGAAGGTGTGGTAGAGATGTCCCAGTTCTCAGCACTCTTCTGTCGCTTCTTTTCAGCACTATGGTGCCTTTTGAGTTACCCAGATGTCACTGCCATCTGAAAGTGTTTACTGGGCAGTTTCGTGGGCATAATATATGTATTTAGCCAGACACCAGTAGGCATTACATCCCTAGGGCTCATGACCTCCCCCATCATAGGCTTTTGACTAGGTTTTCAGTACCAGGCATGTATTCTCTCCAGAGGAGTGAGTCTCCAATCCAATTAGTGAGTGGTTGGTTTACCCCATAACAGACATGCCGCTGTTGCAGCTGTTGGCTCATTTGGCCTGGCTGGCCAAATTTAAGGCCTGAAGTGTCCACTGTTGTTTATCTCCACTGATGACTTCTCTCTCCCATAGAGCTGCATGCAGTGTAGAATTTTCCACCTTTCTGTCAGCTGGTCTACAGGGAGGAGGTCTTGCTCAGCTCAGCTCAGCTCAGCTCCAGCTTAATTTTTCAGTGACCTCGCAGCCCAAGCATGTGGAGTCTTCAGCAATAGAATGTTTTCTTAAGTAGTATTAGACATTTGTTTTTCTTCCTTTAGAATTCCCTATTCAGTTCTCTGCCCCATTTTTTGAGTGCATTAATTTTTTTATTGCTCAGATTATTTTTAGTTCTTTGACCAAGAAAACAAATTTTTATGCAAGCAAAGGGGCAGCTGGCTTACAGAAGCAGAACATGACAATTAGCTTGTGTAGTCTACATGATTCAAAACAATTTTTTTTGATATCTCACGTTGCATTCCTCAAGCTTCTGCCATGCATAGACTAGTCAGCTTCCGGAATGACTCCAGCAGGGCTGTAATCTCCTTGTTAGGCACAAGTGTTCTCCACAGCTTGACCTGGAAGGGATCCTCTGGGTTCCTGGTAATCTATTAGCTGCTATGATCAGCTAAGGACATTGTCCCCTTGACTCTGGTGTGATGAATCTATATTCCTTGGCTGATGGTTGTGAGCCCAATTTCCTGAAGGTATGTGGGTCCCCTTGGGTTATATATTTGAGGGAGCACCATCAGTGGCAGGAGAGTCTGGTTTACCACTATAAATCTGAACCAAGAGATGCCTTCAAACAACCAGCACCCCCCACCTCAGCAAGCACTAAAGGCTAGAACTCTAAATTGCTTTTACATGTTAGGACGGGGGTCTGGGATCTGTCCTTAGTGACATTCCTCCTCCGGAGAGCCTCCTTGTCACTCTAAAGAGGACAGAAGTTCTGAAGCCTCTTTGTCTTCTTTAGTCACAGAAGACATCGAGGCGTTAAGGTCCCAGAAACTTTGCCAGTGCCAGGCCTTACCAGCATCCTACTCAGGCCAAAGCGAGGGGGGCTGGTATGCAGGAGTGAATCAGGCTGAGTGCCCCTGGCAGGTCCTGGGTGAACCCCCCCAAATGTAATGGGTCTGGGGTCACTCAGGGATTCACCAGTCTGACAGGAATATGATATTAGTAAATAGAGGCATTTATTACTGGTCAGTACGGCACTTCGAGAGGAGAACTCACAAGTGCAGCCGCTTTTCTATGTTTTCATTGGCAACTTCCATGGTGGGACTAGGCAGGCTTGGTGGGGAATCTCTGCATGTTTTCTCTTGTTTGTTGGGTTTTTTTTTTTTTTTTGGTTTTTTTTTGGTTTTAATTTGGGTCTACCCATCTCAGGGGGGAAAAATTGTTTTATTAAGGTGGAAGCAACTATTGGCTTATAGGATCTTCAGTGAGTCTGGGTCAAGAGTGTTGTCTCAATGAGGCACTGGTAGGTGGATGCAGGCGGGGAGTGGGGTGTGGGGCTCCAGGCTCTGCAGACCAAGACTGGAGCTCGGTCAGTGGAGTTAGCTGGTGTAGGAGTGTTGGCAAGGGTTGTCAGCCAGCAGCATGGCTTGGCAGGATCAGAGGAGGCAGCCAAGCAAGACTCAAAAGATCTGCTAAGGCAAGCATCATGGGGTGGGGAGGAGGACCCACCAGGATACTGGTGGCACAGATTGGGCACACAGGTCCCACACACAGAACAGTGCTCACCCACCCTGAGTGCACAGGCCCCAAACACGCTATGCCCCTCAACAGCCCAGGGCACAGAGGCTCCAAACACTCTGGAGCCAGAACGCACAGCAATATAGTCTAATTTTAAAGGGTGGAAACTCAGTCCAACTTTGGGGTTTAGATGTAAGCCCTTGAAAAGTGGTTGGGGCTGAGTGTGGTGGTGCAAGCCTTTAATCCCAGCACTTGGGAGGCTGACACAGGAGGACTGCTATCAGTTCAAGGCCTCCATGAGACTACATAGTGAGTTCCAGTTCAGCCTGGGCTAGAGTGGGACCCTACCTAGAAGACCAAAAAAAAAAAAAAAAGTGATTGGAGCCGGGCATGGTGGCACACGCCTTTAATCCCAGCACTTGGGAGGCAGAGGTAGGAGGATCGCCGTGAGTTCGAGGCCACCCTGAGAGTCCATAGTGAATTCCAGGTCAGCCTGAGCTAGAGTGAGACCCTACTTCAAAAAAAAAAAAAAAGTGATTGGGGGTCTGGAGAGATGGCTTAGCAATTAAGGCACATGCCTGAGAAGCCTAAGGACCCAAGTTTGATTCTCCAGGTCCCACGTAAGCCAGATGCACAAGGTGGCACATGCGTCTGAAGTTTGTTTGCAGTGGCTAGAGGCCCTGGTGCGCCCATTCTCTCTATCTCTCTCTCCCTCTCTCTGTCTATAATAAATAAATCTGAGAAAACAGTCATTGGGATTACATAAAATCATCAGGGTGGTGCCTCATGAATAAATACTGTTGCTTTATAAAAGGACAGAAAGAAATTTAAAGAGACACATGCCCTCCTTGTCTCTTCCTGTGTCATGGTTTGTACCTCATACTCTTCCAGGAAGGTCAGCAACAGATTCAGGGCCTGAAACATCAGAACTTTGAGCCAAATGACCTCATTTAAAAAAAAAAAAAGTTAATACCCATCCTCAGATATGTTGTTAAAATAAAATGGGCCAATACAGGAATTATTCATGACTTCTGTTATGAGAACAGATATGGTTGGAGACTTTGCCTTGATAGTCATTTGACTAGGAAGGCAGGGATATTGTGAGCAGAGGCTGTGTGTTGAGGAAAAGTCAAAGTATACACTGTAAGTGAAGGAGGAACGGAGACAGTGAGACTTCCACAGTAACCAAAAGAACACCACGCCCTCTAAAGAGAAGATGAAAGACTGCAGAGGCAGCTGCCTGAGTTCAATTCCTGTCTCTTACTTTAGAGAAGTCAGTTGCCCGTGTGTACCTCAGCTTAATCACCTATAAAATGCTGTCTCTCGTAGGGTGCTTGTGATAATGGATTCAAACGTGTAAACATCACTGTGCTCTGGAAAGCCTCTGAAGATAATAAAAACCACAATAAATAAACAAGCGTACATTTTAAAAAAAAGAAAGCCCAAGTAAAGTAGCAGGGCGCCTCACCCCCAGCAGACAGCAGTGAGCTGAACCATCCGTGTTGGTGCTCTGTAGCGGTAGGAATAAAAATGAAATCCCTTCGGAAATGGCTCTGGTTAGGAATGCAGACATTAACTTGGAGGAATATATTACAGTAACACATTTTATATTTACCATTAGGATATGAAGCCTCTCATTCGTCTCCCCCGGTTCCCCGAAAATGTATTTCCCCGGCTACCTTCAAGTGTCTAGACCTCCTAGCACCTCCCAGCCTTACATTTCTAATCCTGGTTTATTTGAATGGAAATGAAATTTCTTCGGGATACTTACTGGTTGAAAGGGGATTTTAAAATCTTCTCTTTTTTTTTTTTTTTTGTTAAGTAGAAAAGTATTGCTCTAAATGCACTGGGTGAGCCAGAAGCCTCCAGGAGAGAGGCTTTCCAAAGGACATTGCTCTGAATGTTATATAATCTGGGCGTCCAAGAAGGAAAATAAATCCCAGACACATTTGCCTCTTACCCTTTCTCAGACAAGGGCATCGCCAAAGCTCTCAGCCACCGTTCCCCCCACCTTCAAAGTAAAGATAAAAGCGTAAACAGTACTCCAGAAGGAATTCTTGCTTAAAGCGAAAGGAGCTAGGGAAAATGAGTAAACAAAGAAAAAAGAGAATGCCTATCTGGAAACTGTTACACATTATTAGATGGGGGCGGGGGCTGGGAGGAGGGAGGAATGACATCACGTAAACACTGAAGGAGGAGTTAAAAATTAGGAACATTGTTCCTACTCTCCTCTCCACCACTGAGCCACACAGGACTTGCAACAAATTCTTGTTATCTTCCTAATCCTTTATTTACCCTGGATAGCGTAGAAACTTCCCTTACCGTCTCCTCCCTTAGGTGCTACAGTCCCGTTTTCACTGTACGGGTTCTGCTCCCGTGGGTGGAGCTGGTTGGCCTCGGTACGTTTATCATCAAGAAGCCTTCCACTTCAGTCGGAAACCTTGCAGAATCTACTTGGAAAACAAAAAAAAAAAAATTCAAAGTGAAATCTCTCTCTCTCAAACACAAGAGTGAACGAAAGTGAAGTAATGCAATTTTAAGGAGGGTGGACAGATGACGTGTTCCTTAAGTGGGGTGTCACGGATCGAGGGAGATCCACGTCCACTCTTTGATGGACAAACCAAGCTTCCTACGGCCATGCAGGCTCTTCCCAGGGTTTGCTGTGAGGTCTCTGTCCTCTGCCTTCCCAGCCTCCCTTCACAAGGAGACTCTCATCAATGTCCCTCATCCTCAGACCCAGGTCCAACCCAATTCTTGAGCCAGTTCTGTCTGAGATCAAAAGTATGTCAATCATCTCAGCCTGCACTGAGCATGAGCAGGTCTTGCCAGGCCAGCTATAGACATAGTCTGTGACTTCTAGACTCACACTTTCTCCACAATTGTATCACTGTTCATGAATCACACTCGGCAGTTGGATGACCCAAACATGCATGGAGTCGGCTTTGACAGTTATGGTACTCTGCCAAGTCCCCCTGCCCACCTTGACTCGAATGGGCACAGTCTTATCAGCCTCCCATCAGCCTCATCATTGGTCTTGCCCAGTTATCCAGACGCAGGCTTCACAGTGAGTTTCTCAACAACTGTGGGGGATTTTGACCAATGTCCACAGTGGTTTCTCTGGTCTTGAAATTGTGCCAACATTTCTAGAACCTCCCCAAGGCCCGAGAGAAAAAGAAACCATCGCATAGTTAAATTTCATCAAAATGCTTATCAAAACATGTTTGAGAAAATAAAATAATTGGACTGAAAAGTATGGCCCTAAAAGTGACACCAAACCTCTTGCCAGAATCCATCCTCTCGGGACTTGCCTACTCTTCTCTCTGCTGGATGTCATTCTGCTTCTATACGCCGACAGCTTCCAGGTGACAAGTAACTCTTCAGCTGACTTGATGTTTGACCCCTCACTAGCCGTTCCCTAAGCCACCAACTGTACCATACACCTTGGTAGAGATAACATAAACATTGCGCCCCATGAACTGTCTCCTGAAAACCCAAAGAGTCTTTGTTAACCAATGGATGCATCCACAGATCTAGGGAAATGTCACCGAGGGACACCTCAGTCTCAAGCCACTGTTGATGACAAGGAACATTGCAAGACACCTATTTGGGTTAAAAATAATAATAATAACCCTTTCTAGGGATAATTTTAAAACACCCAGGGATAAAACTCATAGCTATACTTAACAACTAAATAATGCTTATTAGTTAAAGAAGGTTTCTTGGGCTGGAGAGATGGCTCAGTGGATAAAAGACACTTGCTTGCAAAGCCTCATTTAAGACCCAGGTTCAAGTCCCCAGTACCCTTGTAAATCCACAGGTACAAAGTGACACAGTCATCTGGAGTTCATTTGCAGTGGCAAGAGACCCTGGCATGCCCAGTGTGGCTTGAACACTCAGAATCTTTACTCAAATTGAGATAGATTCTATTGGTCCAGTCCCCTAGTCTGCATAGCCTCTAGAAATCATAGGAGGACAATAAATAATTATTTTAATTTTATTTTATTTATTTGAAAGAGAGAGGGGAGAGAAAGAGGCAGATATATGTATAGAGAGAGAGAGAGAGAATGGGCACACCAGGGCCTTCAGCCACTGCAAATGAACTCCAGACACATGTGCCACCTTATGCATCTGGCTTACCTGGGTCCTGGGGAATTGAACCTGGGTTCTTTGGCTTTGCAGGCAAACACCTTAACCACTAAGCCATTTCTCCAGCCCACTACTTGTTTTTGAAAAGCTTTCCTGGTCGTTATTTAGAATTGTGTGCCCTTTCAGGTGTTAGCCAACTGATTATCCAATGGCTTATTCCAAGATCTTCCTAGGTGTTGATGCTGAAATTCCCAAAGTTCTCCTGTCTGTCTCTCAAAAACCTCAACTCCAGGCTGGAGGGATGGCTTAGTGATTAAGGGGTTCATCTGCAAAGCCAAAGGACCCAGGTTCAATATTCCAGGACCCACGTTAGTCAGATGTACAAGGGGGCACACATCTGGAGTTTGTTTGCAGTGGCTGGAGGTCCTGGCATGTTCTTTCTCTCTTTCTCTCTCTCTCTTTCTCTCTCCTTCTCTCCTTCTCTCTTCCTCCCTCCCTCCCTCCCTCTTTCTCTGTCAAATAAATAAATAAATAAAAATAAAATATTGAAAAAAAAAACTCGACTCCTACCAAACCACATATCCAGAGACACAGAAGTTCCCAAGACCTCATCACTGAAGTAGACCTAAAACGAATCCAACATGGCTCAGGGAAATTTCAGAAGAGGAGGTGGAAATATTGTTAGAGACACAAGTTGGGACATTATTGCGCAGAGACATTGCCTCTTCCCCATAACTGATGGCTATCCCCACAATGCATGACCCACATTCTCCAACGAGGAGGGTCCCTTTGGAGGGGGCAGGACAAGGAGGAGGGTAACGATGGTACCCACATGGCTGTTTACACACTGAGTATGTACATAACTGATAAAGAAAAATAAAATGGGCACCTCCTTGACCGTTGTGCTCTCCTAGGAGTTTTGACAATCCTCTGTGATTGGGGGGAACCTCTAGCTAACAGTTCTAAGATGCAGGTTGAAAATTCATTCAGTATCCTACAGGGCAAGCCATCAGGTCCCGCTGACTCCAGCGTATTGGGTTTATTCGAGTTTTCTAACTATGATGTCCCTTTGGCCTTCCATCCTCCAATTGCAAGGGAGCCTTATTCCAGGAAGCAATTTGTAGCTGAGTCTATCTCCCCCCTGGGGGAGGGGAGTGAAGAGGACATTGTAAAAAAATAATAATAATAAAGTAAAAGTGCTGCCTTTTTATTCTCTCTTCTACTTTCACGTTTCTGACAGAGACAAAGCCATGCATCCAAATGCCATTTCCTTTTCTCTTTGGGACCACACTGGAAGACTGCATTTCCCAGCATCCCTTAGCAGTTAAACCTAAGTCATATGATTAGGTTTTGGCCAATCCAGTGATGGAGGACAGAATTAATGTCGATCACTTTCCGTCCTGATCATAAAACCCTCCACGTGACCCTCTACTTCATCAGTATCAACCATGGCGTGGAATGTTGTTGTGGAAGCAATGCAGAAAGAAAGGAGATGACTGGGCAGTAGTGTGACCTCAGGAGGGTTTCCCAGGAGAGGTGGCAGACATGTGTTGGACTATGACTTAAAAAAGAGATGTAGGAGGTTGGGACTGGTGGCTCACGCCTTTATTCCCAGCACTCGGGAGGCAGAGATAGGAGGACTGCTGTGAGTTTGAGGCCACCCTGAGACCACATAGTGAATTCCAGGTCAGCCTCAGCTAGTGCGAGACCTTACCTTGAAAAGCCAAAGAAAGAGAGAGAGAGAGAGAGAGAGATGTAGGGACTGGAGAGATGGCTTAGCAGTTAAGGCGCTTGCCTGAAAAGCCTAAGGATAAAGGTTCCATTCTCCAGGACCCACGTTAACCAGATGCACAAGGTGGCGCACGTGTCTAGAGTTCATTTGCAGTGGCTGGAGGTCCTGATGCGCCCATTCTCTCTCTCTCTCTCTCTCTCTTTCTTCTTGTCAAATAAATAAATAAAAATTAAAAAATATTTTTTAAAAAGGGAAGAAATGAGAAAATGAAGTAGGTATCAGAGCCTGAATGCTGCTATGATGTGATTAGCCATCTCTCTCTCCTCCGCCATGACTTTCTCACCGCCACTCCTTGCCTACCGTGATGGGCTGTACACTCAAACCGGGAAACAAAATAAACCCTTCCTGCCTTAAGTTGTTTTTTATCAAGTGTTTAGTCACAGCAAGAAAAACGGAAGTAAGACAGCCTGTCTGAAAACAAAACAAAAAAAAAGAAAAATAGATGTGTTCTGGTGCTTTAAACTCTAGCTGCCATTGTGATGTGTTTTTATATTGATCTAAAATCTTTCTCCCCAGACTTCCCATACTGACCTGAATTTTACCCTTTGAGGTCATTCAGGGAATAGTTCTCTGTCAATTACAAAGTAAAATTTTCTCCGAGTGTCCTTTTATGACTAATGAAACATTTAAGGAAAATATTTTCTTATTTTCTATTAAATTTAGGTATATTATTTTTACTTTAACCTTGTCAGTCATACTATTTTGTATATTTATGTAAAGGGTGATTTCATTTTGAAGAGACCTTGCCAAAGGATCTCAATCCATCATGTACACTTTAAAGGGAAAAGTGACAAAAGCAAGTTAGAAAGAATTACAGTGGGATTTAAGACAGGAGGAATTACAATAACTACAGGGTTACCCTGTCTTTCCTCTCAAAAATGGGATCTAAGAAGTCATTTACATTTTTGCACATGTATATATTGTATGTTGTTTGAAAGGGTTCTAGGAAGTAATTGACTATATGGAAAAATATATATCTGTGTATCCATGACCCAGTATTTTTAGATAACATTTCTTTTTTTAAATTTTTGTGTTTATTTACTTGCCAGCACAGAGAGTGAGAGAGAAACTGAGCACACCAAGGCCTCCAGCCTCTACAAACAAACTCCAGCTGCATGCACCACTTTGTGCATCTGGCTTTACATGGGTACTTGGGAATCGAACCCAGGTGGTTAGGGTTGAAGGCAAGTGCCTTAACCACTGGGACATCTCTCCAGCCCAATATTTCTTAATGTATGCAAGTGAAAGACTGGTCATTTTTTCCTTTGAGTCCACTTCAGAGAAAAAAAGAATTCTGCTTGTTCATACCTGAGATGCATGTATGTGTGATCATGAACAGTATGTCATGTTATGTTGTGTGTTCTTATATTTAGTCAAATGGTGCTATATGGGTCCATATGATTTGATTTAATTCAATTAACATAGTTGAGATATAACCAGTATGATACATATAGACCCAGTTTATTCTTCTTTAATTGTTATGTGGTATTAACTTAATATATAAATACAACCAGAGGGCTGGAGGGATGGCTTAGCAGTTAAGGCACTTGCCTGCAGAGCCAAAGGACCTTGGTTCAATTACCCAGGACCCACGTAAGCCAGATGCACAAGGTGGAGCATGTGTCTGGAGTTCGTTTGCAGTGACTGCAGGCTCTGGCATGTCCATTCTCTCTCTCTCCCTCTCTCTCTCTCTCTCTCTCTCTCTCTCCCTCTGCCTCTTTCTCTCTCATAAATAAGATAGATAGATAGATAGATAGAACCAAAAATTTCTGCATTCATTAATTAGCATTAAGGTTATCATTTCTGCATTCATTAATAAGCATTAAGATTATTCCCAATGTGTCACTATTATAATGATGACAGTTGCATTCTAAAAAGTCGATAAAAGTTCCCAGATAAAAGTTCCCATATTCAGCAGAATTCCTACTTCAGTTTTTGAATGCTGGTCTCTTCCATGTGCTAGCAGTTTGTGACAGGATCCTCTCCTAAGATGCCAAGTGGCATCAAGCAGTGGTCCTTGATGTCCAATTGGCCGAGGGCTCACGAGGAGAAACATCTAACGCTTCACAGGGTACTTTCTTGATAAACTAGGATGTCCATAGATTACGTGTGTTAACTGGATGTTCAACATACGATACTGTCAACGTACAGTGGATTTGTGGGGACATGACCATATCACGAGTCAAGGAGCCTCTATATAGTGGTACTCTCCTTATATCATCATTCCTTCATCAGCATTCAGTGTAGCTGATGCTCAACAGTATTTACCCAAAGAACTCCATTATATTGAGATATGTGCTCATTAATATTTATTGCAGCACTATTCACAATAGCTAGGTAATGAAACCAACCTAGGTATCCAACAATAGAGGGATGGATAAATTAAATGTGGCATATATATGCAATGCAGCTTTTCAGCCATAAAGATCAAAATTATGTCATTTGCAGGAAAATGGATGCAACTAGAAACAATTACATTAAATAAACTACAACAGTCTCAGATAAATATCGCATGTTCTCTCTAATACGTGACTTAGATATTGTGTATAGATACATAAATCATGTGTGTACATATGACATGAAAGTAGAAGTAAAACTGACTAGGAGATAAAGAGAGCTAAAGAGAGGAGCAAGAAAGGAGGAGGAAGGAGAGGATGGGTATGCACAATGTATAATATATACACACACAAAAATGTCCTTACCATGTACAGTGAATGCATGCAATGAAAGCAATTTTAATAAATAAAAAAACATTTGATATAGCTGAGGTTGTTTTGGCTTTGCTAATAATGTTCTAGATTTTGCTGTTTAAATCGGCATTTCATTCTATTCAGTCTTTCTGTATATATCAATGGCTGTTAAGATTCTTCCAAAAGAAGTTACAAATTATTGGATATGTTATAGTTCTGTTGATACTAGAAATGTCATATCCTGTGCTATGACATTTTATAATTGACTGTTTCTGGTATTCAAAAACACTATTGACTTTGTGCAGTTACTAATTCTCTAAAAGGAAGCAGAATTTATGTCAACTTATGATCACTTGTTCAGATATGGCCAGTCTCCCAAAGGTGCAAATACTGGAAGCTTGGTCCCAAATTTAATAATTTTGAGGTTGTGGGGTCTTGCGGGGCTGAGCCCACCCACATGAATGAGCTGATTTTCCTGACTGACTGAGTGAGTTCTCAAAGACATGATTAGGTATGAGGGGACAAAACTGGTGACCATGAGAATGGGCTATTAGGATGCCCTCTTGTTTACTCTCTTACCATGTGACTTTTTACACACACACACACATACTTTCCATCGTGATGCCACCTGCCACATTGTGATGCAACCAGAGGACCCTGGTCAAACACCAGTGCCCTGCTCTTTGGCCTTCCCACCACCATAATCATGAACCATAATAACTTATTTTCTTTTAACATTATCCTTCATCAGGTGTCCTGTTATAATAACACAAAATGAACACAAATATGAGGATTTACAGTACTAGAAATCAGTTACAACCCACACTGAACTGTTGGTCAATCTGAAAGACCTATGAGGTCCCCAAAACAAGACAGGCTTCTGTCAAAGCCCTTGGTTACCTGCCTGAGGTAAAAGACCCTGTTGCTGAAGACACCACATTCTGCCAACATGATACAGAACATTGAGAGATCCGGCTGGAATCTGGAAAGAAGCCTATTCTCTGATGATCTGCCCATAAGGGATGGAAATGCTGCATGACAGCTGGAGGAAAATGGCCAGCAATGTTGTGTGTTAACAGGGGACACTGCTGCACAAAATCAACCAGCCTGACAAGATGGACACGCCTGTGCAATAGTGGCACCCAGCCGAGGTGGGTAACCAATTACTCTCTGAGTGGAAAGGAACCCATAGTTGGAACTGGGAACTGAATCAGAATCCCATGGAGACCAAGATCATGGACTCCAGCAAGAAGCTCCCACTAGTCTTTGGCCAAAAGAGAGGCTACACACATCAAAATCTCTCTTAATTAATAATGCTTAACCTACTGAACCTATGCTGACCTCATTCTACTTTGGAGACTCTGTTTATCTTTTTCAGAAGACAGCAAGAACCCAAGGAGATGAACCATCCCTCGCACATCAGCCAGAGCCCAGAGGAATTGGTGAGATGAGCAAGAGTGCTGCTTCCACGGTGAGCCTGACAACCTGCACCAGGGTGATAGAGACAGACACTGATGACACGCAACATGCATCAAAGCAGAGATTCAGAACCTGCTGAGAGCTCAACACTAAAGTAGACTTAAAACACACCAACCACGGCTCAGGGAATTTTTGCAAGAGATGGGGCGGAAAGATTGTGAGAACGACAGAGTAGGAAGGGAATGCTCGTCCCCTTACAATGACTGACTACTGCTCTCATGTCTCATAACCCACAACCCCGGGGGAATACCAGAAATCACACTGAGAAGAGGTTTCAGCAGATTGGAGGCAGGGAGGAGGGAAATGATGGAACTAACATATAATGTGTCCATACAAAGTTTCTACTTCATAAAACAAAAAAAATAACAATAAAGAATAAGGGGGGGTTAGTTAATTTATCTAAGATCCCATCAACAACAAATGGCAGAAACAAAGCTTTATTCCAGGTGTCTCGGGCTTTAGTCTGTGCACTTTCTTTTACAACCAGGTTCACGTCTTTTGACACCCCCTGCGAGCTCCTTGAGAGCAAAGATAATGGATTTAAGTCTTTGCGCTCCTATGGCACATAACGCAGTTCCCATCACTCAGGAGTGAGCAAGTGAATGCATAGATGAGTGGTTGGATGGTTCGTGTAGTACTCAGTTCATGAAAGCTCACTCCCAAAATGGGATTAACCATGGTTTGTGACTTTCTGACGTTATAATACCCTTGGGACTAGTTAGGCAGAACAGGGGTGGGACACATCAAACAAGGATGTGGATCTGATCAAGGCCTCCCTTGGCCTACCTCACCAGAAGTCTGGACTATAATCTACATGGCAGAGCTGCCTCCCCGTGCAGCATGATCATCTCAGGCCTCCCCGCAGAGAGGCAGAAACTCAGGCCTCTCGCATAAGGTGTTGTCTGGTTGTCTGCTATCAGTCTGGTTGGTCAATGTGCCTCAGCGATGCTCCTGGCATAGGACTAATGGTACAGACATGCATGGCAATGCCTGGCTTTTTATGTGGGTACTGGGGAATGAAACTCAGGCCCTCTCAGGTCTTTATACTTGCATGGAAGATACCCATTGAGCCATTTCCACAGCTCCATCCTGTCCAGCTAAGGGTTTGATGTAGGGATAGGTATAAAAAGTCCAGGCTGGGCCGACTGAACCTTGCATAGCAAGACTTTAAACAAAAAGGGAGAGAAAAATAAAAAAGGAAGCCGGGCATGGTGGTGCACGCCTTTAATCCCAGCACTTGGAAGGCAGAGGTAGGAGGATTACCATGAGTTCGAGGCCACCCGGAGAGTACATAGTGAATTCCAGGTCAGCCTGAGCTAAAGTGAGACACTACCTCAGAAAACTAGAAAAAATAAAAATAAAAAAGGATACTCAGGTCCACCTGAGATGAGCAGAAAACTCAGTGATATATCAGTGAGTTCATTTGGACTTGGAATTACCCCTTTGAGCAAAATGAGACACACAGGGCTGGAAGGATGGCTTAGCAGTTAAGGCGCTTGCCCGCAAAGCCTAAGGACCCATGTTCAACTCTCCAGATCCCACATAACCCAGACACACAAAGGTGAGGCAAGCACAAGGTTGCACATGGCCACTAGATGGTGCAAGTGTCTGGAGTTCAATCGCAGTGGTTGAGGCCCTGGCATGCCATGCCAATTCTCTCTCTCTCTCTCTCTCTCTCTCTCTCTCTCTCAAACAAGAGTGGAGTTATCTTAAAATAGTGTTTATTTATTTATTTGCAAGCATAGAGAAGAGAGAGAAAAAAAATGGGTGCTACAAGGTCTCCAGCCACTGCAAACAAACTCCCACTGTGCATATTGGGGAATCAAACCCAGGTTCATTAGGCTTGGCAGGTAAACACCTTAACTGCTCACCCATCTCTCAAGCCCACAAATAGTATTTTATTTAAGGGTCAAGAGTATTCGGGAACAGGATGGAGCTGTGGAAATGGCTCAATGGGTATCTTCCATGCAAGTATAAAGACCTGAGAGGGCCTGAGTTTCATCCCCAGTACCCACCTAAAAAGCCAGGCATTGCCATGCATGTCTGTACCATTAGTCCTATGCCAGGAGCATCGCTGAGGCACATTGACCAACCAGACTGATAGGAAAAAAAAAAATGGAGGCCCCAGTTCAGTGAGAGATTCCCTCCCAAGTAAACAACACAGAAGAGTGACGGAGGAGGACACCCAACATCCTTCTTCTGCCTCTGCACGTGTGCATGGAGCATGTGCACATCTGCACGCATGTGTGCATACGCTATACACATACCACCACCACACACACGCCAACAAAGGAGCATCCAAACATGTGCACTCAAATTGTTCTTCTAGTCCTACGTACTACTTAGCAGCAAGCTCTATTCATTAGGTAGAATCAATGAAGAAGATTCCAGAAGGCGGGGAAATAGGTTATTCGGTAACAAGCGCTGGCATTGCCTGAGAGCATAATTTGAAACATGGCAGAGCTATGGAGCTTAGGGAACGCATCTGCCTTTGGTTGAGCCTCACCAGTCAGTCACTCCACCTGACTCTGTACCATCTCTGCACTGAAGGCTAGGAGTTGGAGCATACCTCTGCTTCTCTCCAAGGCCACCCACCAACCTCCACTGTGCAGGATTAGTCCTCCCCAAGAATGACAATACAGAAATGCCTAATCCACTCTACTTGCACATACAGAGAAGCCTGTCTCCAACTTTTTCTGGATGCTATCAATTAAATAGGATGTCCCTTTAAAAAAAAAAAAAAATCTGGGTCTCTCTCTTTCTCTCTTTCCTTCGAGGTAAATTATTTTCCAAGAAAGCCTTTCCCCAAACTCACAAAATGTTCCAAAACTCAGCAAAGTTTACACCCTGAGAATCGGTTATTCGTGAGGCAGGCCTTTTGAAGTCTGATTTCTCAGGATTGATGTTTCAACTTTAAACAGTGAACATGAACGTGGGCTCAAAGGACCTGTGACAATCACTTAGGAATAACGCAGACATTTGTGTCTGGGCAAGGTCTCTCCTACACAGGGAACCTTTTGTAAATATTAGTTACTAGAACCGTAACACTAATAGATGTAGTTAATAATTATCGCGATGTGCCAAAACTGCACAGTTTGCTCCCTGATTACAATATTAAATTGCGATCGAGCTGTGGTGTTCGCTTCAGGCAATGTTAGTAAGAACCCCCCATAGACCCGGGCTGGCCTCGCCATACAAAAACGGAAAACTGTTCCCCCCGCATGCAATGCTCAGGCAGCGGTGGGCTTTGCCAGAAAACAAACACAAAACTCAAACAATGGAAGGAAAGTTGTTGTTTTTTTTTTTTTTTTTTTTTTTTGGTTTTTTGTTTTTGTTTATTTTAATCAGAGCTGAAGTGTCCTTTCACTGGGGAACTGTCAACTCTCTAAAAGAAAAACACGTGTGCACACACACACACACTTGGTAGCGGCTCACAAGGCAGGCCATTGCTATGGGCAGCGGTGACTCGTGGTGCAGATAGAGAATTCTGCACAGCCAGAGCTGGAAGGCTTTTGTTTCCTTTGCATAGGATTACGTCTGGAGCTAGGCTCTGAGAAGTTGAAGGGGGGGCCCCTCAGAGAAGCCAGCAGCCTTGTCGCCCTGTGAGTAGGGAGGGGATATTCTTTTCCCACACACCTCCTCCTCTGTGCTTGACAGGTCAAGTGGCCCTGGACAATAGAGCAAAGCTACCGAGAGCAAAACTGCAAATTTAATTGAGAGGTGTCATTAGCTCCAGGACGGCGCGGTTCGAATGCAGACACGATGGGGGCGCTTGTCATATGCGGCGGCACACACCAGTCCACCCCTCATCCACCCACATCCTGCCATCCCACCTCCGCATCTGCAATTTCAGAGACCCACAGCGGCGGGCAAATGAGTACTTAGCAATCAATTTGCACATACAGCCGCCCGCCCAGCCTGTACAAACAGAAGGCTGCTCAGGCCTCCTCCTTGGGGATACAGAGGCACGTTGAAGGTTCCGCCTACTATTCAAGCTGAACTCAATCCACGCTGCTTTACAGGAAATGGAGGCTCCTGACTAGAGCAGGTTAAGGGGGGGGGGGCCGGGGGAAGAACAGTGGCTATTAGACGACTAATTAAGAGAGATTCTGTAAGAAGGATGCGCTTCTGTACTGACCTTCCGTGTCAAGCCAGAAAGAAGGCAGCAAAATGCTTTTGTGAACACCAGGAGACATTACACGGGAGCTATCTTCAGGACTCTTAGCAGCTGTGTCGTCTGTGGCCTGGGCCAGCAGACATGGTAATGGATGTTTCTGGCTCCAAAGAGACAGGAAATAGCTGCATCACCCTCAACCCAACACCCGCTGGCTTCAGATCACCTGGGTATCCTGGGCTGGATCCTCTGGGCCAGGATGGCCTAGTATGAGCTTGGAGCTCAGCAGGTAGTTCAAGGCCCTGTAACATTCCCAAGAGACCCAGAGGAAATAGCCTAGAAAGAACCTTGGGCACAGTATTTTTTAAAAAAAAAAAAAGTCTTTTTTATTGTGATATCATAACTGGGTGTAGCCCAATACATACAAAGCACAGTAAGGTAACCAGGAGAATTAGCATTTCGACTCCTGCAAGTGTGTGTGTGTGTGTGTGTGTGTGCGCGCACATATGTATATTTTGAAGCATATGAACTCATCTCTTCTGTTTCTTATAATGTATACGCAATAAGATGTTATGAACTATAGCCCCCCCGCACTATCCTGCAGGACCCTTAAACCTATCTAACTCTAGCTTGTGATCCAAATCCCGTTTCCTTCATTTGCATAGCTACACTTGTTCACTATTCATTTATTTTTCGTATAAGAATTGACACGCTGTGCCATCCTTAAGGACAGATAACCTTCTCACTCGTTTCCCCATCTTCAGAGCTGTGTAACTCTGGGTCATCAACTATCCACTCTCCATCCCTTTATCATCTAAAAGTGGGTATGACACAAATGCATCTGAGATCTCGCCACATAAGTTCCAGTGCAAAGCTTCAAATGAGTGAATGTGGGCAGGAGAGATGGCTTAGTGGTTAAGGCGCTTGCCTGTGAAGCCTAAGGACCCAGGTTCGATTCCCTAATACCCACGTAAGCCATATGCACAAGGTGGCACATGCATCTAGAGTTTGTTTGCAGTGACTAGAGGCCCTGGCATGCCCATTCTCTCCCTCTCTCTCCCTCTCTTTCTCTCTCTCTCTCTAAAATTAATTAATTAAATATTTTAAAAATTAACTAATGTCACTGGTGCCATGGTTTAACTTGCTGTATTGCTCTTGTTACTCTTGTCTTTTTTTGTCTTTTTTTCCTTCTGAATCCAGCACACAAAAGATGTGCATAACAGTTCCGTAGAATAGCCGAATGAATGAATGAATGCTTTAAGTGACAGGTATATTTCTATCCCAAGCTGGTCCATCCCATTCATCATTCTCCCCGTAGCAGACAACAAGGAGATATCCTGTTCACAAAATTTTACCTGTTACATTCTGGTCCTCACACGCCTCAATGTCAGCCATCACACACAACCTACTAAGAGGGCAGAAATGGCAGTGGGACTTTTTTTTAATTTTTTTTGTTTACTTTTATTTATTTATTTGAGAGGGACAGACAGAGAGAAAGAGGCAGAGAGGGAGAAAGAATATTTTTGATTTTCTTTTTGTTTGTTTTGTTTGTTATTTATTTATTTATTTGAGAGCAACAGACAGAGAGAGAAAGAGGCAGAGAGAGAGAGAGAGAATGGGCACGCCAGGGCCTCCAGCCTCTGCAAATGAACTCCAGATGTGTGCGCCCCCTTGTGCATCTGGCTAACGTGGGTCCTGGAGAATCGAGCCTCTAACCTGGGGTCCTTAGGCTTCACAGGCAAGCGCTTAACTGCTAAGCCACCTCTCCAGCCCGGCAGTGGGATTTTTTATTAGTTTTTTTTTTAATTTTATTTATTTATTTATTTGAGAGAGAATGGGTGCGCTAGGATCTCTAACCACTGCAAACAAACTCCATCCAGGTGCATCTGGTTTACGTGGGTTCTAGGGAATCAAACCTGGGTCCTTAGGCTTCACAGGCAAGCACCTTAACCACTAAGCAGGCAGAGAATACAGCAGCACTGCCCACAGCTTCTCCCCAAAGCCACCACAAGAAGAAAAGGAATAGAAAGTGGGTGTCTGGGGCTGGACAGATGGCTTAGTGCTTAAGGCCAGTGAAGCCTAAGGACCCAGGTTCAATTCCTCAGTACCCACATTAGCCATATGCACAAGGTGGTGCATGTGTCTGGAGTTCATTTACGCTGGCTAGAGGCCCTAGCATGCCCATTCTCTCCTATCTGCCTGCCTCTCTCCCTCTCTCTCTTTCTCTCTCTCTCTCTCATAAGTAAATAAAGCATTCTAAAAGAAAAAATAGAGCTGAGCATGGTGATGCATGCCTTTAATCCCAGCACTTGAAAGGCAGAGGTAGGAGGATTGCTGTGAGTTCGAGGCCACGCTGAGACTACATAGTGAATTCCAGGTCAGCCTGACCTAGAGTGAAACCCTACCTTGAAAAACCAAAAAAAAAAAAAAAAAAAGAAAGAAAGAAAGGAAGGAAGGAAGGAAGAAAGAAAGAAAAAATAGAGCTGGGTGTGGTGGCACACATCTTGAATTCCAGCACTCAGGAGGCAGAGGTAGGAGGATCGCCGTGAGTTCGAGGCCACCCTGAGACTATATAGTAAGTTCCAGGTCAGCCTGGACCAGAGTGAAACCCTACCTTGGAAAACCAAAATTAATTAATTAATTAATTAATTATTATATTTTAAAAAAAGAAAAGAAAGTAGGTGTCTGCATCAAAAGCCCCATTGCAGAATAGATCCCCAAGTTCGGATCCGTGAGTTCACGCTGGTAACACTTCAGTGCAGTGGCTTAGTAGAGGTGTTCCAAGTGCAATCTCTGGACTCACGTGGCTCTGCATTCTAATTCTAGCCCAAGACTTGAAACATGAGAAAGTTCCCAGAGCTCTGAGCTTCACGTATATATCTCTGAAATAGGAGTGGTATTAGTCCCAGGGGGCTGTTGAAAAGTTCAAATAAGAGGATGTATGCGAGAACTCGGGGCAGAGCTTGTCACATAGGGTGCCTGGGGAATTCCTGATCACTTGCCGTGCTGAGTTTTGGGTAAAATGAGACATGGACGTGAGCCTCCAAAATGAATCCAAATATTTACTTTGCAATTGGATGAATCTGGGTTGAGAGAAGCTTAGCCTGCCTCTCCATTCTACTCCTCCAAGCTCTAGGCCAACCAATACCGTGCGATCCATGAGAGAGAGAGAATAGCCTTCACCATGTCTGTGACAGAAGCATACCTCCCTCTTCTGCTGTGCTCAGCATGGCTTCTCCCTGAAGGCGGCATGTGTGAGAACATGCTGGGGACAATGGGTGGGAATCCATGTTGCCAACCAATGTGGCAGACCCAAGAGGTGATAGAAGCTTATACAGGTCAGGCTTAGTGGATGGGTAGGTGTTAGGGACACCTGCCCTCATAAGGAACGATGAGGCTCTCATGGGGCCCTAGGTAGCTCCTGGAAGAGTGTGTTATCATAAGAGCAAGCCTAACTCCTGAGTTCCTTTGCCCTTCTGTCTTTCCATGTGATCGCTCTGATTCACACTCCTGGCCAATGTGATGCCATCCAGTGGAAGATGAACCCATAAGGCTACCCAGTCAAAAGCCAAAATGCAGGGTTTGGGATGTAGCTCATGGTAGAGTGCTTGCCTAGCATGTATGAGGCCCTAAGTTCAATCCCCAACACAGCAAATAATAATAATAATAATAAAACAAAATAATCATGAAAAATAAACATTTTTTTCTTTATAAAATGTCCTGCTTCAAGTATCTTGTTGTAGAAAATGGAAAAATTCCTTCTCCTCCCAATGTTAATAACACGATAGGCTCGTGGGACACAAACTCCCTCTACTGTCCTCATCCTGAAGGCAACGGGTGGGGAAATGGAGTATTTCCATTAGCCTAGTCCTGAAAGTGAGTCCAGTCTGCAAGCAGGCCCAGATCCCAGAACCTTCTCTCCCCTTGCTTCCGCTTTCCTTTCTGGTCCAGACATTTCTTCACATAATGAGCAAAGTCCGGGACTCCTGGTTGTGTCTGAGAAAGGCGGGCCCATTGCCTCAATGGTTCTTGTCCACTCTGGATTCCCCGACTTGGATAATCCTCTACCAAGGTTAACATCTCATCAGACAACGTCTACCCTAGCCTATGAATCTACTGTTTTATGCCTCATTCCCAACTGGCATGCCTCCTTCTCCCTACCTCTTTTCTCTTATCCTTCCGTATGTTTCCCTGGATGCTTCCCTTGGGAGTTCATTTCTCTGGTTTCCCCAGCCCAAGTCTCTTCAAGATATACAGTATTCAGCGACCCAGTCTTCCTGG
The DNA here is from genome assembly GCA_036346955.1 of Dipus sagitta. NCBI lineage: Eukaryota > Metazoa > Chordata > Mammalia > Rodentia > Dipodidae > Dipus > Dipus sagitta. The sequence goes on along the minus strand of CM070785.1, from coordinate 35,891,461 downwards.
TGGCTTTCATTTTGACCCCTTGTCCACAGCACTGAGAAGTACTTCACAACTGATACTTCTCAACCCCATCTGATTTCATCATTCCTTTGTTCTCTACATCTTTACCCCCAGTCTATGGCCGCACCATCCTGAATGCACCTGATCTTGCCCAATCTCCAAAGCTAAGCAGGGTCGGCCCTGGTTGGCACTTGGAGGGGAGATACGGCTATCCCCTTCTGTGGTCCTCTTACCTTCATCTCTCTCTGGATCTAGTCACTCTCTCAACTCTCCATTGCCTGGTATTTCAGATGCTTGCCAAAATCCTTGGAATAAGAGCCAGTTGAGTTTCTTTTAAAAATAACCAAGGAAGCAGCATTGCAAAATGCTAAGAGACTCAGAAATCACAGACCAGTCTCTGCAGGCCCGAACCATTGACTGACTTAGAGCTCTGTCAATAAGTGGTTTGTTGTCACAGCTTTGTCCTTGACTCCACAATTCAACATTTAGGTACCACTCACAGGGTTCACCATTTTCTTTTGAGAGGAATGATTTCAGCTACCCACACAGCCTGGGCTTCGAGGGGAGAAGGCATCCCGGTTGGACCTATGCCCACACAACTACTGTGAAGTAGAGGCAGCAGGTGGGTGATTCTGGTCATCTTTCTGAAAATTCCTGAGTTAGAAATGATGACAGCCCATTGTAATTCTATTCCCTTACTTGAGGTAGATTATATGTAGGCTGCCCTCAAAGTTCAAGCTGCACTAGATTTTAGCATTTGGCAAGCATTAAATATTACATATGCTATGATGATATAAAGTGGATCTCCTGGGGGAAACACATACAGAGTTAGATGTGACTTCACTTGAGGACAATAGCCAATTGTCAGATATATGACTTCCTTCTTCCCCAAAACCAAGGGTGACTGCATCACCAGATTGTGATAGAGTTAAAGAGTCTCAGGCCTACAGAGGAAAATTTGATGAAGAATGTGCTGGAACATCTGCTCCCTACGATCTCAACTTCCATCCTCCTCTCAGATCTGTCCTGCCCAGTGGCCTCAGACATCCAGTCTTTCCTTGTGATTGAATAAATTTTATTTTCCCATATCTCTCTGCCTAATATAGGTCACTTGATCACAACCTCTATTTTTATTATTATTAATTTTACTGTGAGGGAGAGAGAGAGAAAGAAAGGGCACACCAGGACCTTCAGCCTGCTGGGCACAAACTCCAGAAGCGTGCACCTCCATGTGCACATGTGCGATATTGTGTGCTTGTGTCACTGTGTGTCTGACTACGCGGGACCTGGAGATTCAAACACGAGTTCTTAGGCTTCACAAGCAAGCACCTTAACCGCTGAGCCATCTCTCCAGCCCTTGATCTCAAGCTTTTATTAAGGAGATTCTTCTCTTTCATTAGTATCATCAGAATAATCCTTCTTTCACTCTCCCACTGCTCCTGTTCTTACTTCTAGATCAAAACCAGAGACCTACAGAAAGCTATTCTATTTCCTTCAGTCATCAAAAAGGTGTGACTGCCGGGCGTGGTGGCGCATGCCTTTAACCCCAGCACTGGGGAGGCAGAGGTAGGTGGATCGCCATGAGACTGAGGCCACCCTGAGACTACATAGTGAATTTCAGGTCAGCCTGGACTAGAGTGAGACTCTACCTCAAAACAAAACAAAACAAAAAAGGTGTGACTGCAATAATTCCACCAAGATTCCTTTACTCCATCTCACTTAAGAGGACATTCCTCCTTAGAGACTAATCAACAAAATCTACCTGCATCAGACTCCAAGCTGAGTCCTTGAAATCTACAACCAAGATAGAGGATGGCATAGCTAATGAGAGAAAGTGAATTTGCGACCGTGGGTGAGGACAGGCATTGACTTCAGTGGCTGATGGGGCACGAGGATGAGGATGGCCTTGCCGCTGTTTTCTCCTTGAGTTTTGAACTGGTTACAGGTCAAAACAAATTAAAGAACAGAATGTGGAGGCTGAGGATATGATTCAGTGGATAGAGTTCGAGTCAAACAAGCATGTAGGCCTGAGTTTGGATCCTCAAAAAAAAAAAAAAAAGAAGAAGAAGAATGATACGCTGTATAAGTAGCTAGTGCCTGGAATCCTAAGAAGGGAGGCTGAGACAGAAGAATGCACCCGAGGCCCTCGGGGCGGCTAGGCCTAGACAGTGCCACAGTGGACAATGAGAGATCCACCTCGCGCGAGGTAGAAGGTGGGGACAACGCTCAGGGTTGTCCTCTGGTTTCCACTTGCTCACTGTGGCACGTGTGAACCTGCACTCACCAACATGAACACACACACACACCAAAGAAGAAAAAGGAGGATGAGAAGGAGAAAATCTGAAAAAAACTGGTTAATAACTACTACCCATTCCATTCTTATGCATGGCTGGAACCAAGCATGTGGTGTTCCAAAGTTCTGGCCTGCAGATAAATGTAAAGAGAACAAAAAGATTTCCACTTGCTAGTGCCAAAAAAACCCTTTTCAACCAAAAGAAACTTCATTTTACACCCAGTGCACCTGTTAAGGTCAAAAACAACAAATCGGCTCCCAGAACTTGTGCTTGATATTTAAAATATATATATATTTGCCAGTCACACACCTGTGACTACCAGCAATAAGGATGTCACAGCTTGGGCTGGAGAGATGGCTTAGCAGTTAAGCGCTTGCCTGTGAAGCCTAAGGACCCTGGTTCGAGGCTCGATTCCCCAGGATCCACATTAGCCAGATGCAGAAGGGGGCGCATGCATCTGGAGTTCATCTGTAGTGGCTGGAGACCCTGGTGCACCCATTCTCTCTATCTATCTATCTATCTATCTATCTATCTATTTATCTATCTACTTTTCTGCCTCTTTCTCTCTCTGTCTGTCGCTCTCAAATAAATAAATAAAAATGAACCAAAAAAAAAAAAAAACTGTCACAGCTTGTGAAGAAAAATAGCCACTCTACACAAAGCTTTCTTCCAAACTATTCTACTGCCACAATGTTGAAGTCCCTAAATGGAAGTCCTGTCTAGAGTTTCAAGACTCCATACCACTTGGAGGAGTTGTGGTAGGCTAATGTATTGGGCTTCCTTTTCATTCCAAGTTCTCAATCAATATTAGAAGCAATTAACAATCAAAAGACCAACTTTATTGCCCGTCCAAAGAATGAGGCATCTCAGTGTTTACTGACATGGAACATAGTTAAAATTTACAGGCTAGGTACATAACTGTGTGTGTGTTCTATGTCGTCTTTGTGTGTGTGTATGTGTGTGTGTGTGTGTGTGTACATACGCATGACCAGAAACACAAGTAGTTTTTTTTTTTTTTCTTGGTTTTTTGAGGTATGGTCTCATGTTGGTCCCGGCTGACCTGGAATTAACTATGTAGTCTCAGGGTGGCCTTGAACTCATGGTGATCATCCTTTCTCTGCCTCCCGAGTGCTAGGATTAAAGGCATGTACCACCACGCCCAGCTCCAAGTAGTCTTTTTAAAATATATTTTTTGAAGTTTTTATTTATTTATTTGACAGACAGAGAGAAAGAGGCAGACACACAGAGAGAATGGGCACGCCAGGGCCTCCAGCCACTGCAAACGAACTCCAGACGCGTGCGCCCCTTGTGCATCTGGCTAACGTGGGTCCTGGGGAATCGAGCCTCCAACTGGGGTCCTTAGGCTTCACAGGCAAGCGCTTCACCACTAAGCCATATCTCCAGCCCCCAAGTAGTCTTTTTATACCACCTCATCAAGTCTGGATTTTAGGCTCTGCACATGGGAGATTTGGGACAGCAAAAGGGATAATTAATTAATCAGTCACTTAAAAGATTATGGCTTGACTCATGCTCTACTGAATAGAGTAATAAAGACCATACATATGTAGCCACCTGTAAGGCGTTAACCCCATTCACTAGAGAAACAGTAGCTATCACATCCTTGTCCTGCCAATCACACACATCTCCCTGTCCAGTGGCAACCCACCAGTGAGAGGGGTGGAGGAGAGATGATTACCTCTCACCATGACTCCGTGGCTACACAGATGTGTAAGATGGATCTTCACTTAGTTGGTGCAAGCTGGTCCTTAAAGAGTTAGCCAAGTATTACCAGTATTTATGAACATGTTATGGTAATTCAGTTAATGTCTATCCACACAGCTTAACCCAGGGATTGGTTAAAAAAAAAATACTTTAGTAAAGGACCAGATAGTAAATAATTATTTGAGGTTTTGTGTCCACAAAATTTCTATCACAGCTACCCAACTCTGTCACTGCAGCTCAAAAGCATTGACAGCACATGAACTGATGGGTACGGCTCCAGTTCAGTCAAACTGTCTTCACACAAACGGGTGGGCAGCAGTTTGTTGATATGACCTATTAAGGAAGGCAACTACTGTTTTTTTTTTTTTTTTTTTTTTTACTTGAGAGAGAGAGAGAATGGGTGTGCCAGGGCCTCCTGGTCACTGCAAATGAACTCCAGACACACGTGCCACCATGTGCATCGGGCTTATGTGGGACCTGGGGAGAATCAAACCTGGGTCCTTAGGCTTCACAGGCATGTGCCTTAACCACTAAGCCATCTCTCCAGCCCACTACTGCTCTTTACTTAACAAACTTAGCCAGTCTAAAAATACAAGGACTATTTCCATAGCCTGGGTCCTCACCATCTCCACTCAGACCATTGCCATAATTCCAGCTGATCTCTGTCCTCAAATATTTCCCAGTAATGTATCCTGGGAACCTCAGTGTGGGTTCGTCTCTACAATTCAATCCCAATTACACAGCAACCCTTGGAAAAAACTTTTCCCTGCCTCCCAGATGCTTCTAGAATGAAATCTAATCTCTTTAAAAAATAAATAAATAAATAAATAAATAAATACCAGGGCTGCAGAGATGGCTTAGTGGCTAAGGCACATGCCTGCAAAGCCAAATGACCCAGGTTCGATTCCCCAGGACCCACGTTAGCCAGATGAACAAGGGGGCGCATGCATCTGGAGTTCGTTTGCAGTGGCTGGAGGCCCTGGCACTCCCATTCTCTCTCTCTCTCTCTCTCTCACTCCCATTCTCTCTCTCTCTCTCTCTCTCTCTCCCTCTCTCCCTCTTTCTCTCTAACAAATAAATAAATAAAAATAAAATATTTAAAAAGAAAAAACATTGTGGGGGCTGGGGAGATGGCTCAGTAGATCAAGCGCTTGCAGCCCAACCATGAGGCCCTGAGTTCAGAGCCCATCACTCATGTAAGAGGCCACATGTTGTGGCAGACATCTGTAATCCCAGCCGCACCTATGGGCAAGAAGAGAGCTGGAGATGGATGGGAGAATCTACCATAAGCCTGGGGCCAGCTAGCCCAGTGAAAGTAGTGAGGCTACCTCAAAGGAGGCAGAAGTGAAGACAGACACCGGAAGTTGTCCTCTGACCGACTCTACGCGCACACACACCATGGCACGCATGCACCCACACTCATGGACAAGACACACACAAACATATACATGCACACCATGACACCACACACATACACACACACACACACCAAAAAATAAATTTTAAACAATGCATATGTGAGACCCAGTTATTCCCTTACCGGGCATTTATCCTAAATGCTCCATGCTTCACTACAAAAATATTTGCTCAACCATGTTTATAGCTACTCAGTTCATTGTAGCTAAGAACGGGAGTCAACCCAGGTGCCCGTGATTGGATGAATGGATAACGAAGTTGTGGTATATTTACACAATGGAATTCTACTCAGCAGTAAGAAAAAAAAAAACACACAATGAAGTTTATAGAAAAATAGACAGACCTGGAACAAATCATACTCAGCAAACTTGCACAATCACATCAAGACAAGCACCGCATGCTCTCACTTATCTGCGGTTCCAAACCTGCACCGGCTTGAGTTGCTCACATACCTGATAGGGCAGCTCAAGGCCTAGACAATAGGGATGCAAGGGTTTGTGGGGAGGGGAAGAGGAAGAGGGAAAAAACAAACACAAATGAATGGGTACCATAGAAACCTTTATCCTTGGAGGTAGACTAAATATGTAAAATTATATTACTCCTCAATAAGAGTAAGGGGGGAGCACCTAGAAAGAAGGGCCCTGGAGAGGGTGGGATGAAGCCTAAGCTTAATTTTTTTTTTTTTTTTTTTTTTTGTCTCTGGCCTGTAACTCCCAGTACCAGAAATCGGTTGTTATCCACAATGAGCTATTGATCAGAGAGACCTACAAGGTCCCCTAAACAAGACAGGTTTCTGTCAAAGCACTTGCTTTGCCTGAAGCAAAAGCTAAGACCCTATTACTGAAGACACCATATGCTGCCAACACAGAGCACGGAGAGATCTGGCTGGAATCTGGAGGAGAGCCAGTCCCCAGACAGTTAGCCCGTCTACTGCTGGAAAGCACTACATGAGCTACTGGGGGCAAGTGGCCAACATTGATCTGAGCAACCATCTGAGTCTAAGTTACTCAGAAGCGAACACCCTGACAGGATGTACACACCAGTGCACTAGTGGCACACAGCCTCGGTGGGTAACCAATAGCTTTCTGGTCAGCTAAGAGATCCACTCAGTGTAAAGGAACCCACATCTGGAATGGGGAACCAGAGCAGAATTCTATGGAGACAAAGATTATGCTCTCCAGTGTCCAGCTCTCAGTAGTCTTTGGCTAAATGAGGGGTTACATACATCAAATTCTCCCTAAATTAATAATGCTTATTGTATGCTGCCTTCACTCACCGTTGGAGAATCTGTTCTTCTTTTTTCAGAAAGTATCAAGACCCGAAGAGATAAAACTACCACTCAGACTTCATCCAAGCCACAGCTGAATCCACAGAGGAATTGGGGACATGAGCAAGAGTACTGCTTCCATGGTGAACCTGACCATCAACACCAGGGTGTAGGAGACAGACCCTGACCAAAGCAGAGATCCAGAGGCTCCTAAGAGCTCATCACTGAAGTAGACTTAAAACTCATCCACCACAGCTCAGGGAATTTTGTGGAAGAGGGGGTGGGAAGATTGTAAGAGCCACAGGTTGAGACATCATGCCCAGAGACATTCCCTCACTCCCCCACAAAAAAAAAAACCTGACTGCTGCTCCCACAACTCATAACCCAAAACCCCATGGGGAATACCTGCAACCCCAATGAGGAGGGTCCCCAGCAGAATGGGGGCAGGGGCAAGGGAAAAGTGGGTTCTAACACATGTTGTATCCATACCAAATATGTTGTTAATAATAATTAAAAGAAAGTAATGTGTATATATGTTTGTGTTGTGTGGGAGGGAGCACATGCATGTGTGAACACGCATGCAGAGGTTCACATCCGGTATCTTTCTCAATTGTTTTGAGATTGAGCTACACTAGCTAGCCAGCAGGCCTCGGGATCCTCCTGTCTCCACCTCCCCAGCTCTGGGATTACAGGTGCATACTGCCATGATCATTTTTATTTGAGTGCTAAGGATCTGAACTTTGGTCCTCATATTAACACAGCAAGCACTTTACTGACTGATCCACTTCCCTAGCCCCAAGCGCAATCTCTCTACCAAGGCTTACAGCATCCCTAGCTGGCCCCAAACCATGAGTAAAGGCTTTCCTCCAGCTGCTAACCTCCAGCTGGGCTAAAATACTAGTCATTCCACAGATATTCCACCCTTTTCTTCTCTTTTTTTTCTTTTAGGCAAGCCCAACAGATTGGCCTATTTTTATGTGAAAGACAGGGGCTGTGGAGAAAGAGAGAATTGGCAGGCCAGGGCCTCCAGCCATGCAATCAAACTCCAGACACATGTGCCCCCTTGTGCATATTGCGACATCATGCACTTGTATCACTGCATCTGACTTACTTGGGACCTGGAGAGTCGAACATGAGTCCTTAGGCTTCACAGGCAGGCACCTTGACCACTAAGCCATCTCTCCAGCCCTATTCCGCTTTTTTCTATGTCTTCAAATCATTTCACATGACGTATTAGTCAGAACAATTAATGCCAACTACCAACCTTAACATAGCAAGTCTGTTTCTCTTTCACATGAACTGTGATGAACATCAGAGGGCATACTCTTCCATCCAGCGACTTGGGAATCCAGTATTCCTTCCTATAACTCAGCCACCTCAACATATTACTACCACTACACAGTATCAGGAGGGGGAAATAGATGAGACACACCAGCACTTAAGTGCCTAACCACATAACCACATAATGCATACTTGTTTTAGGAATGAATGAGCCCACCAATATGGACTGTAGAATAATTGGCCTATGGAAACAAAAAGAAATGTAAAGAGGATTGGGGCTGGAGAGATGGCTCAGTAATTAAGGCCCTTGCCTGCAGAGCCTAACGACCCAGGTTCAATTCCCTAGTACTCATGTAAAGCTAGATGCATCTGGAGTTTATTTGCAGCAGCTAAAGGCCCTGGCTCACTCATATCTCATTCTCTCTCTCTCTCTCTCTCTCTCTCTCTCTCTCTCTCTCTCTCTCTCTCTCTCTTTCTCCTTGCAAATAAATAAGTAAAAATAAAGTAGATTGATTCTGTGTGTGTGTGTGTGTGTGTGTGTTGATGTATGTGTGTGTTTGTATATGTGAAAATGCATGTATGTGGGTATGTGTGGAACCTGGAGGACAACCTCAAATGTCACCAGTCACCCTTTTTGAAAACAGGATCTCTCACTTACCTGGAACTCACCAAGTATGCTAGACTGGATAGGCAATACGCCACAGGGGTCAGCATGTCTCCACCTCCCCAGCACTGGGGTTACAAGCGAATGCCACCATACCCAGCAGTTTTTACATGGGTGCTGGGGATCAAATTCAAGTCCCCATGTTTGTACCCCAAGCACTTTCCCAACTAATCTAATCCAGACCCCAAGGATTCCTTCTGAGTCCCAATCATAGTTCTGAAACTTTATACAGTGAACGAGCTCTCAGCAAGGGTGATTCTTGGACCAAATTTATCAAAATGTAAAACATCTAAAGGCGCCTTATAACTATAGCATGTCCTGTAAATTTTAAAACGGTGGAACATTCTGATTCTGGAAGACTTGAATGAAGAGTTTCCAGTTGGGAGTTGGAGATTCACTGGCCTAGGGTTTTCCTCTGAGAACATGAGAGGTAGACTTGTGGTACAAATATTTCCAGGCAACCACCCAAGTCTGTGATTCCAGGCCTGTGTGTACCGTGAGACACGCTGTCCTTCTCTCCAGCTGACATTCAAATCCCTTCCCATGCCTAATCATATCTTCCTTATATCTTTAAAATAAAGACCAAATTCAGAAACAAGTCAGCGGAATCTCTCTGGAAGCTTCCAATGTCTGCCTCCCGTTTCTTCAGTAGCCTGCTGTATTCTTTCTGTGGTTGGGTAACCATAACAAAAAGCAAAACGAATGACTTCAGTGAAAACTTTGCCAGGGGCAAAGCCAAGAGGTATGAGATTTCTGTTGGATTACAATCAACAGAAGAAACTGAAAGTGATGTCGGGACCATGCAGAATTCCGTAGATAAGTGTAATGCATTTAAGGACCCTTTTTATATGATTTTTCCAGCTTTTGATATTTCAATTGAACAGTATAGATGGCTGGTTTTTATCCCCCTTGCCCTACAGCACTCATTAAGGAATCTGAGTGAGAAACTCGGGGCCAGAGTGAAGCAGCTCTCACTTAGCAGTGTCCTGTGGCTTATATGCTCGCTTACCGTTTTCCTGGGAGAAGCCAGAATCCCATTAGCTGTGACTGTCCTAAGCACATGTGTCATGAAACCCTGCGTTAGCAGCAAATATTCCAGCAGACTAACTAGGTGAGGGCAGCATCTCATCTCACTGACAAATGCTGCCATCGGCCCGGGTTAGTCCGCAGAGCCTGTCTCGTTGGAGAGGCTCGCTGAGGAGGCTGTTTGTGGAGCCACCGTGTGAACGGTGCCGCCGTCAGGACAGCAGTCAAAATACATTTTGAGCTCCGGACTCCTGTGAAATCCCATCACTGAAATAGACTCCTCGCTGAAGGACAGGGGCTCCCCATTGCTGAGTGTGAAAATTGGCTCCTTGGGGAAAGCTTCAAGACCGTTTCAGCCATTAAAATGTGACTGGACGTATTAGGAAAACAAGAGGGGGGTGAAAGAGAGTGTGAGGACTCCAGGGGAGCTGGGAAAGAACTGTCTCCAGAAAATGCCTAGTGGTTCTGCCTTCACCCTCAGGAGCCAGAGCCTGGCACCAAACTCCGCTTCTCACCTGAGAGACGGATGCGCAGTGATCAGCGTGCTCACCACAGGTAGACTGACTTCATTTTGAAAATCAATCGCTCTGGTGGAATATTTGCTTAGCCTGCACAAGTCCCCCGGTCTGATCCCCAGCATGGCAAAAAAAAATAATAATGATAATGATGATGATCACGTGAACACAGAGAGCCAGCCGCTCTGTGATGGGCTGAAGCTTGCTCCCCAGAAGGAAAGTTTAAGGAAGCTGTAGTCCAAAATCCAGAAGGAACTTCGAATCTGCTCATCAACTTGAGCAACCAAGGCTGCTAGCAATCTTCATAAAACGAGAGAATACTCGATGGCTGCCGAGAGGGGCCGGTCTGGTATGGTGGTCTCAAGACGGGCTCCCCAGACGGGAGTAACGGCATCACCAACAGACGCCTTAGAAGTACATCTTCTGGGCTGAGGAGGTGGCTCGGTGTGTAAAGACACTTGCTTGCAAAACCTGTCAACCCTGGCTTAATTCTCCAGTACCCATGTAAAAGCTCAATGCACAAAGTGGGGAACACACCTGGAGGGTTTTTTTTATTTATTTTTATTTTTATTTACTTATTTATTTATTTACAAGCAGAGAGCCAGAGAGAGAAGAGACAGACAGAGAATGGGCACACCAGGGCCTCCGGCCACTGCAAATGAACTCCAGAAGCATGCGCCCCTTGTGCATCTGGCTTACGTGGGTACTGGGAAATGGAACCTAGGTCCTTTGGCTTCACAGGAAACACCTTAACCACTAAGCCATCTCCCCAGCCCCATATCTGGAGTGTTTGCAGCACAAGAGGTCCTGGCACACCCATATTCATTCTCTCTGTGTGTCTATCTGTCTGTCTCTCTCCTGTCTATTTCTTTCTCTCTCAAATAAAAAATAATAAATGAGTGAAAATATTTTAAAATAAATAGGAATACATTTTCCTTAAAGCCTGTCTTTACCTGCTCATCCAGAACCCTGGAGGAGGTGCCCAGAAATCATGCTTTTGAGGAGCACCTCGGTTTTTCTAGTGCCACCTCTCATAGGAAGGTTATATTCTAGAGAAAAATAAATCCAGAGGGGTCTTCAGGCGCAGCTCATAGTACAACTACTCCCCCCAGAGGTGACCTTTGGGAGGTCACTTAACCTTACTGTTCCTCCATCCCATTGCATCAAGAGCATAGCTAGCCACTGCAACTACTGTGGCCCAAACCTGCAACTTCTTCCATGGTCCTGGCCAGATATCCATCACAGAGATTTTGACAGCCTCAGTGTCTTCCACCTAGACACCAGAAGTGCCCAGAGGGTTCCTGACCATCACAGTGCAGGAATCTAGGTTCTCTGAGGAAGTGAGCAGACCTGATTTAAAAAAGAATAAATTGCCCTTGGCTTGGAGATGAAAAAAACTAGAAAGTTCCAACCCAGCATCCATTTAGGTCAGGGGTTGGTCAGATCCATATAGGGGTTTTTTTGTTTTGTTTTGTTTTGTTTCTTTTTGGTTTTCCGAGATAGAGTCTCACTCTAACCCATGCTGACCTAGAATTCACTAAGTAGTCTTAGGGTGGCCTCAAACTCTCGGTGATCCTCCTACCTCTACCTCCTGAGTGCTGGGATTAAAGTTGTGCATCACCACACGATGGATCCACATAGTTTTTTTCAGGAAAAGTTTTCTGGAGCACAGCTGGGCTCATGACGTCTTGCCCAGAGCTGCCTGAAAGCTACAGCTACAGGTTTGAGAAAACTCCTTCAGACCCTGCTGTAGGTCTGCCACTGATGATGGAATTGAGAACAAGAGATGACAACATGTGAGATCAAACTGGGGGTGGGGAGAAGTAGACCCTCCAGCAGAGGAGGCAGTGACATGTGCTGGAGCCTGAGTGCCTCGGGTCTCCTTCCAGGGTCAATTCCAGGGCCGCCAGCAGCCTGACCACACTGAGAAATAAGGGCTGGTCTGGCCCTCAGATGCAGGGAAGTATGAGCATATTCCAGTGTCCCTTAAAGGCTCCTCAGGTAGAACTCGGCCTTTGGAGGACCGCTCAGTGAGCAAAGTACCTGCCATGCAAACATGATGACCTGAGCTTGGATCCCAGCACCAAGGTGTGTGGCACATGCCCGTAATCCCAGCGCTGGGTAGACAGAGACAGGAGGGTCCCTAGGACTTACTTGCTAGCTAAACCCATGAGCTGTAGATTCACTGAGAGACCTTGTCTCCAAAGAATAACATGGAGAGTGACCAAGGAGGACATCTCATGTCAACCACTGACCTCCAAGTATACATCTGCATGCACATGTATGCCCACACACATATGAACATGAAAACACACACAACATATGTGCACATATGAACATGCATATACATACATACATACACATGTGTGCCTGTACCATACATACATGTGAACATACACACAAACATGTACACACATATGAACATACACACACACACACACACACACACACACACACCACTCATATGCCAAAAAAAACAAAATAAGAAAGAAACTCTGGCTTAACTCCCCCTACCTGAAACTGATTGGTTTTTTCGCTTTCTAATAAATTTAACCAAGAGTTTGGGGGATAAATTTAAGTATTTGTCCTACTTTAATTTAGCCTAGACTGTATGTAATTACTCATTTAAAATTCTTCTTCTTTAAATTTATTCATTTTTATCCTTATTTTTATTTTGCTGGGCATGGTGGCACACATCTTTGAAATAGAATGTGTGTGTATGTGAGAGAGAGGGAGAGAGAGAGGATTGACACACCAGAGCCTCCAGCTACTGCAATCAAACTCCAGACATGTGTGCCCCCTTGTGTGCATGGACTACCATGCACATGCAACATCTTGTGTATCTGGCTTACGTGGGATCTGGGAAGTTAAACATGGGTCCTTAGGCTTCTCAGGCAAGCGCCTTAACTGCTAAGCCATCTCTCCAGCCCTAACATTCTTCTTGAAATGTATGCAGCTAATACTCCAATTCCATGCTTGAGATTATATTAACTTTATGAGACTCAACTTTCAGCAGACTAGAAAGCAAACTGGAACTTTAACTTGAACCGTCCACATAAACAGATGTTTGTTCCAAGTGTAACCTTCAGGCATTTTGGAACTAGGAAGTTTTGATCTCCCACACAAGCAGATGGGTAGGTAGCTGGCACATGTCCAGGAAATTCTCAGGGTATGGTGAGAAAGGCAATTGATAATTATAAGGTTACAAAAAGGAGGTTTTTTTTAATTGTCGCCTTTACAAACAAATGAAAAATATTTAGAATTCCTCTAGAATCCTAAAAAATAATTGAAATTAAAAAAAATTTGCTCTAGCCGGGCGTGGTGGTGCATGCCTTTAATCCCAGCACTCGGGAGGCAGAGGTAGGTGGATCGCCGTGAGATTGAGGCCACCCTGAGACTACATTGTGAATTCCAGGTCAGCCTGAGCTAGAGTGAGACCCTACCTTGAGAAACCAAAAAAAAAAAAACATATTGTTCTAAATCTGGAGCATTTAAAACATCACTTTTCTTTCATTAGACAAGCTATAAATCTCCATTCTAGAAAACATATAAAACAGGGGAAAGAAAAATCTCCCCATGGTCCCAACCATTCAACCACAAATAGTACTTCTCAAAAGAGAAAACTCTTCAAATTTGAAACTGGAAAGAGTATTTTTCTGGTATGTAAAGAAGTATCTTAAAACTGTTAAAAGGCTAATAAGAACCTCAGAGGTCAGTGATAACAGATAACTATGATGTAGATTTCATTAGTCCCTCAGACTGTCCAAGTGTTCTCCCCAATACCCTTCCCTAATGCTCCTCTCCTCTCCTCTTCCTCCTCCTCCTCCTTCTCCCCCCCTCTCTTTCTCTCTCTCCAGGTCTTATGTATAATAGGCAAATACCTCTCTCCTCCTCTCTTATTTGGTTGTAATATAGTCCCACCTTCCTTGTATGGAGCCCTGTACTGAGCAGTTTCTATTAATCCTTTCATTTAATCATCCCATGAATCCTCTGAGTGGGTACTAGGATGTTCTCATGAGCCCTGTGACAGTCTGGAAGCTTACATTACTGGGGCAGATGATGACCATCACAATCCCAGTTGTGTGCACAACTCCCTCTATTCATATCTCTTCAAGAGGTGGGTTCTAGGTTTCTATGCCTTCCAGCTAAGCTTGCTTCTGTGAACTGCTTGAGTCCATGGGACAATAGTTAACTAGACCAAAGTCAAGGCTTGGTAAAGTCTTCCTCCTTGGAGCTTGTCCTCTCTTGCTTCTGACAAACTTCAGCTACCATATAGAGAAACCCAGGCTATCCATGAGATTGACGAGAGATTGACCCTAGAAGGGCCTTCCTCACTGAAGACAGGCATACCAGTGGCCCAGCAGATCCTATGAGGAAAAGGGAGAGTTGTCTCAGTGAAGCCAGCTAAACCATCAGCCCACAAAACTCATGAACAAATGATAATTTTTTTTTGGGGGGGGGGGTTCGAGGTAGGGTCTCACTCTAGCCCAGGCTAACCTGGAATTCACTATGGAGTCTTAGGGTGGCCTCGAACTCATGGCAATCCTCCTACCTCTGCCTCCCGAGTGCTGGGATTAAAGGCGTGTGCCACCACACCCGGCTTCAAATGATGATTTTTTAAACCACTAAAGTTGGCGTAGTTTGTTACCCAGCCAAAGCTGGCTGACACGGTTATTTTGCCAAAATGCATACAGGCAAGACTATTACCCAGACTCAGTTAGTCCTCAGTATACATCTTGAGTGGGTTACCTGCATGCAATGAAACTGAAACTCCCATGAATCCGATCCAAAGGTGGGCTCATTCCACATGTTGCTATGAATAGGTCCATTTTTATATTCAGGCCCGAGGCACCTGGGAAATAATTAGACACAGTGCCGCTGGCCTCCCATAACAAATTTGAGGGTAACTCTTTATTTTTGCTAATGCTAGCGAGTTAGTGACAACAGATGTTACTATCACTTTTTCTGGGATAGAAATGTGTTTGCTTTTAAACAGTCGGGGACTCATTAGTGTGGTGATCTTTATCTCCTCGTGTCTTTACCTTCTTTGCTTGTTTTGGTCGTGGGATTTAAAAGGGGGGGCGTGTTTTAGTGTTTTGTTTGTTTTGTGCAAAACCTCTAACAGGCTGAGCAAATGAGAAGGGGAAGCAACCGTGATGGCAATGCATGCTTCCTGTAATGAAGTTCCCTCCACTGTCCTTTCTTAAGCTGAGTGAAAATGGGTAACTGATGACAGAAAATGAAAAGGCCATCATTCCAACAACCTACCCAGATGAAGTGCTAATAAGTTACAGAGTCACAGGTAAAGACCATCTGCCCAAGAAAGCATTCCCCACGGGAACTGACTCCTGAAAGATTTGCAGACGTGTGACCAAAGTGAACAGGACATTTTGATGCATAGTAAAAGAAGTCACATTAAAAAGCAAGTTGGGGGGTGGGGGCTGGAGCGATGGCTTTGAGGTTAAGGCGTTTGCCTGCCAAGCCAAAGGACCCAGGTTCAATGCCCCAGGAACCGTGTAAACCAGATGCACAAGGTGGCACATGTGTCTGGAGTTCATCTGCAGTGTCTGGAGGCCCTGGTGTGCCCATTTTCTCTCTATATCTCTCTATCTGCCTCCCCCCCCCCCTCTCTCCTTCTCTCTCTCTCTCTCAAGTAAATATAGACACAAGTATCGCTCTAACTAGCTCAGCCTGAGACACGTTGCTGATTTTTCCACCCTCTCTTTTCCCTATATGTAAAGTGGGTCTGATAGCCTTTCTTCTGTAAAATGATTGATAGTAGTGTGGCTTAAGAAAATGAAAGTGGTTCCTAAATTGTTATTAATCTGAGTTCTAACCCAGAATTCTAGTATGAATTCACACATCCTCCCCTTATATACACACTCAGACTCACCACATTTTTGGTGGCATCTGTCACCTACAGAAAGAATTCCTCTTGGTCACTGCCTACATCAGAGAGCCCAGTGTTGGAAGAGTCCTTAGGTCCTGCCTCCGGCAAAGGAAGTGCAGATGTAGTAACTCATGCATCATCTTTCAACCCACCTGAAGTTGAGTTAGGCAACCAGGCACTTCCGGGAGCAGCAATGAGGTTTTCCCTGCTCACTCACTCTGTGCAGGCCCTCCCTGGCTCCTCTGCCCTAGCTGCTAGAGCTAAGTTTTCCCATTATATCTCTAAAAAAAAAAAAAAATACTAGAATTCAGGCATACATGACAGAACTCAACTGACCTCACACTGGATTCACACAGTGTGGAACTTCTCTCTCTCTCTCTCTCTCTCTCCTCTCTCCTCTCTCCTCTCTCCTCTCTCCTCTCTCCTCTCTCCTCTCTCCTCTCTCAGCACATAGTCTTGGATCTCCTTGAAAGATGACTGGGGTGAGTATCCACCAGAAAAATGTACTTGAAGCTCCCCAGAAGCCTTCACATCATCCCCTTCCCCTCTCTCACCTTGGATTTTAATGAGCATTATTAAGTCCCATCAACCTGGATCCAATGCCCTGAACGATTAACTGGCCCTTCTGTTTGAGGAAAATAGGAGTTGGCCCAATGTCTCCAGAATTTCCTCCTGATCTCTTCCCCACACTGGTTCCTGCAGTCCAGTCTCTTTCACTTAACCTGAGCAAGAATAGGAGATGCTGCATTACATATAGAAGGAAAAAAATAATAATAATCTGTTCATAAACCCCAAGGACCATAACAATTATTACCTATCCCTATTTCTTTACCCTAACATTCTCTGCCATTGTCCAAGGAGAAAAGAGCACTTGAGTGAAAAAGTTACTTTTTCTCATATACACTTTTATTGAAATGTTCTCTTCCAATAGTCAGAGGACTACTTGTGTGCACTTCTACATCCGCATACTACACTGAGTTCTTTCCATACACTCGAAGGTAAAGGGGTTAACCCCAAATGTGCATTGCATTTAACTGTAACTTGCATGGTTTTACCCCTGTCTTCCATCTTTGTGGATTTAAAGGAGCCATGTGCCTTTTACCAACTCATTCATAAAACTCACATCGCATAAACCGACTGTGTACCTGTTTGAGAAGGGGACAGCTGAGCGATTAAGGGTGAATCCATTTTCCTTACCCATTCCCTACCTTTTCCTCAATCTCATCCTGAAAGGATGAGATTCTCATCAATGATGAGATAAGCTTGGCTATTTAGCTGTCTGGTTCCATTAACCTGTTTTTCCATGTGTTCCTCAAAACACATACAGATTCTTTGTTCCTCAAAACTTAAATTCTGATGCTTATTCCCCAACCGTAAACCACAACATACTCAGGAACCCATAGTCTCCTTTTCTTCCTAAATTGAGTGGACCTTGAAACAATCAAAAAACTCTCAGAGACAAGTTTTCCATTAAGTTCAATTTACATGGAATAAAGAACCTTCGGCAGCAAGCCGCTGGAATTCTTTCAGAATCCTATTTGCCTGCAAAAGGGCATTTACTCTTGACATTTTGAAGATGCTCATTTTACAACCCAATTTTCACACTCAAATAATCACCATCTGTGTTGTCCAGTTGAGAGTGATCACAGAAAGCAAGTGTGTGGCCTGTCCCTCCTTGCTGTATTTTTTTCCTTGTACTTGTGTTCATTGATGGGAACATGACAAACTTAATATTCCATTTGAAAATACGATTTCTTTATGTTAGAAGATGGAAGGAAAACAAAGGGAAGGAGGAAGGAAAGGGTGATGGAGGGAGGGAATAAAGGATACCTGAAAAAGAATAAAATGCCCTAAGCCCCAGCCAGCTTTGTCTTCTTGTGAAATAATACCATTCTTGCTGTTCATATCACTTTTGCTGGACCTTGACTCATAATCTGTCAAGTCAAGAAAGATGATCAGGGCTGGGGAGGAGGCTCACTGGTTAAACTGCTTGCTGGACAAGCATGAGGACCTGTGTTAGGATCCTCAGCCCCGTCATAAAGCCAGCCACGGTGAAGTGAGGCTATACTTAGTGCTGAGGAGAAGGAGGCAGGAGGATCCCTGGGACTTGCTGGTCCAGCTGAATCTGTGAGTTCTAGTTCAAGGAGAGACTCTGTCTCAGAAAAATAAGGTGGAAAATGATTGTGGATGAGATATGTGACATTAAGCTCTGGACTTCACACACATACAACCACACATACATATATGCACACACATATACACATGTTTTAAAAAAAGGTAATCTTGGGGCTGGGGAAAAGGCTCAGCAGTTAAAGTGCTTGCCTACGGAGCCTAAGAATGCATAGTCAAATCTCCAGGTCCCACATAGCCAGATGCACAGTGATGCAAGCACGCAATGTTGCATATGCATCACAAGGGGGTGCATGCATCTGGAGTTCTTTCACAGTGGCCAAAAGGCCCTGGTGCACCCATTCTCCCTCTCCCTCCCTCTCTCTCTCTATCTCTCTCTCTCTCTCTCTCCCTCCCTCCCTCTTTCTCACTCTCTCACTCAAAAATAAAATTTTAAAAAGACAATCTTTATCCCAAGTAGAGACTCTTTTTGTTAATCTACATCTTGTATCTGCTTTATTATTCAATGCACTTTTTTAAAAAAAATGCTCAATTAGCATGCTGATTTCATGGTATGCCTGAGTTCTCCTAATATGAGAATGCATATCCACATGAAGCAGCTAAGTCCCTCTACTTACCCTGTCCTAAGCTCACCATACTTAGTGATTCCCTGTCACTATCATCTAGGCCCTGTGTTAGCACACAACCTGGCTAGTTTCTATACTTGTGAGAAACTAAATGCCTCCTCACAATATATTTGACAGTTTTGATGTGACCTATAAGCATTTGTTAATTGAATTAACCAAATGGATAAATGTTAATTCTACTGCCTTTTATTCTTCTTAAGAGAATTGAATCCCATTATGCCATAAATATCTCCATCACAAGAATTATTATCCCTCATAAACCAGAAGCAGAAAGAAAGAAAGAAAGAAAGAAAGAAAGAAAGAAAGAAAGAAAGAAAGAAAGAGAAGAAACGCTCAATATGTTTTGTATAAAAACCAGAATGGCTTTCCTGAGAAGCGCATTTTTCATGTTAGGATTTATGTGGGAGGGAAAGCGTAAAATTTCAAGAACACACATGACAAGCATTTGTCATGTTCCAGGAAGCCTGCCTCTCTTAGTGGCTAGCTTGATAACATTTAAGAATATGTCTGTTGGAAGACATTTTTCAATGAGTTGGTGTTTATTTTAAGATGATGTTAACACACGCTGGACAGAAAAGAGAAAATAGAAAATCCAGCAGGTTACGACCCTGAGCGATAGATACGCTTACAGGACTTGGATCACAGTCTATAGATACTGCACCAAAGCAGGTGAGGCAGAGATGGAAACCATGTGTGCTTGTAGTAAAATAACACAGTTTATCTCCACAGGTGAGAGGAAGTGCCGATGGGCGTAAATGCTGTCTGTCACTAGATTTAAACCGAACACGAACTAAGAGCTGTTTTGATCTTTGTGGACGGTGGACGAGGGGGATAAAGTCGTCCTCTGTTCTCAGAGAGGGCAACGTGTTTCGGAGTACATATGGCTCCATTCCGACAGACCCAGCGCGGACACATCTGGAGAGGCAAGGCAGTTTAACATCTGTGCCTCTGAAAATTAGTTCTTGTGGAAACCACCTCAGTGACCATGCATGGATTTCTATTAATAACCCACGTGACTTGTTTTAGCTATTTTTTTTTTTTATTATTGTCTTGCGCCTAAGTTGGGATGTTCCTCACAAAAGCAAAGCCCCACGATAGCAGGGCTCAAAGTAGCACTTCCGGGAATAACAACTAAACTTTAAAAGTTGTCAGATAGCTGACGTTTACAGTGCTCTTTCACAAGACAAAAGGATATGCTTGATCCTGAACGTTTGTCCTTGTGCAATACTCGGTCTGTATGGACATCAGTGCAAGGGCACACTGTACCTACCTCGGTAACAACACAGGCACCGAAGGCTCTAAACTCGGACGCACACGGGTAAAGAAGGGATCCGTGTGAGTCAGCTTTTCGTCACTGTCACAAAATGCCTGAGCCAAGCAACTGCAAAGAAGAATGATGTCTTTGGGCTCGTGGCCTGAAAGGTGGTCAGTCCATGGTTAGGTGTCCCATCACCCCGGGCTTGTGAGATGAGAAGACAATGGCAGAATAGTGCTGCTCCCCTCAAGACAGGCAGGAATCACAGCCACATGAGAAGGGCCAGGGTCAAGACTTCAGGACATGCCCCCAGGGACCTGCACTAGGACCTCGTCTCCTAGTTTAGTTTCTGCTACCTCCCAATAATGCCATGAAGTCATGAATCCATCAGTGGATTCGCCCACTGATCGTGTCATGATCCAACCACTTCTTCAAAAGTCCATCAGCCAGTAATCAAGTCTTTCGTAGAGGAGCTTTTGGAGAAGTTTTGTACCCAAACCACAACAGTATCAATTTGAGGGTTTTCATATGCCATTTTTTCATGGCAAGTTGACACTAACATATAAGTAACATCAAAGTTGAAGAAGCAAAACTAAAAATAAAGGGCTGAAGAGACTGCTTAGTGGTTAAGGTGCTTGTCGGCAAAGCCAAAGGACCCAGGTTCAATTCCCCAGGACCCACATAAGCCAGATTTACAAGGAGGTGGGTGCATCTGGTGTTCATTTGCAGTGACTGGAGGCACTGGTATGCTGATTCTCTCTCTCTCTCTCTCTCTCTCTCTTTCAAATAAATAAAAATAAACTAAAAATTTAAAAAATAATAAAACAGAAATAAAAAAAGAAAGAGCATAACTAAGCTAGCCTTCTTGCCCTCAGCCTTCTAGAAGATTCTCCATCATCCTGAACATCATCATGTATAGAATAAAAAAATACTCACCGGGCATGGTGGTGCACACCTTTAATCCCAGCACTCGGGAGGCAGAGGTAGGAGGATCGCTGTGAGTTCGAGGGCACCCTGAGACTACAGAGTGAATTCCAGGTCAGCCTGGGCTATAGCAAGACCCTACCTCAAAAAACAAAAACAAAAAATACTCATGATTTTCCCAAGTGATTTATTAACTCGTTTGACATAAAAATGAGATAGTATCTTATTGATGTATTTAAGTCATGTTGAATAATTAGGAGTAATAAGTCCCCAAATGTCAATGGCTTGACCCAGTGGAATTTTTTTTTAATACTTTATTTATTTATTTATTTATTTAAAAAGCAGAGAGAGAGATAACGGGCATGCCAGGGCCTCTGGACGCTGCAAACAACCTCCAAATACAGGTGCCACTATGCATCTGGTGTCACATGGGTCTGGGCTATCAAAGCTTCTCAGGCAAGTGTCTTAACCACTGAGCCACTTGTCCGGCCCAACCCAGTGGACTTTACTTCTCATTCATCTAATGATCCAGGGAGGGATTTATTGGCCATTCGGGTGACTTCTTCTACATGGTGATTCAGGGCCCCAGGCCCCTTCCATCTTCTGCTGTTCCCATTCCACTATCCCCTAGTGGGCCATGAGGGGCACTTCCCGCCAGCATAGGAATCCGGGAAGAAAGAGCGCAGACCCCTAATTTCCGGGATGTCTCAGCTCCAAGATGGCTACTGGCCTTTTACCACGCTTATCAAAGAAAACCAGTTATGAGTCTCCTCGTGGATGAAGGACAATTGTATCCTAGTGACTCATTCACATTATCAAAAGAGGTATGCAAACGCCACTGTCATCAGCCATCTACCAGGTCTGTCCAACATGTCCCCTACGGGCCACGTACATTTCAGGCATAGCTATGAAGGTAGCCCAATATATTTGTAGATGACAGTGTCATGTCACAGTGTCAAAAGGTCGGACACTCCTCGATGGAATCTAGTGTAAATCATTCCTCATTAATGCCTAAGAGATTTATTTACCTTTTGATGAGATCAGCTGGGGCCAGGGAGCAAGTGAACTGTGGGAATTTTACATCTCCTCCTCCATCCACAAAACATGTTGGGAACAAAATGCATTTGAAAACTGATGATCTAGGTACTGATTCAAAAACGGTGAGCCTCCACATAGGGTTTTGCTGGCTTCTCTGAGGAGGAGCCCTGGGACAGCGTCTCTGGCTACTTTTGTTATGCACTTTACACTGTGCGTGAACTTGGGATCCCAGGCAATGAATGTGTCCTGCAAATAAAAGGGGGCTGGCAGTTACTGGGGAGAGAGCAGCTCTACAGAAAAGAGCCTTGCTTTTACTAATTTCCACAAAAGAGCTACTCAAGTCCTAATGTCACTTGGCCCAATTAAATATATAAATGGCAAGGGGCCAAGTTAATTATACCTCTTGGGACTTGGAATAGGCCAAGCAAGAAACATAACAGGAAAAAATGGCCAAAGCTTACACTTTGCTTTGGGTCCAGACAACCGCTTTGCCTTCATTTGCCCTTACTGGGAACGTTCTGACCTGGATGTAAGGTGGATGCTTCCAGAAAAACCTTCGCTCTTTCCCCCTCATTATGGAAAGACCAGATGAATATTAACCAGGCTTGAAATGAGGGCTGGCTGAAATGAAGCCCATTAGAGTGTGTGTGGTGAGAGCCACGCACAAATGTTGATCATTCAAATGCTTTGGGTCCCAAAAGACAATGTCACAAATAAAGAGTTCCTGAGCAAGCCACCCTCCTAGGGAAATTTCCTGGGGAAAAATCCCCCATGATATATAAGAGGTATTGACAATGACACAAACAATGGCGGTCTCCATCTGGCTAAAGGCATTTAAAAAAAAAAAAAAACATCCTGAACGTTCTGGAAGCTTGGGCCCCTTCCACTGATGAGCTGCTCCATGGAGTGGGGAGTTAAGGGCCCGGAGGAGTCAAGTGTTAGGCTGTCCAGATGTGGACATTTCCTTAAAGGTAAAGGCAACAAGGGAGGCTATTCCCGAACACCCTTGGAGTCAGAATGAATCTCCATAACCCAGTGACGTACCACAGGGAGGAAAAGGGCTGTCGAATTTTATCTCCAAGCGGTGTCATGATTTCCAACACTCGCTCCATTCAGACAACCCAGTTTCTTTGCCTGGAAACCGCCCTCCTCTTTCTAGACAGCAGCTGAGAAAACATTCCCGTCTCCTGGAAAGTCAAGACTGGCTAATAAGGAGGCCTGGGCGGGCAGGGACGGCATGTTGCCACCCCAAGGTGCGTCACTCATTGCAATCAGGGATTGGGGGGTGATTCAGTTTGGGGGCAAAGGCCTCTTTCTTGGTTCTGCCAGTCACAGAGGGCTGAAGTTCAGGGAGGAGAGGGTTTTTTGGTTTGTTTGTTTGTTTGTTTGTTTGTGAAAACCAGCAAAGAACGTTCTTGATGCTCGGTATGGAGTTGATGCACAGTGATAGTTCCTTCCGCTTTTTAAATTGGGATTTTTTGTTGTTGTTTGTTTTATGCTCTTTGGATTTAGCTCCGGGGTGCTCTCGGCTTAGGTTCAAAGGGTTTTCCATCTCCACGTTGTAATACATGGAAAAATACACAAGGGTACTTCTATTTTGCTGGCAGACTACAAGTTACAATATACCGGTGTGCATTCAAGACTCCTGGGCATTAGCAAAAGAATAGATCCGTTCCCATAGTGCACAAAGAAAACGACAGGCCTGGGGAAGAGCTGGAAGTCAGCCGTCAGCCTTCCTTCCCGCCCAGAAGCCATGCAGCCCAGATTCTGGCGATGGCTCCCATGGCCTGTCACAACATTCCATTCTGCAAAGGTCATTTATTTAAAACATGACTGAAAACGTTTCTGTGAGGCGACATGGACTGACTTTTTCTTTATTCATTCAGACTCATCATGCCTGTATGTTTTAGGCAGCCATTGTAAAGCTGAAGTGGTTTGAAGTTCTTATTTGTTTGATTGTATGTTTCTTTGAGACAAAGCCTCAAGTAGCTCAGGTTGGCTTTGAACTCACTATGAGGAGGAGAATGGACTTCAACTCTTCATCTTTTTACCTCCACCTCTAGAGTTCTGGGGCTAGAGACATACACCACCACCCCTGGGTCATTTTTCTTTATTTCTTTCATAACAGTTGAAATGCAGCTCATTATTTTATTTTTTACTTTTATTTATTTATTTATTTGAGAGCGACAGACAGACAGAGAGAGTAAGAGGCAGATAGATAGAGAGAGAATGGGTGTGCCAGGGCCTCCAGCCACTGCAAATGAACTCCAGATGCATGCACCACCTTGTGCATCTGGCTTACATGGGTCCTGGGGAAATCGAGCCTCGAACCGGGGTCCTTAGGCTTCACGGGCAAGCGCTTAACCACTAAGCCATCTCTCCAGCCCTATTTTATTTATTTTTATCGTGGTGCTAAGGATGGAAGCTAGGGTCTTGCTCCTGCTAGGTAAGTGCTCTCCTGCTGAGCTAGAGCTCCACCTCCAGGCTTTGTGTTCTCTTCTTCATGAGCAATGACAGACTAACGGGGTCCATCCACATCTACACCCACCCCACGGCCCGGTCTCCCATGAGCCCAGCCACACGACCATTCCAGACGCTACCATACATTAAGGTGCTGTGAAACCCAGACTTAACCCTAAAGTGCCCCGTGCTCACCATCCCAGGGAAGTGACGCCATGGAGACGGTTCATGTTTGGTGACATGACCGGATGCTGCTTGAACCTGACAGGTTAGCACTACAATTACTATATTATTCTTAGCCTTATGCTAGCCTTGGTGTTAGCTCCCAGGGAGCCGAAGGCAGCTCTGTTGAAAACTAGAGTGCTCGGCCCTGCATGTCGGCTTGTACTTAGGATGCCAGCTCTTAAGAGGCAGAAGCAGGAAAACATCAAGTTCAAGTCCAGCCTGGGGTACATAATAAGTTGTACAGCAATGGAGGAGGTATAGGAAGAAAGACAGGAAGGAAGGAAGGAAGGGAGAGAGAGTGAAAGGAGGGAGGGAGAGAGGAAGGAATGACTGGAAGGAAGAGGAGAGAGAGAAGGGAGGAGATAGAGGGATGAAGGAAGGGACAAAGGAAGGAAGGAAAGATGCAAAGGAAGAGAAAGGCAGGGGGAAGGAGGGAGGAGATGCAGGGATGCAGAAAAGGACAAAGCAAGAGATGGAGGGAGGGAGAGAGGGAAGGAGGGAGGGAGGGAGGGCTACCAATGAACCAATGAACTTACTTCTTCCCTGTGGAGCATAGAAGGTGACAGTCACTGTGGGGATGGAATTGCACACAGTGACCACGCTGAGGATCCCTGCTCCTGTGGGCTCTGTTACCTACAGGCGCCAAGCAAGTCCCTGAGTGCTGTGCCGAGACACCTTTGCTAGGACAGGGGCGCTGAGGCAGAGAGTCCAAGACAGGAGAAGGCTGTCGGTCACCCAAGTTAAGAGAGCCCGATGAGAAGCAAGTGTTCTTCTCAGCCAGGAACATGCAAGATACCAGTCTCTTCCATTCTGTAACAACGTTTACAAGAAAGAACAAATCAGGTATAAGGACAGGAATGGGTAGAAGGAATGAGAGAGAGAGAGAGAGAGAGCCTGCCAAAGCCAAAAGTAGTGGCGATAGGAGAAAAGAGGGGGGGAATATGGCTTAAAAATAACTATCTTGGGGCTGGAGAGATGGCTTAGCAGTTAAGCGCTTGCCTGTGAAGCCTAAGGACCCCAGTTCAAGGCTCGATTCCCCAGGACCCACATTAGCCAGATGCACAAGGGGGCGCATGCATCTGGAGTTTGTTGGCAGTGGCTGGAGGCCCTGGCGTGCCCATTCTCTCTCTCTCTCTCTCTCTCTCTCTCTCTCTCTCTCTTTCTCTTTGTTGGTCTCAAATAAATAAATAAAAATAAACAAAAAATAATTTTTTAAAAAAAATAACAATCCTTATTTCTACTTAATGAAGGCCTTAAACTTACCTTATACACTTTTCCCTTGGCTTTTGGTTCAGAGGTACCCAAAAGAGAGCAACGCTTTGGTGAAGAGCTGGGAGAACTTTTTATTTACAACACCAGACCGTTTAGAAGCCCCATTTTATTCTTGGTAATTTGATTGTTTGGTCACGCCTCCTAATAAGTGAAATGTGACGCTGGAGTATTTGCTTAAACCTCTCAGCTTCGGATCCAGTAGGCTGCCGAAGATGTCTGCTAATGGCACACATTCGGTAATTCCTGTAATGCGAAATCTCAGCCAGATTTAATGTTTCATTTCCCTGGGATTCACTCTGAAATTATTATAGACATTATGTATTCCACTCGCTGGACTTGAAATTAATTCCGAAACCAAGTAAAAAGTACATCCATTCCAGTGCCTTTGGGGAGTATGCATCAGTAGCATTCCATTGTCCTGAAGTTTCTGACGTTTAAAATAACTGCTCACTTAACGGAAAGGCATGGTCACTCAGAACCCCACCTTGGATTTGGTTTGTGGTCTTTGAACATGCCATGGCTTGATGAGTTAATACCTACCCCACCCCCACAAAGCTCTACCAGCCCTCCAAGCTTTATTTGCTTAACCAGAGTATACTGTTAATTGGATATCATGATAGAAAAATATTGTCAGCGCATACTGATCTGGCAGGCACAGTAATGAAATGGCTGCCTCGACATCCTCTTTGTACAGCTATCTGTCACAGAGACAGAATTCTACAACATGCACTCCTTTGATTAATCAATCAATGCATTGGCTATGCCTCCAATACCTGGCCCAAGTAGAAAGCTCAGTGACTGGAAAATCTCCAAACGTTTTAGAATAAAGCAACCAGACCCGTGTTAGGTTGTGATCCAAAAATTCCCAGACAATAAATCTTTAATTTGCTACCCTGGCAACTCTCACCAAATTTGAGTTCAAATATTTTCCACACAGAACCCTTTGGAAAGATTCGACTCTTGAATAGTTTCAAAAGTTTAACCTTTAGCTGAAGTGTATGTCTTACAATCCAAAAGGAAACACAGAGTGTGGGGGGGGGAGGGGGAGAAGAGACATCCAGAGATTAATTCACAAGTTTTTACCCCAAAATGAATGACAGCTGTTTGGGAATTCAGTTGCACTGATGTCCCATTAGATTCAAAACATCCTGGGTCCTGCAATTATCTCATAGATTGAATAAAACCTTGTTAGCAAAAACTTCACCTCTCCAGTCTGGGTCTCAGCTATGTAACTAACACCATCCTAACTACATATAACTGTGTCCAGCGCACACTGAACAGGGAGGGAATTCGAGTGGTTAGCTCTGCCCAGACTCATTCATTTTTATCTGATAGACATTATTTCTCTCTCTCTCAGTCTC
The DNA here is from genome assembly GCA_036346955.1 of Dipus sagitta. Taxonomy (NCBI): domain Eukaryota; kingdom Metazoa; phylum Chordata; class Mammalia; order Rodentia; family Dipodidae; genus Dipus; species Dipus sagitta. The sequence goes on along the minus strand of CM070785.1, from coordinate 35,864,098 downwards.
TCTTTCTCTCTCTCTCTCTCTCTCTCCCTCTCTCTCTCGCTACAGTGACTGCTTGGTGGGTTCAAGGTGGCGTCTATATTTTAGTTTCAAGTGAGCAGACCCATAGACTCAGCAAGGCCTCAAAGCTTGTTGGGAGTGGCAGAATGAAATGCTCTGGAAATTCACAACTGCTCTCTACCGTCGTAGACTTGAAACTGATGGAAGAAGTTTAAAGCCTGAAGACCCTCAGAGATCATCCAAAAGCCAGATCTTCCTATTTCTCAGCTAAGACAATTGAAGCTAAAGAAAGACTTGGCAGGCCCGCAGCCATGACAGGCGAGGCCAAAGCGGACCTGAGGGAGCAGTCTCCTTCCCTCCCACACAGCCCCTCTGGTCGTCCCTCTCAGCAGCATCCCTCTCCACTGCCTCCTATGTACTGAGCTCGGGGAGCCCCACAGTGTCCTTGTCTCTGTTCAGCACACAGTTCAGGACTGGGAGTATAGACCTTCAGTGAAGATTACTTCTTTATTTCTTTTTTTACTTCTTTGAAAGCAACAGAGAGGAGGGAGGGAGAGAGACACAGAGAGAGAGAGAGAATGGGCACGCCAGGGCTTCCAGCCACTGCAAACGAACTCCAGATGCGTGCGCCCCCTTGTGCATCTGGCTAACGTGGGTCCTGGGGAATCGAGCCTCGAACCGGGGTCCTTAGGCTTCACAGGCAAGCGCTTAACCGCTAAGCCATCTCTCCAGCCCACTTCTTTATTTCTTTCCCAAAACAAAAACAGCTTTGTCATCCGATGTGGGAGACAATGCAGTGAAAACGGAGCCTTAGACACTGTTGAGAGGAATGTGAAAATCAGTATAGAGGTGGCTCAAAACTCTCAGAATAGACTGTGAGCCAGTCTTATCTACTTTGGGTATATATGTTCAAGGCATCTAAATCAGCAGACCAAAGAGTTATTCACACATTCATGTTTACAACAGCCAAGATGTGGAACCAGCTTAGATGCCCATCAACAGATGAATGGATAAAGAAAATGCACACAATGGTGGTGTTTTATTCAGCCATACCATAAAGAATAATGAAATGTGGGCTGGAGAGATGGCTTAGTGGTTAAAATGCTTGCCTCTGAAGCCTAAGGACCCATGTTCTACTCTCCAGATGCCACATAAGCCAGACGCACAAAGGTGAGGCAAGCACAAGGTCACACATGAGCACTAGGTGGCGCAAGCGTCTAGAGTTCATTTGCAGTGGGTGAGGTCCTGGCTCAATTCCCTCTCTCACGTGTGTGTGAGCACTCTGGCTGTCTCTCTTTAAAAAAAAAGTAATGAAATGTCATTTGCAGGAAAATGGATGGAACTGGATACCATCATGTTAAGTAAAATAAGCTAAATTCAGAAAGACAAATACTGTTTTCTATCATATTCAGAATCTAGATTAAAGTGTGTGTGTGTGTGTGTGTGTGTGTGTGTGTGTGTGTTTATATGTAACATGAAAGTAAAAGGGGAGCTGCTGAAAGAGGAAAGCAATCAGCAGATGGGAGAAACATGATCAGTATATATTGTATACATACATGAAAATGTCACAGCAAAACCCAGTATTTTATACAACCGATATGTACCAATGGAAACTAACTTGGTCTTTCTCTGATTGTATGTATGTCCTATTAGCAGACATTCTCTCATGGCTAGAGGAAGAAAAACAAGCTTAAAGCAAAGCATCAAAATTGCTGGAAAGTTCGCCAGCCATGTCTGTCAACTGCAAATGTTCAGAACTTAAGATGAGAATCATCCAGAAGGCTCACTGAGCCTACAGACGAAGCATACACTGAGCAGACATGAGATTATAACTCATGGATGTTTAGTCTTCTGTTTTGGTGCACGCAGTGTGCCTAAACAAGACCATAATTCATGGGTGCTTAGTCACATGCTTTGGTACACACCCTTAATGACACCGTGAGGGAAGTCTCACAGTACCAGTGAGTACCCACTTGATCCATTATTTTAAGAGCAGTCCAGAGTCCTTTTTACGGAATGTGGATTGAACTTGAGGGGTAAACTTAAACTTAACGGATTTAACTTAAACTCTTCTTTTTGGGATTCACATTATTTCCATTTATTCGTGACCATAATGAAATATCTTCACGCGTGCAGTTGTGAATTTTTTTAAATGTGGTGCATATTACAAAATTTACCTCCATGAATGTAACAACTTTCACTCTCATTAACTTTATTAACATATTTATCTCCACCCCTACCAACAACTGTACATGTTTAATATTCCAAGGTCTCGACAGAAAAAGAAAACAAAAAGCTTTTATTTAGTTTCTAATTTGGGGGCTGGGGATGTAGCTCAGTTTATAGGGTGCTTGACTAGCATGCATGAAGCCCTGGGTTCGATCCCCATCACTGTACAAAACTGAGGGTTGAAGTGTGTACCTACAATCCCAACACTCAGGGGGTGGAGACAGAGCAAGAAGTTCAAGGTAGTCCTTGGCTACATAGCAAGTTTGAGATAAGTCTGGACCACATGAGACTTATTTCACAAATAATAATCATAATATTTTTATCATACAATTTGATTCTTATTAATGAGGGTGATGGCTTTACAAGTGTTTTACAGAGGACCAACCATTTTCCAAGTGCTGTAGTATGTATGCTAGGGCTCTAAAAATGTGCAATGCAAAGACCATTCTCATCTTTTCACAACCTACTACTGTTAGTGAAGGTGGAGGTGATGAAAAGAAATGGCCATTTCAGAAGTACTGAGCATTTGAACTGGATGGTATGAAGGTCTCCGTGGACAATGTGAGTTTGGGAAGCTCTGCTGAGGGAGCAACACTGAAACCAAACATAACGTATAAGAAGGAGCCCGGTGAGGAAAGAGCAAGGCTGAGGCCTTCCAGGAGGAGAAGGAGCCATGTAGTGAATGTCCTGACATGACCAGGAAGCCATAACAAAAGGAAGCAGAGAGTACACTATCAGATTGGAAAGGGATCTAGGGTCCAGGTCACATAGGCCCTGAAAGCCTAAAGAACTTTGAATTGTACGCAAGGGAAGGAAGAAGCCACTGAGGAACCACATGACCCAGCTTATGAACATTAACAGATCATGTGAGGGGCTGGAGAGATGGCTTAGCAGTGAAGGCGCTGGCCTGCAAAGCCTAAGGACCCATGTTCCACTCTCCAGAGCCCACGTAAGACAGACTCACAAAGGTGAGGCAAGCACAAGGTCGCACATGCCCACTAGGTGGCACAAGTGTCTGGAGTTCAACTGCAGTGGCTGAGGCCCTGTCTGTCTCTGTCTCTTTCTCTCTCTAAAAAAAAAAAAATAATAAATAATTTAAAAAGAGATAATGCAAGGGGGCTGGAGAGATGGCTTAGCAATTAAGGTGCTTGCCTGCAAAGCCAGAGGACCCAGGTTTGATTCCCCAGGACCCACATAAGCAAGATGCACAAGGGGGTGCATGCGTCTGGAGTTTGTCTGCAGTGGCTGAAGACCCTGGCACTCCCATTCTCTCTCTCTCTCCCTCTCTCTCCCTACCTGGCTATTTCTCTCTCTCTCTCCCTCTCTCTCTCACTCAAATAAATAAATAAAACTAATTTTTTTTTAAACAGATCATGTGGGATTACAAACAGAGGGATGTGAGGAGCAGTAGAGAACAGCAGAGAGTTCACTGTTGGGGGATGGCCTCAAGGAGAGTGGGCACATGTGGAGAGGGAGGAGGAGCACGTTAAAGGCATACACTGAGCTAGAACTAGCTATATCTGGAGATTGACGGGAAATAGAATTTTAAATAAGGAAAAAGAAGAATTGAGAGGGTTCATAAGTGGTGATAACCATTTGCTGAGAAAGAAAAGCCTGAAAGAGGAAATTCTTGGGAGATCCCTTAGTCCTCAGTCCTTGGAAGGCAGATGAAGCTCGGTTGCGGTGTCCAAGGTTAGCAACAACAGTGTATATGGATGCACACACAAGCCAGACAAAAGGCTCTGTGTGGTAGTTTGAATGTGACCGCTCCCCCCCCCAATAGAGTCAGGTGTTTTTATTAAAAAGCTTGTCTCCAGTCACCTGGCTGAAGGAGGTGTCACTGGGGGTGGATCCTGGGGTCCAGCCTTGAGGTGTTACTGGGGGCAGATCTGAAATCCAACCTCAGGTTCCTGCATGCATGCTTGTGGTGTTCTGTTCTGCTTGGATCTGTGAGAAAGGAGACCAGCCTCTCTAGCCATTGTAGAGCTTTCCATGGATCTGTGACCTTCAAATAAATCCCTTCCTCCCATAAACTGTGTCTGGTTTGGAAGTTCATCCCAGCAGCATGCGCTGACTACAACACTCTGTTTTCTCTTAGGGCTTCTTTCTTGATATAGTCCAGCACCAGAAAGGCCACCCGCCCTGGGAGAAGGTCTTCCTCCCTCCATGAGTCCTTCCTGGAAATGCCCTCACAGAACTGCCCAAGAGATGTGTCTCTTACTTGCTTGTGAATCTGATCAAATTGACAAGAGAACATAACTGTCATAACCTATATTACATCCTTCATTTTAAAAAGAAAATCACAATTTTGTATCCCAGCACTCGGGAGGCAGACAGAGGTAGGAGGATCGCTGTGAGTTCGAGGCCACTCTGAGACTACACAGTGAATTCCAGGTCAGCCTGAGCTAGAGTGAGACCCTACCTTGGAAGACAAAAAAAAAAAAAAGTAAATAAATCACAATTTTGAAGGATAGTCATATTAAAAAATGTTCATTCCATGTTTACTGAAAAATTAACAAATCACTCTCATAATCCCAGCACTTGGGAAGTTACAGCAGGAAGAATGTGGGTTCAAGGTCAGCCTGGGCTGCACAGTGAGATCTTATCTCAAAAGTAAAATGAGGGGCTGCAGAGATGGCTTCACGGTTAAGGTGCTTGCCTGTGAAGCCTAAGGACCCATGTTCGACTCTCCAGGTCCCACATAAGCCAGACTCACCAAGTGACACAAGCACGCAAGATCGCACATGCGCACAAAGGGGTGCACGCATCTGGAGTTCGATTGTAGTGGCTGGAGGCCTTGGTGAGACAATTCTCTCTCTCTCTCTCTCTCTCTCTCTCTCTGTCTCTGTCTCTCTCTCACTCTCCTGCATAAAAAAGTAAAATGATAATAACAATACTAACAATATAATATGCTATATAATAATGGGACTGAGGAGATAGCTCAGTTGGTAAAGTGTTTTCCTCACAAGCATGAGGACCTGAGTTTGATCCCCAGAACCCACATAAAATGCCAGTCACGCCGGGCGTGGTGGCGCACGCCTTTAATCCCAGCACTCGGGAGGCAGAGGTAGGAGGATCGCCGTGAGTTCGAGGCCACCCTGAGACTCCATAGTGAATTCCAGGTCAGCCTGGGCTAGAGTGAGACCCTACCTTGAAAAACCGAAAAAAATAAAAAATAAAAAAAAAAATGCCAGTCACTTATAGTCCCAACATTGGGGAGGGGTGGTGACAGGAGGATCCTTGGGGCTCACTGGCCAGCTAGTCTAGCTGAACTGATGAGCACCAGATCAGTGAGAGACTCCGTCTTATAGGAGGTGGATGGCGCTCCTAAGAATGTCACCTAAGATTGTCCTCTGGCTTGAAAATACATAAGCACACACATGAAGAAAAAAAAAAAAACTGTGTATACTAGAGGACCTATACAAATAGCCATAGAAATTAAAAAGTAAAGAAAACAACACAATAGCATAGAATAAAACACATCAAAATATTTATGGTGATTACATATTAATGGTAAGATGATGAGTAAGTTTTACTTTCTTTGTGCCGTTCTTTATTTCCCCATTAGGCGGCTATTATTATTGATTACTATCAATGGTTATTATTATAACACAAAATCTCTGTGAGGGGTTCCGTGCAGTCCATAGTGCGGTGTTGGTGATGGTACAGTTAAATCATAGGAACTCACAGGGGTGGATGAAGTACAGCGTTATGTCGTGATGCCTTAGCTGAAGATCACCACTGTTGTACAATTTATGATCTCCTATTTTGTCTATGTCGCACGTCTCCTGGTTCACCATGAAGTGTCGCTTCTGTGAGGCACGTAACCCAGGGCAGTGGAGGTGTGATCTTCTGACATCGTGAACGCTGAGCCAAGCCAAGAGCAGGACTTGTGCCTCGCACCAGCGAACCTCGCAGGCAGGGCAGGAGGCCAGCAGTCCGCTGTGAAGTCACGCTCTCCTATTACCGCCACTCGCCTTCGGCCTCTTGTCTTGTCTGCCTAACTGACCCATTAGGTTCCTTTAGTAAGGACATCAGTGCATGCTACAACTTGTGAAGAAACTTAAGAGTCTCTATATTCCCAGGCCGGGTCATCCCTCGGTTTAAATTCATCCTAGAGGTTCAGGGATCTCATCAAATACTTTCCTGGAGAAAGGTTTTGCAAGGACCACCTGAATTCTAGATGCCTAAAAGTCAAAGATTTTCAAGACGTGGAGAATAGAGAGTGGGTGAGACTTGGGAGAAACAGTAAAGGGAGCAAATATTTAATAAAAAACCTGCCTATGTATTGGCCACAGGCCAAGTTGTTTTACACATATACTATATTTAACCCTATGGGCCCAGAAAAACAGAGTTATTGGCCTCAACAGACATCCATTTGCTCAACAAATATTTATTGAGCATATGCTAGATGCACTCGGCAATCTTCCAATTCCGGTGGTATGGCAAGAATCAAAACACACAAACTTCTTGGTCTCAAGAAGCTAACACAGGGTACTTGGAGGAGACAGATAGCAGATTTTTTTTTTCAAATGAATGTATAGCACAGCAGATGGCGATGAGTGCTGGGGTGAAAAATAAAGCAGAATAAGCGGACAGCAGGTGCGAAATGATAAAAAAAATATATGTCACGATCATACAGCTGGAAGTGTTGGAGTGAGGACCAAACTCGGTTTCCCACCTGCCTGCTGCCTGAGCCGTTGCTTGTCTTCTATGGGTGTGGTGGTTTGATCCAAGTGTCCCCCATAAACTTAGGTGATCTGAATGCTAGGTTCCCAGCTGATGGAGATTTGGGAATTAATGCCTCCCGGAGGCAGTGTATTGTTAGGGGTGGGCTTATGGGTATTATATCCAGCTTCCCCTTGCTAGTGTTGGCACACTCTCCTGTTGCTATTGTCCACCTTATGTTGGCCAGGGAGTGATGTCCACCCTCTGCTCATGTCGTCATTTTCCCTGCCATCGTGAGGCTTCCCCCTCAACAAGCCTGGAAGCCAAAATAAACCTCTTTTTCCCAGAAGCTGCTCTTGGTTGGGTGATTTCTACCAGCCACGCGAACCTGACTGCAACAGTAGGCATATCATTCCCTTAGAAAGCTCCCTGTAACCCACACTCCACCTGCCCGGTTGATGTTTTCTTTTAAAGAAAATATTTTATTTATTTATTTATTTATTCATTACTTATTTATTTATTTAAGAGGAGAGAGAGAGAGAATGGACACGCCGGGGCCTCTAGCCACTGCCAATGAACTCCAGACGCGTGCTCCACCTCGTGCAGCTGGCTTGACACGGGTACTAGGGAATTAACCCTGGGTCCTTTGGCTTTGTGGGCAAACGCCTTAATGATTAAGCCATGTGTCCAGCCCCGAAGTTGATGTTTTCTTATTCAATGCATCTTTGCATGCTTATAACACTCCACCTTCAAACCATCTCCCTGACCAACTACAAAGCGAGTCCAAGACCATACGCAATGCAACGCCATGGGAGGGTCATTCCACCTGAAATTCCCAGGATCTTTGTGAACAATTAACATGAGCTGGACTAGGGAAAAATGAGCCTCGGCTGTATCTTAGCGAACAGAAGAACCAGGACAAACATGAATGATATTAATTTTCATCAAGAGAAGAATCAAACTTGTCCAAGAACTTCATTGGCAAAAGTGAAATTAGTTTTTCTATGGCAAATAGCTAGTGGACTTGAGAGATTAGTCTATTACCCAAGGAGGATAGCAAAACCACAGGAGTCCAGAAATGTTCTAACTCTCATTCGTGCGCTTAAACTCTCAAAAACAAATGAGATTTGTCTCTGCATTTTCACATTTGCAAACCACCTAAGACAAGATGATTTAAAGCTCTACCCTGCTAAAAAGCAAATTAAGAGTTGGGCATGGTGGCACACACCTTTAATCCCAGCACTTTGGGGGGCAGAGGTAGGTGGATCACCGTGAGTTTGAGGCCACCCTGAGACTACATAGTGAATTCCAGGTCAGCCTGGGCTAGTGCAAGACCCTACCTCAAAAACCAAAACAAAACAAAAAAGCAAATTAATTAAAGCAAGTTGTCTAAACCCATAAAACTCAAGACAATGGTTAAACTCTTTATTGAATGTAAAATGTCAGCCTGGGCAGGGTCATCCTGCATGCAAACCACATTCACCGTAGATAGTGATAGACTCAAAGCATTTGAATTGCAGACTACAGTAGTGGCCTTCCTATTCCCAAGAAATATGTCATGTTAGCTTTGGGTGAGTTAGAGCCCAGTGGGATCCAAAGAAAAACTAGCTTCAAGGGACTGGAGAGATGGATCAGCAGTTAAGGCACTGGTCTTCAGAGTCTAAGGAGCCAAGTTCAATTCCCCACATGGAGCCAGATGCACAAAGGGGCACATGCATCTGGAGTCCATTTGCAGTGGCTGGAGGCCCTGGCGCACCCACTCTCTCTCTCTCCCCTTGAAAAGAAAGAAGGAAGGAAGGAGGAAGGGAGGGAGGGAGAGAAGGAGGGAGGGGAGGGGAGGAAGGAAGGAAGGAAGGAAGGCGGGAGGGAGGGAGGAAAGGAGAAAAATAAAGAAAAGAAAGGAAGGAAAATAAATTTTTAAGAAAAATAAACTAGCTTCAATCAAGTGGGTACAGAAAGAGAGTGTGTAATTTTGATCCTCAGATTCTGGTTATTAGAGCCCACTGACTTCTGTGCCCTTGTGTTAACCAAGGCTCTTGTCATTGATAACTAGGAAGAGCCTGAGCTCAATCAGAACTTGAGTTTTGTGTCGCTCTTCATCCTGCTTAGGAAAAAAGGACAGTGGCGAACACAAAGTCACCAACTGCTGAGGAACAAATGGGAAGAAGATGGAGAATCTGCACAGAGCTCAACCTGCTCAGGGATTTGCTAGTTGCCTGGCAAAGGGGCTCTGGACTTGACCCGTGGTCACTTTACCCTAATCCTCTTCTGTGGTACACACGCTTAATTTTAAATTGATTGGAATTTTTAAAATATTTTTATTTTTATTTATTAAGTAATTTATTTCAGAGAGAGAGAGAGAATGGGCACACCAGGGCCTCTAGTCACTGCAAACGAACTTGAGACTCATGCGCCCCCTTGTGCATCTGGCTAACGTGGGTCCTGGGGAATTGAACCTGGGTCCTTTGGCTTAGCAGGCAAACGCTTTAACCACTAAGCCATCCCTCCAGCCCTGATTTAAATTTTTAAATTGATTATTTGTATAGTTTTTGTTGGGCCTAAAGAACTTCCTGAGCCTAGCTAAAGTTTGGCGACCTGTCTCTGGCCAGCTATGACTCAGCAGGGCGCCAAATTGCCTCTGGCCTGCTACTTCCGCTTAGGAAGTTAGAGTTCCCGCGCACACTTAGAATCAATCATTTCAAAAGTCGTGATATGCTATTGGCCCTTACACCTCATCCTTTCCTGAGATCCCCGCCTTCATTCTCAAGCTATATAAACACCTGCCTGTTACAATAAAGGGAGATCCTTCTTTGACAAGTCTCCCGACTCAGTGTGGTTTCTCTCTGGTGACTAGGAGGGGGTCTGGGTCATCGACACTCACCATCCCGCTCAGCCCCAAGGAGAGACCGGCGTGACCAGCTCTCCTACAGCCCTACCTGCCAGAGGAACCGGCAATTTTGCACACCAGAAAATGGGCTCTGCCCATGTCAGCAAATCCTTTTGCTCTTTTTGCAAAGTAAGAGAATACCCCTCCAGCTGGCGTTTAAGATTGCTTCAAGATTCAATGGAGCGCTCAGCTTAGCAGGGCTCTTTGTGAAGTCTTATAACAATGTGCGTGCCGACGTGTGTATGTGTGTGTGTGCGCGTGGGTGTGTGGGTGCATGTAGATATGTGCTCAGGTGTGTATGCATGTGTGTGCACATGCATGAGGAGACCACAGGATAACCTCGGGTATCGCCCCTCGGGAACACCACCCACCTCTTCATCTGAAACAAGGTCTCTCATTTGCCTGGAGCTCAATAGTTCAGCCAGTCTGACTGGCCAGTGAGCCTCAAGGAGCCTCCTGTCTCCATTTCCCCAGGACTGGGGTTACAAGTGTATGCCCCCACATCCTGCATTTTTAAAAATATTTTGTTTGTTTAGAGAGAATGGGTAATCCAGAGCCTCCAGCCACTAAAAATGAACTCCAGATGCATGCATCACCATATGCATCTGGCTTACATGGGACCCGGAGAATCGAACCTGGGTCCTTAGGCTCTACAGACAAACACCTTAACCATTAAGCCATCACTCCAGCCCACGATCTGCATCATCGCATGGGTTCTGGGAATCAAGCTCAGATCCTCATGATTGAAAAGCAAGCACTTTACTGACTAAGCTGTCTCTTCCCCACCCCTTCACATGTGTTTTTATGCATGAGCATGCTAGATGAAAGGGTACAACTGCTATAAGATAACACATGTGAAAGGATTTTGTAATCTGCAATTAGGCTGCTTGCCCAACAAAACCCCATTCCAAAAATCGCCTGATCTCCAGAAACACTTGTCACATATGAATGGGCCTCACAAACCCAACAACGACCTTTACCTTCCTATAAATCACCCCTGCGCACAATACTGTGAGCATATCTATATCAATTGAATACAGCCTGTCTGAGTAATATTCACAGGGGGCTATGAAGTGATAATGTATCTGTCTGAGGTGATACACTCATTTGCCTTGAAGAACACACATACAATAAGACATCTTTTTTTTTTTTTTTTTTTTCCTAAAGCACACAGCTTTCTCAAAAAAGAACCTAATTGTTTGAAAGTAGGCATTTGATATCTGGTAGGGGGAAAAAAAAAAAGATGTTTATTTTTACCTGGCTTTCAACTTTAATTGCCTCCAAAGCTGTGCTCTTGTTTGATCACACAGTTTTACCTAGCAACGTTGTCCTGATAAATACAGCTGAAAAGCTATGGGCAGAAGTAATGAGTGTGGGAATTCCTCTTCCTTATAAACTAACTTCTCCTGTTCCTTTCTTGGGGTTTGAGATTATAGAACAGCCCCCAAAACTACAGAGAATAAATCATTACAGATCAACATCTTACTTGCCTTACTGTTTCTGTTGCTAGAACCTACCAGCTATCCATTGCGGGTTTGTTTGTGTTTTTTTTTTTTTTTTTAAGTTTTGTCCAAGAACTTCATTCTCCTTTGTCTCCAGAATAAATAAAGTGCAGTGCAAAATAAGCACTCGCGGGATTTTGAAATTCATGCCCAGACCGCATGAATCAAAAGGGCCCCCGCTCCTATTTCCTCCGGTAAGCCACACACAGCCTTCCCCCCCCACCCCCTGAGCAGCTTAAGAGATATGTTGAATGTGAGGTTTTTTTTTCTCACTTGAAATTTAAAACTGATATTATCTGGTATGATGAAAAGAAATAGTAATTGATGGTGGATTGATATAGGAGCCATTGTATCACAGTCAGAAGCTATATAATGGTGGTTATGCCTGCCAGGGGACGGAATGGCTGATTGGTTTCCAGTTTAAAGACGCGTGGGGAGGAGAAGAGCTGTTTTTGTTAGAGTCACCTCTGACATGTCTGATTGTCCGGAATCTACCACTTCCACCGGAAAAAGGCCAGTTGAGCTATATGTCGGTAGTAGAATCTACTTCCTGGGACTCCTGTTGGTTCTGGGGGGAAAACCTTCTCTGAAGATAAAAGGGGAAAGAAGGCTAGGGGTTAAGGTGCTTGCCTGCAAAGCTTAACAACCTGGGCTTGATTCCCCAGTTCCCACATAAAAGTCAGATGCACTAGGTGGAACACGCGTCTGCAGTTCATTTGCAGCTGCTGGAGGCCCTGGCACACTCCTTCTTTCTGGGTCTGTCTTCTCTCTGGCTCTCCCTGCTTGCAAGTAAATAAATAAAAATACTTTAAAAAAACAACAGAAAGAAAAAGGGGCCAGGCATGGTGGTGTGTACCTTTAGTCCAAGCACTTGGGAGGCAGAGGTAGAAGGATCACCGTAAGTTGGAGGCCAGCCTGAGATTACGGAGTGAATTAATGAATTCCAGGTCAGCCTGGGATAGAGTTAGAAGACCCTACTTTGAAAGAAAGAAAGAGAGAAAGACAGGAAGGAAGGAAGGAAGGAAGGAAGGAAGGAAGGAAGGAAAGAAGGAGACAACATAAATATTTTCTTAGTTCAATTTCTGCTACTCAGAACATCACACACTACATAGTGTATCATGAAGAGAAGTTTATTGGTTTGTATACTGGTCTCATGGCTCTGGGGACTAGAAATCCAAGACCATGATATGAACATCTGGTGGAAGTCTTTGTGCTGGATCATAACATGTCAGAAGGGCAAGAAACAGGGAGAAAATGGGGGGGGGGCGAGGTCAGGATTACTACTAACACCCCCACAGTCATGACACTAACCCATCCATGGGGTCAGAGTCCTCACGGACTAATCGCCTCTTACAGTTACCACCTCCTAAGACCATCACAATGGCAATTAAGTTTCAATGCAAATTTTGGAAAGTACATTGAGACTATAGCAAAGGTGTGTGTGTGTATGTGTGTGTAAATACATGTATATATATGTATACATATATGTATGTATATGTATACATATATGTATATATGTGTATATGTAAATATAAAGTGGACGTGGTGGTACACACATGTAATTCCAACTCTCAAAGGGCTCAGGCAGAAGGATCATGAATTCGAGACCCGCGTGGGCTATGACATCTCAAAAAATCTCCCAAATGATAATAATAACGGTGACATGATAATGCTGATGATGATGAAAGGGGCTGGAGACATAGCTCAGTGGGTAGAGAGCTTGTTTCACAAACATGACGCCTTGGATTCCATCCTCAGCACTGCATAAAACCAGGCGCGGTGGCTCTCCTGCAATCCCGGCACTTAGGAAGTGCAGACAAGAGAATCAGACGTTCAAGATTATCCTTGAGCATATAGTGAGTTTGAATCTACAGTAGGCTACCTGAGTCCATGGATTTAATAATAATAATAATAAAACTATAATAATAATAAATTTAATATAATAATAATAAATGTCTAAAATCCCAAATCTCCGTTCTTTGGGGTTGCTCTAATTTCCACCAGGGGATCAAACTCTTCAGCCCACATTGAAGGCTCTCCTAGATATTACCTAAATTCCATTCTAACTTCATCCAACTCTCCCTGAACACAGCACAACTCCAGTCAAGCAACTCACTCACAGCTCTGAAGGGAAGGAACTAAGACATTAAGTCTTTACATGCAAGCCACATGCCCGCACGTCATATCCTTTCTTCCAGGTCTTCTCATTCAACTCCTACATATCCTCTACGGGACAATTTAAATGCATCTATTTGGTACAAAATCCATTCCCTGATTCCCTGACCAGGAATTTTCATTCTGAACTCCCACAGTAAGGGAAACAACATCATTTTTGAACACATTTCTTATTTTTAAAAAAATGATTTTATTTTCAGGACGTTTGGGAAAACTGGAATGAGTTCACAGGAAAATATTTCTGGAATGTGAAGGCAATGGAACGTGTAGCATATAGGTAGTTGTAAGCGGGACTCTTCTTAAAATATTTTTATAAAATAGGGCAGGTGTGGTGGCACACTCCTTTAATCCCAGCACTCAGGAGGCAGAAGAGGATCACTGTGAGTTCAAGGCTACCTTGAGACTACATAGTGAATTCCAGATCAACCCTGGGCTAGAGTGAAACCTTTCCCTCCAAGAAAAAACAAAATTAAGGGCTGGAGAAATGGGCTTAGTGGTTAAGCACTTGCCTGTGAAGCCTAAGGGACCCCGGTTCGAGGCTCAAATCCCCAGGGACCCACTTTAGCAGATACACAAGGGGGCGCACTACGTCTGAAGTTCATTTGCAGTGGCTGGAGGCCCTGGCGCACTCATTCTCTCTCTCTCTTTCTGCCTCTTTCTCGGCCTCTTGTCTTGTCTGCCTAACTGACCCATTAGGTTCCTTTAGTAAGGACATCAGTGCATGCTACAACTTGTGAAGAAACTTAAGAGTCTCTATATTCCCAGGCCGGGTCATCCCTCGGTTTAAATTCATCCTAGAGGTTCAGGGATCTCATCAAATACTTTCCTGGAGAAAGGTTTTGCAAGGACCACCTGAATTCTAGATGCCTAAAAGTCAAAGATTTTCAAGACGTGGAGAATAGAGAGTGGGTGAGACTTGGGAGAAACAGTAAAGGGAGCAAATATTTAATAAAAAACCTGCCTATGTATTGGCCACAGGCCAAGTTGTTTTACACATATACTATATTTAACCCTATGGGCCCAGAAAAACAGAGTTATTGGCCTCAACAGACATCCATTTGCTCAACAAATATTTATTGAGCATATGCTAGATGCACTCGGCAATCTTCCAATTCCGGTGGTATGGCAAGAATCAAAACACACAAACTTCTTGGTCTCAAGAAGCTAACACAGGGTACTTGGAGGAGACAGATAGCAGATTTTTTTTTTTCAAATGAATGTATAGCACAGCAGATGGCGATGAGTGCTGGGGTGAAAAATAAAGCAGAATAAGCGGACAGCAGGTGCGAAATGATAAAAAAAATATATGTCACGATCATACAGCTGGAAGTGTTGGAGTGAGGACCAAACTCGGTTTCCCACCTGCCTGCTGCCTGAGCCGTTGCTTGTCTTCTATGGGTGTGGTGGTTTGATCCAAGTGTCCCCCATAAACTTAGGTGATCTGAATGCTAGGTTCCCAGCTGATGGAGATTTGGGAATTAATGCCTCCCGGAGGCAGTGTATTGTTAGGGGTGGGCTTATGGGTATTATATCCAGCTTCCCCTTGCTAGTGTTGGCACACTCTCCTGTTGCTATTGTCCACCTTATGTTGGCCAGGGAGTGATGTCCACCCTCTGCTCATGTCGTCATTTTCCCTGCCATCGTGAGGCTTCCCCCTCAACAAGCCTGGAAGCCAAAATAAACCTCTTTTTCCCAGAAGCTGCTCTTGGTTGGGTGATTTCTACCAGCCACGCGAACCTGACTGCAACAGTAGGCATATCATTCCCTTAGAAAGCTCCCTGTAACCCACACTCCACCTGCCCGGTTGATGTTTTCTTTTAAAGAAAATATTTTATTTATTTATTTATTTATTCATTACTTATTTATTTATTTAAGAGGAGAGAGAGAGAGAGAATGGACACGCCGGGGCCTCTAGCCACTGCCAATGAACTCCAGACGCGTGCTCCACCTCGTGCAGCTGGCTTGACACGGGTACTAGGGAATTAACCCTGGGTCCTTTGGCTTTGTGGGCAAACGCCTTAATGATTAAGCCATGTGTCCAGCCCCGAAGTTGATGTTTTCTTATTCAATGCATCTTTGCATGCTTATAACACTCCACCTTCAAACCATCTCCCTGACCAACTACAAAGCGAGTCCAAGACCATACGCAATGCAACGCCATGGGAGGGTCATTCCACCTGAAATTCCCAGGATCTTTGTGAACAATTAACATGAGCTGGACTAGGGAAAAATGAGCCTCGGCTGTATCTTAGCGAACAGAAGAACCAGGACAAACATGAATGATATTAATTTTCATCAAGAGAAGAATCAAACTTGTCCAAGAACTTCATTGGCAAAAGTGAAATTAGTTTTTCTATGGCAAATAGCTAGTGGACTTGAGAGATTAGTCTATTACCCAAGGAGGATAGCAAAACCACAGGAGTCCAGAAATGTTCTAACTCTCATTCGTGCGCTTAAACTCTCAAAAACAAATGAGATTTGTCTCTGCATTTTCACATTTGCAAACCACCTAAGACAAGATGATTTAAAGCTCTACCCTGCTAAAAAGCAAATTAAGAGTTGGGCATGGTGGCACACACCTTTAATCCCAGCACTTTGGGGGGCAGAGGTAGGTGGATCACCGTGAGTTTGAGGCCACCCTGAGACTACATAGTGAATTCCAGGTCAGCCTGGGCTAGTGCAAGACCCTACCTCAAAAACCAAAACAAAACAAAAAAGCAAATTAATTAAAGCAAGTTGTCTAAACCCATAAAACTCAAGACAATGGTTAAACTCTTTATTGAATGTAAAATGTCAGCCTGGGCAGGGTCATCCTGCATGCAAACCACATTCACCGTAGATAGTGATAGACTCAAAGCATTTGAATTGCAGACTACAGTAGTGGCCTTCCTATTCCCAAGAAATATGTCATGTTAGCTTTGGGTGAGTTAGAGCCCAGTGGGATCCAAAGAAAAACTAGCTTCAAGGGACTGGAGAGATGGATCAGCAGTTAAGGCACTGGTCTTCAGAGTCTAAGGAGCCAAGTTCAATTCCCCACATGGAGCCAGATGCACAAAGGGGCACATGCATCTGGAGTCCATTTGCAGTGGCTGGAGGCCCTGGCGCACCCACTCTCTCTCTCTCCCCTTGAAAAGAAAGAAGGAAGGAAGGAGGAAGGGAGGGAGGGAGAGAAGGAGGGAGGGGAGGGGAGGAAGGAAGGAAGGAAGGAAGGCGGGAGGGAGGGAGGAAAGGAGAAAAATAAAGAAAAGAAAGGAAGGAAAATAAATTTTTAAGAAAAATAAACTAGCTTCAATCAAGTGGGTACAGAAAGAGAGTGTGTAATTTTGATCCTCAGATTCTGGTTATTAGAGCCCACTGACTTCTGTGCCCTTGTGTTAACCAAGGCTCTTGTCATTGATAACTAGGAAGAGCCTGAGCTCAATCAGAACTTGAGTTTTGTGTCGCTCTTCATCCTGCTTAGGAAAAAAGGACAGTGGCGAACACAAAGTCACCAACTGCTGAGGAACAAATGGGAAGAAGATGGAGAATCTGCACAGAGCTCAACCTGCTCAGGGATTTGCTAGTTGCCTGGCAAAGGGGCTCTGGACTTGACCCGTGGTCACTTTACCCTAATCCTCTTCTGTGGTACACACGCTTAATTTTAAATTGATTGGAATTTTTAAAATATTTTTATTTTTATTTATTAAGTAATTTATTTCAGAGAGAGAGAGAGAATGGGCACACCAGGGCCTCTAGTCACTGCAAACGAACTTGAGACTCATGCGCCCCCTTGTGCATCTGGCTAACGTGGGTCCTGGGGAATTGAACCTGGGTCCTTTGGCTTAGCAGGCAAACGCTTTAACCACTAAGCCATCCCTCCAGCCCTGATTTAAATTTTTAAATTGATTATTTGTATAGTTTTTGTTGGGCCTAAAGAACTTCCTGAGCCTAGCTAAAGTTTGGCGACCTGTCTCTGGCCAGCTATGACTCAGCAGGGCGCCAAATTGCCTCTGGCCTGCTACTTCCGCATAGGAAGTTAGAGTTCCCGCGCACGCTTAGAATCAATCATTTCAAAAGTCTCGATATGCTATTGGCCCTTACACCTCATCCTTTCCTGAGATCCCTGCCTTCATTCTCAACGCTATATAAACACCTGCCTGTTACAATAAAGGGAGATCCTTCTTTGACAAGTCTCCCGACTCAGTGTGGTTTCTCTCCGGTGACTAGGAGGGGGTCTGGGTCATCGACACTCACCATCCCGCTCAGCCCCAAGGAGAGACCGGCGTGACGGCGGGACCGGCTCTCCTACAGCCCTACCTGCCGGAGGAACCGGCAATTTTGCACACCAGAAAATGGGCTCTGCCCATGTCAGCAAATCCTTTTGCTCTTTTTGCAAAGTAAGAGAATACCCCTCCAGCTGGCGTTTAAGATTGCTTCAAGATTCAATGGAGCGCTCAGCTTAGCAGGGCTCTTTGTGAAGTCTTATAACAATGTGCGTGCCGACGTGTGTGTGTGCGTGTGGGTGTGTGGGTGCTCAGGTGTGTATGCATGTGTGTGCACATGCATGAGGAGACCACAGGATAACCTCGGGTATCGCCCCTCGGGAACACCACCCACCTCTTCATCTGAAACAAGGTCTCTCATTTGCCTGGAGCTCAATAGTTCAGCCAGTCTGACTGGCCAGTGAGCCTCAAGGAGCCTCCTGTCTCCATTTCCCCAGGACTGGGGTTACAAGTGTATGCCCCCACATCCTGCATTTTTAAAAATATTTTGTTTGTTTAGAGAGAATGGGTAATCCAGAGCCTCCAGCCACTAAAAATGAACTCCAGATGCATGCATCACCATATGCATCTGGCTTACATGGGACCCGGAGAATCGAACCTGGGTCCTTAGGCTCTACAGACAAACACCTTAACCATTAAGCCATCACTCCAGCCCACGATCTGCATCATCGCATGGGTTCTGGGAATCAAGCTCAGATCCTCATGATTGAAAAGCAAGCACTTTACTGACTAAGCTGTCTCTTCCCCACCCCTTCACATGTGTTTTTATGCATGAGCATGCTAGATGAAAGGGTACAACTGCTATAAGATAACACATGTGAACGGATTTTGTAATCTGCAATTAGGCTGCTTGCCCAACAAAACCCCATTCCAAAAATCGCCTGATCTCTAGAAACACTTGTCACATATGAATGGGCCTCACAAACCCAACAACGACCTTTACCTTCCTATAAATCACCCCTGCGCACAATACTGTGAGCATATCTATATCAATTGAATACAGCCTGTCTGAGTAATATTCACAGGGGGCTATGAAGTGATAATGTATCTGTCTGAGGTGATACACTCATTTGCCTTGAAGAACACACATACAATAAGACATCTTTTTTTTTTTTTCCTAAAGCACACAGCTTTCTCAAAAAAGAACCTAATTGTTTGAAAGTAGGCATTTGATATCTGGTAGGGGGGAAAAAAAGATGTTTATTTTTACCTGGCTTTCAACTTTAATTGCCTCCAAAGCTGTGCTCTTGTTTGATCACACAGTTTTACCTAGCAACGTTGTCCTGATAAATACAGCTGAAAAGCTATGGGCAGAAGTAATGAGTGTGGGAATTCCTCTTCCTTATAAACTAACTTCTCCTGTTCCTTTCTTGGGGTTTGAGATTATAGAACAGCCCCCAAAACTACAGAGAATAAATCATTACAGATCAACATCTTACTTGCCTTACTGTTTCTGTTGCTAGAACCTACCAGCTATCCATTGCGGGTTTGTTTGTGCTTTTTTTTTTTTTTTTTTTTTAAGTTTTGTCCAAGAACTTCATTCTCCTTTGTCTCCAGAATAAATAAAGTGCAGTGCAAAATAAGCACTCGCGGGATTTTGAAATTCATGCCCAGACCACATGAATAAAAAGGGCCCCCGCTCCTATTTCCTCCGGTAAGCCACACACAGCCTTCCCCCCAACCACCCCCTGAGCAGCTTAAGACATATGTTGAATGTGAGGTTTTTTTTCTCACTTGAAATTTAAAACTGATATTATCTGGTATGATGAAAAGAAATAGTAATTGATGGTGGATTGATATAGGAGCCATTGTATCACAGTCAGAAGCTATATAATGGTGGTTATGCCTGCCAGGGGACGGAATGGCTGATTGGTTTCCAGTTTAAAGACGCGTGGGGAGGAGAAGAGCTGTTTTTGTTAGAGTCACCTCTGTCATGTCTGATTGTCCGGAATCTACCACTTCCACCGGAAAAAGGCCAGTTGAGCTATATGTCGGTAGTAGAATCTACTTCCTGGGACTCCTGTTGGTTCTGGGGGGAAAATGTTCTCTGAAGATAAAAGGGGAAAGAAGGCTAGGGGTTAAGGTGCTTGCCTGCAAAGCTTAACAACCTGGGCTTGATTCCCCAGTTCCCACATAAAAGTCAGATGCACTAGGTGGAACACGCGTCTGCAGTTCATTTGCAGCTGCTGGAGGCCCTGGCACACTCATGCTTTCTGGGTCTGTCTTCTCTCTGGCTCTCCCTGCTTGCAAGTAAATAAATAAAAATACTTTAAAAAAAAAAAAACAGAAAGAAAAAGGGGCCAGGCATGGTGGCGTGTGCCTTTAGTACAAGCACTTGGGAGACAGAGGTAGAAGGATCACCATAAGTTGGAGGCCAGCCTGAGATTACGGAGTGAATTAATGAATTCCAGGTCAGCCTGGGGTAGAGTTAGAAGACCCTACTTTGAAAGAAAGAAAGAGAGAAAGACAGGAAGGAAGGAAGGAAGGAAGGAAGGAAGGAAGGAAGGAAGGAAAGAAGGAGACAACATAAATATTTTCTTAGTTCAATTTCTGCTACTCAGAACATCACACACTACATAGTGTATCATGAAGAGAAGTTTATTGGTTTGTATACTGGTCTCATGGCTCTGGGGACTAGAAATCCAAGACCATGATATGAACATCTGGTGGAAGTCTTTGTGCTGGATCATAACATGTCAGAAGGGCAAGAAACAGGGAGAAAAGGGGGGCGAGGTCAGGATTACTACTAACACCCCCGCAGTCATGACACTAACCCATCCATGGGGTCAGAGTCCTCACGGACTAATCGCCTCTTACAGTTACCACCTCCTAAGACCATCACAATGGCAATTAAGTTTCAATGCAAATTTTGGAAAGTACATTGAGACTATAGCAAAGGTGTGTGTGTGTATGTGTGTGTGTAAATACATGTATATATATGTATACATATATGTATGTACATGTATACATATATGTATATATGTGTATATGTAAATATAAAGTGAATGTGGTGGTACACACATGTAATTCCAACTCTCAAAGGGCTCAGGCAGAAGGATCATGAATTCGAGACCCGCGTGGGCTATGACATCTCAAAAAATCTCCCAAATGATAATAATAACGGTGACATGATAATGCTGATGATGATGAACGGGGCTGGAGACATAGCTCAGTGGGTAGAGAGCTTGTTTCACAAACATGACGCCTTGGATTCCATCCTCAGCGCCGCATAAAACCAGGCGCGGTGGCTCTCCTGCAATCCCGGCACTTAGGAAGTGCAGACAAGAGGATCAGAAGTTCAAGATTATCCTTGAGCATATAGTGAGTTTGAATCTACAGTAGGCTACCTGAGTCCATGGATTTAATAATAATAATAATAACTATAATAATAATAATAAATTTAATATAATAATAATAAATGTCTAAAATCCCAAATCTCCGTTCTTTGGGGTTGCTCTAATTTCCACCAGGGGATCAAACTCTTCAGCCCACATTGAAGGCTCTCCTAGATATTACCTAAATTCCATTCTAACTTCATCCAACTCTCCCTGAACACAGCACAACTCCAGTCAAGCAACTCACTCACAGCTCTGAAGGGAAGAAACTAAGACATTAAGTCTTTACATGCAAGCCACATGCCCGCACGTCATATCCTTTCTTCCAGGTCTTCTCATTCAACTCCTACATATCCTCTACGGGACAATTTAAATGCATCTATTTGGTACAAAATCCATTCCCTGATTCCCTGACCAGGAATTTTCATTCTGAACTCCCACAGTAAGGGAAACAACATCATTTTTGAACACATTTCTTATTTTTAAAAAAATGATTTTATTTTCAGGACGTTTGGGAAACTGGAATGAGTTCACAGGAAAATATTTCTGGAATGTGAAGGCAATGGAACGTGTAGCATATAGGTAGTTGTAAGCGGGACTCTTCTTAAAATATTTTTATAAAATAGGCCAGGTGTGGTGGCACACTCCTTTAATCCCAGCACTCAGGAGGCAGAAGAAGAGAATCACTGTGAGTTCAAGGCTACCCTTGAGACTACATAGTGAATTCCAGATCACCCTGGGCTAGAGTGAAACCTTTCCTCAAAAAAAAACAAAATTAAGGGCTGGAGAGATGGCTTAGCAGGTTAAGCACTTGCCTGTGAAGCCTAAGGACCCCGGTTCGAGGCTCGAATCCCCAGGACCCACTTTAGCCAGATACACAAGGGGGCGCACACGTCTGAAGTTCATTTGCAGTGGCTGGAGGCCCTGGCGCACTCATTCTCTCTCTCTCTCTATCTGTCTCTTTCTCTCTCTGTCTGTCTCTCTCAAATAAATAAATAAAAATAAACAAAAAAAACTTAAAAAAAACAAAATTAAAATAAAATAAAACTAATTTTTAAATATTTTTGTTTACTCATGAGAGGTAAGTATGAGCACAGCAGGGTCTCTTGCCACTCACTGCGAACAAACTAAAGACACAAGAGCCATTTTGTGTGTCTGGCTTTACATGGGAACTGGACAATTGAACCTGGGTCAGCAGGCTTTGCAAGTAAGCATGCCTTTAACCCTTGAGCCATCTCTCCAATGCCACATTTTTTTCTCTTAGAAGAAGATCAAAGAACAACAAATATTTTTAAAGTATTTTTTAAAATTTATTTATCTGAGAGAGAGAGAGAGAGAGAGAGAGAGAGAAAGGGGCAGATAGAGAGAATGGGAGCGCCAGGGCCTCCAGCCACTGCAATCAAACTCCAGACATATGCGTTGCCATGTGCATCTGGTTTACATGGGTCCCTGGTGAATTGAATCTGGGCCTTTTGGGTTTGCAGGCAAACACCTTAGCCACTAAACCATCTCTCCAGTCCTAACGAATCCTGACTTAATATGAAGAAAGGCACCAAGTGTGCCCTCTTGGCTGCTTCACACCTACCTCATCCCATCCTCACCCGGTCCCGCAGGGCCCCAGTGATAATGCTCATTTAGCCAATCATGGAATTGGGGCTCAGAGAACTTCTTGGAATTAAATATCTTGTACACACTTTCCACCAAAGCACTACATACATACGTACACACACACACACACACACACACACACACACACAAGTGTCTATCTACCTCTCATACACCTTTTAGAATTTTGACTACAGTTCTTTTCTTCCTCCCTGGACCAGAAGTTAACATGGAGGCTGGAGAGATGGCTTAGCAGTTAAGGCTCTTGCTTGCCAAGGCTAAGGAATCATGTTTGAGACTCTGCAGGTCCCCCATAAGCCCGATGCACAGTGACACAAGTGCGCAAGGCCACACATGCACACAAGGGGGCGCACAAGTCTGCAGCTTGATTGCGGTGCCTGGAGGCCCTCATGTGCCAGTTCTCTCTGTCACTCTCTCTCACACACACACACTCTCACTCTCGCATAAAAAAGGGGAGCAGGGCTGGAGAGATGGCTTAGCGGTTAAGACATATGCCTGTGAAGCCTGAGGACCCAGGTTCAATTCTCCAGATCCCACATAAGCCAGATGCACAAGGTGGCACATGCATCTGGAGTTTGTTTGCAGTGGCTGGAAGCCCTGGTGTGTCCATTCTCTATCTCTCTCCCTCTCTGTGTCTCAAATAAATAAGTAAAATAGATAAATAGTGCCAGGCATGGTGGCACACGCCTTTAATCCCAGCACTTGGCAGGCAGAGGTAGGAGATCTCCATGAGTTCGAGGCCACCCTGAGACTCCATAGTGAATTCCAGGTCAGCCTGGGCTACAGTGAGACCCTACCTCGAACCCCCCCCCCAAAAAAAATAGATAAATAAAAAAATTTTTAAGGCAGTCTGTCAGGCTTGCCTCAAAGGAAAAAAAAAAAGATAACTGCCATTGTCTTGGTTGCGATGTTATTTTGACAGAAGAGGCCTCTTCTGCTTCACCTCTGCCCCCCCCCACTTAACGCCATAAATTGTACATTCAAATTTACATTGCATTAATACTCTTTCAGAAACAACAAAAAAAGTGTTTTTCAAGAGCAAACACAGAGCTGTGGAGATGGCTCAGCCGGTGCAAGCACACAGATCCGACACGCCCTGATTTTTCCTGAGTTCAATTCCCCAGCACCCATATACACAGCTGGGCATGGCCGCACCTACCATGGGTCTCATCATGAAAACCCTAACCGCTCCCTGGTCAGCTGACAGCTCCTGGTTCAGGGAGAGACTCCATTTCCAGGAAACGCGAGTGGGATAGAAAGGGAGCCCTGACCTCCTCCTCCCCCTCCTCCGGCCTCTGCACACTTTCACATGGGACCCTTGCACCTGCACATACCGCACATCACACAAGCAAAAAAAAAAGAATACATCAATTTTTCTTTCTGTTTATTTATCTTGAGGAACAGAAAAAAAAACAGTAATTTTTAAAAAATACCTTAATACCAAAAAAAATATCTTGCCTAGAAACTTGGCTTTAGAAAATTAGAAAAAGTGAAGGCACGATTATTTTGGTAACAGCAGCAGCTGTTGGAACGAAAGATGTAATGTGGATACTGAACAGGCCTACCATGTAATCCTTAGACCTGCCTTTGAGGTGGGTGGCATGGCTGTTTCTACGAAGAGGGCACCCCGCCCCGCCCCCCGAGAGTGAGGCTAGCAAGCTGCACCCCTAAGCCACTCCCCGCTGGCCTGTCTGGTATTCGCTCACAGAAGAGTTCGTTTTTTCTCTCTTTGCCAAATGCCCCTTCTCTCAGCTCTTCTCATGTCTCTAAATAATTCCCCCATTTGCAAATGATTTAAACGCTGGAGCACTGACGGAGGGAAAACGGTGCTCCCTCTTTGCTTCCTGCGGCCGTGGAATAAAAAGTGACCCCAAGACACCCTTCCTTTCTGCCCCAGGCCCCACCCAGCCCCGGGCACCCAGCCCCGTACTACAATCGGTACTTGCCCGTGTAGGCTGCCTGCCCCCTAGTGGACATCAGCCGTAAGCGCTCAGATTTTAGAATCCTTGTGCATACCCCGGCTCATTTTTAACAGGTGGACGGAATGTTAGGTCAAGATGTTATCATCCTGACAACTATATTAACTAACGATGTCACATATTTTGTTGACTAGGAAACAAAGAACAAAAGTAGCAAAGCTGTATTTCTCTTTTCTTCTTTTTTTTTCTTTCGAGAGAGAGAGAGAAAATGCGTGCCTCTGGCCACTGCAAACGAAGTCATGGGCTACCTTGAGCATCTGGCTTACCGTCGGTACTGGGGAAATGAACCTGGGTCTTTAGGCTCCGCAGGCAAGAGCTTTAACCACTAAGCCATCTCTCCAGCCCCGTATTTTTCTTTTTTTAAATATATTTTTATTTATTTACGTGAGAGAGAGAGAGGGTGGAGAGAATAGGCACGCTATGGCCGCTGCAAATGAACTCCAGACACGTGCACCACTTTGTGCATCTGGCTTTACAACGGTAAACTGGAGACTCAAGACTGGGCCATCAGGCTTTGCAGGCAAGCTTCATCTCTCCAGCCCAAAGTTGTATTTTCCAAGCTATAGTATCTGGGAACCAATTACAAAGTGGGCTCTTGTATTTTCTTTCATTTACAACTTTAGCTTTCATAACTCTTAATTAAACTCGTCATCTTGGACAAGTTTCTCAACAAAGATAACTTACACAGGAGTGCTTTCAAGCAAGCATTAAAAAATGGTGAGGTTGGGACACTTTCTGTTCGTCTGGATAAGACACTCTCGTGAATCCATCATTTTAAAACATCCCACTCCACCTTCTGCGTTAGTTGTAATGTCACTGATGCGTAATTTATTTTGCCACACATTACAGCTTAATTAAACACCAGACGGAAGCTTTACTGGGTCATTTTTTCCTACCCAGCAATGTCGGGTCTTTTTCACTTTAAAAGCTAGGGAAGAAGAGGTAGTCCAACGACTAGGAATTATGTTTCATCTCGGTAACTGGGTCATGTGTGTTTCCATTTTATTACCCATGGGTAGTCTACTCTATTTCTCTACTTCCCAGTTTTTTGTTTGTTTGTTTGTTTTTTTACTCAGGTAGTAATTCCTATTAGTGGGAGCAGCATCTGCACTGGGGTGGACAAGTCTGGTCACCAGCAGGTCCCCCTGCTGTTTTACTCACCTAGCACCGTGCTCTCAGCCCCGACAGCTGTTGCTGTTTTCTTTCTCTCAGGCAATCAGGAACTTCGTGGCTATGCAGAGATGCCTCTTTATGAACCGAAACTTGGGTTTCAGAAAGTTAACAAATTAAGTATGCTACAAATGATATATTTTACATATGTATTCAATGGCACACGCACACAACTATGCTCCCAGAAGGATGTCAAGTAACACCGAGATGTCTAAACTGTGAGCGCCTTTTTACATCAAACCTTCCCATCTCCATCTGTCTCCCTTCCAAGCATGAAGAGATAAAGAATTCCATCTACATACAAAGGTATAAAACTGAACAATTTTGTTTAGGCTGAAACAAAAAAAAACAATAATAACCATTTCAAATCACTCAAAATGACCACAGGCAGGACAGCTTGGGGCACTGGCTGGATAGCCTTGCAGTCCTTTGACAGACACAAATAAATAGGTTAGATTTGTTTTCCTTCCCAAAGACAACACCCTCCTGCCTGTGTTATCCTATCTGCACCTTGCTCTTTTTCTTACCTATAAGAATATTCCTAGGGCCTGGAGAGATGGCTTAGCGGTTAAGCGCTTGCCTGTGAAGCCTAAGGACCCCAGTTCGAGGCTGGGTTCCCCAGGATCCACGTTAGCCAGATGCACAAGGGAGTTTGTTTGCAGTGGCTAGAGGCCCTGGGACGCCCATTCTCTCTATATATCTGCCTCTTTCTCTCTCTGTCACTCTCAAATAAATAAATAAAAATAACAAAAAAATCCAAAAACAAGAATATTCCTATATTGGTACCTGCAGCTTTCTCTAATTGTTGCCCTTTTTTTATTGTTGCACAGCATTGAACAATAAGGTACCTCACAGTTTATATGGCCACTTGCTTATTCATTTAAAGTTGTCTCTAATATTCCCTCATAAATAATATGATAATGAACACTTTGACCTACTTTGATATGCATATGCATGCATTTCTATCGGCTAGATATCTAATATAACCACTGAGCCAAAGGATGCTCCATTTTGAAAGAGAATGTCAAAAAAAAAGAAGCAGAGCCATTGAAGGCTTTGCCACACCTATAGAATGGATCCTAAAAACTGGCACTGGGAAAACTTCTTAAAATGGCCCCATCAAGCCCCATTGTTTCTTGGGACAATCTTGAGCTCTCTAGAATCTCTTGGAGTGGCCCAACATCATGCATTCAGACTCCAATCTATCTTCTCAAACCTGCAGACTGGACACTTTCTCCACTACGATATATCTCATGGGCAAAAAAATTAGACAAACTTGGAAGTGATCCTTTCCAGTGAAATAGAGATTTTTTTTTTTGCAAATGATTTAAAATTTTTTCAGGGTGGGGGAGTTAGTTCAGTTGGTAAAGTGCCTGCATTGTAAGAATGAGCCCCTGACTCTGATTCCCCAGGACCCACGTAAAACGCTAGGCATGGTAGTACACATTTGAGATCCCAACACTGGGGAGATGGAGCCAGGTGGGTCCCTGGGGCTCACTGGTCAAGTCCACCCTAACCAGTGAGTTCCAGACCAATGAGAGACCCCGTCTCAAAGGAGGTGGATGGTATTCATGAGTGTTGACACCTGAGGTGGTCCCCTGGTGTCCACACACACGCAGCCACATACATGCATGACACACCCACACATGCACATGTATGTACACACATATGAACATGCGCACACACATGCATACCACAAACACATACATGCAAAACAATCTCTCCCCTTGGAGACTTAAGTAGTATTAAGAACAAATTCATAACAATTAGGATTTGTTATGAATTAAACATTCAGAGTGGAAATAAATAAATAACCAGGGAGGTTCCATGTTAGGACAATGCTCCAAGTCGGGTAACGTGCATGGAATCTGACTTCCTTATTTAATGACATAGAGAAGGAAGCCGCGGGTCTATCCTCATACGCCCATCACTTTCTGGGAGTGATTTCTGTCACCGCACTCCAAAGCTTCTCCGCGTATCACTTACTCAATCCCAGATCACCTAACACTACAAGACAACAGGCTTCTCCCATGACATGCTTGCATAGGTCTGGCATTTAGAAAGGGTGCATCAGTGGTGACTTAGCTGCACCCCACGATGCCTGGAGCCTCAGCTGAGAAGACACAAGTTTGGAGAGATTCAACAGATGGGGCGAGAATCATCGAAGGCACACTCACTCGTGCGTCTGCAGGTGGATGCTGGCTGTCACCTGGGACCTCAGCCGAGGCTGGTGGCCAGAGCGCCCACCCATGGCCTTTCCATACGGTCTCTATGCTTCTTTGTGACAGAGTGACTGGGTTCCAGGAGCAAATGTCCCAAGATTCACCTTCCAGCGATGATGGTAGGAGGAAATCAGGAGAGTACCCTCCACAGAGATAAGGATAAAAACAGACAGTGAATATTACAAACAACCATTTGAAATCACCAGAAAATGGCCAGAGGTTAGACAGAAACTTGAGAAGTGTTGACTCATGAACACTAACAAAAACCGCAGGTCAAATCAGTGACTCTGTGGCTGTCTTGCCAAGCTCCCGTAGTGACGCCCTCAGCTTCCCCTGTTGCACGTGGATATACGGGCAGCCGAACCTCAGAGGTATCTGGACAGCTTTCTCTAAAGGAGCCACTGAATCCACTGAGAAGGCTTCTGTGCGCATGTTCCGGAAAAGCCTGTAACAAGCAGAAGGTAGGCACTGCGCATGTGCGTACGACAAATGGATAATAACTAGCAGTTAATAGAACTTACCAGGAGCCTCCGAGGGAAATGACAGCGGGGTTTCTTTGTTTTGTTTCGGTGTATTTTGTTGTTTTTGTTCTGTTTTTCTTAAATATTTTATTTATTTAGTTATTTGAGAGAGATAGAGGCAGGTAGAGAGAGAGAGAGAGAGAGAATAAGAAGGTGCACCAGGGCCTCCAGGCACTGCAAACAAACTCCAGATGTGTGTGCCACTTGTGCATCTGGCTTGATGTGGGCACTGGGGAATCGAACCTGAGTCCTTTGGCTTTGCCAGCAAGTGCCTTAACTAGTAAGCCTCTCTCCCAGCCCTGCTTTGTTTTGTTTTGTTTTGTTTCTGGGTGTACGTGCATGGGTGGTATATGTGTGTGCCTGAGTGTGTATATGTGTGTGCCTGAGTGTGTGCACGGGATATATATGTGCAGATGTGCATGCATGCGTGTGTGTTCACATGTGTGTGGATGCCAGCAGGTACTTTGGTTGTCATTCCCCCATGTTACATGTACCTCCTTTTGAGATGGGGTCCCTCATTGGCTTGGAGCTTACCAAGCATATTGAACTGGCTGACCACCAATTCCCAAGGTTCCTCCTGTCCACATCTCCTCAACACTGGAAGTCCACGCCCATCATGCCCAGATACTTTAAATGGATTCTGGGGATCAAACTCAGGTCCTCATGTTAGCACAACAAACGCCTCGCCAGCTGAGTGGTCTCCCCAGACCCACTTTTGAGACAGAGTCTCATGTCGCTGAGGCTGGAATCAAACTCACTACATAGCCAAGGTAGGTCATAAACTTCTGATTCTCTTGCTTCCACCTCCTGAGTGTCAAAATGGCATTAAAAAATAAATAAGTGTTTTGGAGTGTAAGTGGTATATGCAGATGTGTGTGTGCAGATGTGTGTGTGCTACATGCACATGCACGGTCAGAGGAGAATGTTGGGTGTCTTCCTCTGTTAGCATAATTTCTTAATTTCTTGAGATGGAATCTCTCTCTCTCTCTCTCTCTCTCCCCAAAGCTGCAGGGTTTTGGGGGGGCTTTGGGGGGGTTGTGAGCTTCAGTGATTCTCTAGTCTCCACTCCCTGAAGGACTGGGAATACAGGCATGTGTGGTCACACCCAGCTGTTTACAAGGGGACCAAGGGATTGAACTGTGACTCTCAGACTCTTGTGCTTGTACAGAAAATGCTCACTGAGCCATCTCCTAGCCCCAGAAATGACATGTTTAATTATTTGTAGAAGTCAGAGATTTTTCTGACTTATTTCCACAATTATCACAATCTTAAAAGACACTGTGTTTAGTCAGAGTTAGACCAGAAAAGCATAAGCAAGCAGTTAAGACACACTGATGGATGGATGGGTGGATGGATGGATGAGTGAATAGGTAAATAGAGATAAATAGTGTTGCAGTCAACTTCACATTACTGGACAAACAGCCAACCAAAAGCAGCTTAGGAGGAAAGGGGTTTACATTGGGCTTATATTAAATCCAGGGACCAACATAAATGGTAGACAAAGCTGTATGACTGCCTTAGATCCAAGCAGAGAGACACCATCAAACATCCAACACCACAAAACACAACCAGAGCTCCAACTGTTCTCCACACCTTATGGCTGGACTCCAAGATCTGCCACCAGTGACATACCTCTTCCTCAATA
The DNA here is from genome assembly GCA_036346955.1 of Dipus sagitta. NCBI lineage: Eukaryota > Metazoa > Chordata > Mammalia > Rodentia > Dipodidae > Dipus > Dipus sagitta. The sequence goes on along the minus strand of CM070785.1, from coordinate 35,833,880 downwards.
GTGGTCCCCCCACTAGAGACTCAAGGTTCAAGCCTGAATTCAATTCTGAAGTCTATGGGCTTAAACCACTACAGATAGATAGATGATAGTATATGGATAGATGGGTGGATAGATAGATAGATAGTTAGAGGATAGATAGATACATAGGATGGATGGATAAGATGATAGATAGATAGATATAGATGATAGATAAATATAGATAGATATAGATGACAGATATATAGATAGATGATAGATAGATATGAATGAATGATAGATAGACAGATATAGATGATAGATAGAGAGAGAGAGAGAGAGAGAGAGATGATAGATAGATAGATGGATGGATGGATAGATAGATGATAGATACATAGATAGATGAATGGATGGATGGATAGATAGATAGATGATAGATAGGATAGTCAGACACAACTAGGAATTGACCTATACAAGCAAGGAAGCTGTTTATGAAAGTCCATATACATCAAGATGTGACAATCAAGGACACACAAATTCATGGGCACAGAACAAAGTTCTTATCAACCAGCAGGCAGGAAGGGAAGCCCACAGGTAAGATGAAACTTGAAGGACATGAGCTGAATCTGTCATCCAACACTGGAACTCCTGTGAGACTGCAGTGGGTAGAACCATAAGAATGGCCTTGTACCTGCCTGTCTTTGGGTTGGAGGGGGCAAGAGGAACTTGTGAATACAAAGAGACCCCACTCCTATGGTTAGGCTACCTCACATGGTAATGACATTATCTAAGTGAGCCTCGCCCCATCATAGGAGGCCTTTAAAGGCAGAGAGATGGCCAGGCATGGTGGCACACACCTATAATCGCAGCATTAAGGAGGCTGAGACAGGAAGAACAGTAAGTTCAAGGCCACCCTGGACCGCAGAGTGGGATGCTGTCTCAGGGGGAAGTTTTCTGTCTGGTCCGGAAGATAGAGTGAGAGATTTGAAGAGTAATTTCTGGCTTTGATATGGAGGGAATCACATGCCAAAAGACTTGGTTCTCCTTAGGAGCTGAGAAACACTGTCAGTGAACATCAAGAAGTGGTGAAGTGTTCAGTCCTAGAGACATAAGCAGCTTAATTCAGCCAACAACCTGGAAGCACTTAGAAGTTTGAGTTATCTCTGTATCTCCAAAATGAGTAGTTTCAGATGTGTAAGCTGAAAAAATGCTAGAGATATATCTCACAGTGATGTGCATATATTTAATACTGATCACTTAAAAAGTACTTAAGATGATACATTTTATGCGTTTTAAGCTCATCTGCCACAGAAATTTATTTCCTATCTAACAACCGGAGATGTATGTATGTTGTTTAGATAGATGTAATTACTATAGGAAACATTCCAGGGCTGCAGAGAGAGAGAGAGAGAGAGAGAGAGAGAGAGAGCGAGAGCTCAATCAGTAAAGTTCTTGCCTTGCAAGCATAACGACCTGAGTTCAATCCCTGTATCCATGGAAAAACACTGGGAGTAGTGGTATATGCCTGTAACTCCAGCTCCGGGGAGAGAGACAGGAGGATTCCCAGGGCTTGCCTGCCAGCCATTCCAGCCTCACTGGTGAGCTGGAGGCTAATGAGAGACCCCATCTCAAGAAAAACACAAAAGGTAGATGGTGTTCCTAAGGGTGATATGGTTGTCCTCTGACCTCCACACACTCGCAAATACACACACACACGAATGGATGCACGCACAAACTCCATAATAATGTCATCTTCATAAACTTAAGAACTATTTCTACACACCTAGCACGCATTTCTTAGGATGTGTATATGTTAACGTGTAGAGCAAAGGAGTAAGAATGGCTGTCTGAAAAGCCGGGCATGGCAGCACACGCCTTTAATCCCAGCACTCGGGAGGCAGAGGTAAGTGAATTGTTGTGAGTTCGAGGCCACCCTGAGACTACGTAGTGAATTCCAGGTCACCCTGGGCTACAGCAAGACTCTGCCTTGGAAAAAAAAAAAAAAAGAATGGATGTCTGAGTGAATAAGAGGCTAGGTGCATGGAAGACAAGGATATATAGAGAGAGCAAAAGACAGAGATAGGCCATGCATCTATAGAAAAAAAAGATGATTCTTGCCATGTTCCATGCCAAAGCACAAAGAAGTGGGACAGCATGCGAGAATGGGCCTTCCTTTTAATATATTAAAATTAGGAAAGTATGTGAAGCAGGCATAAAAACCAGAGTATCGGAAGCAGTTTTCTGTAATGTTATGTGGATGGTTCCTTTGCATATTTTCTTGTTCCTCACTGCGGTGGTTTGATTCGGGTGTCCCCCATAAACTTCCATGTTCTGCGGCAGTTTGGGAATTGAAGCCTCCTGGAGGCAGTGTGTTGTTGGGGGCGGGCTTGTGGGTGTTATAGCCAGCGTCCCCTTGCCAGTGTTTGGCACACTCGCCTGCTGCTGCTGTCCACCTGAGGTTGGCCAGGCGGTGATGTCCACCTTCTGCGCATGCCATCATTTTCCCCTGCCATCACGGAGCTTCCCCTCGAGTCTGTAAGCCAAAATCAACCCTTTCCTCCCACAAGCTGCCCTTGGTCAGGTGTTTCCTGAGAGCATCACTGACCTTATGGGGAAAGCGTCTAGTCTTTCATCATTACACATGAGCTTCATTATCAAGTGTTTTGTGAGTATTCTCTCAGACTGAGGAAGTCCCCTTTCATTCCTAATTTGTTTGTACCATGAAAGTGTACTAGACTTTAGCCAACCGTTTTTCTGCGTCTAGTAAGGTAATCATATGGTCTCTGGCCTTCATTCGATTGATACGGTTTGACAGTAAACATCCAGTTGTTACACACACCTTCCTTTCACAGGATACATTGCACTTGGTCATGGATAACACTTCAGCTTTCTGTTTCTGTAATAGGTATTTGAGATTCTCAACATATAAAGAGAAGAGGTTTATTCAGGCTCACTGTGTTGGAGGCTTTGGCCCATGGCTGACCCTATGACTTTCAGGTTGTAGTGAGCAGAACCTCCCAGTCGGGAGCACTTGTCCAAGCAAAGCCATCTGCCTCGTTGCCAAGACACAAAGGAGGGGGGGATGGAGCCAAGGTCCCAGCACCCCATCCGAGAGCATACCCACAGTGAGAAGAAGACGTCTTTGCTTTCTTATTTGTGTGTTGCTTGACTTCCACAGGATATAAAGTTAGGTTCCCAATGTGAGACCTTGGTTTTGTAATGAAGACATTTAGAGCTATAAATTGTCCTCTGTACACTGATTTAACTGTAAGCTCTACATTTTGGTATATGGTGTCCCCATTCATCGCAGAGCATTTCAGAATTTTCATTGTTACTCAGGAATGTTTCAATTTCCAAAATTGTATTTGTTAACAATTTCTAATTTCATTCCATTGTGTTCAGGAAACACACTGTCTCGTAACTTAAGTTCTTTGACTTTGTGTAGCTTGTTGTGTGGCCTACCATGTCTTTAGAAAAGGTTCCATTTGTGCTTACGAAAATGTGTGTGCTCTGCTACTTTTGGGTGGAATGTTCTATACTTGTCTGTTAGATATAGGTGGCTTATGATGTTCATATGTCCTGTTGTATTATTGATCTTCTTGGCTGTTCTAACACTAAAAATGAGGCATTAGAACCAGGTGTAGTGATCTATGCCAACAGTCCCAACTAGTCAGGAGGCTGGGAGAACACTTGAGCCTACAAGTTTGAGAACACGTTGGGCAGCATAGTGATGTCCCACTTCCAAAAATTGTGAGAAACCACAGTCTCCAATTATCACCGTGAAGCTGTTCGTTGGTTTCACTTTCCAGTTCCCCCAGATCTGTTGGGCTTTGCTTGATGACCTTTCAAGATCTATTCTTGGGGAGAAGGAGAGAGAGAAAGAATATCTGTTATATCTCCATGCTAGACTCTTTTATCATTATAAAATACTCTACGTCTTTAATGACATTTTTTTGTCGTTTGAAAATAAGTTTATTTGACATTTGGATGTACCCAGCCTTTTGTGGTTGCTGTTTGTGTAATACATGTTTTCCATCTTTTCAGTTTCAACATATTTTTATTTTGGGCCTAAAGTGACTCCTGCAGCTTGGATCTTGTTTTACATTGAGTCTGATAATTCACTATTTTTTTTTCCTACTGAATAACCCATTTGAATGTAATATTTCTGATCTGATCAGATTCATACTCTCACTTTATTCTCTGTTTTTCAAAAGTCTTATCTTTTCTGTTTATGTTAAATAAATACTACCTCATATAATATTTCAAATTTGCTGAAATTTTCACTATTTTTAAAGTTTTTATAATGCTTGTTCTGGGGTTTACCATATGCATCTTAACTTGTCAGAATCTACGTAAAATTTTTCAGAGTTCCGCTAGTTGTATTTCAGTGAAGTATAAAAATTCTATGACATCATGATTGCATTGTGTTACTATTATATGTATATATAAAATTGTAACCCCAAGAACACATTGTTATAGTATTACTTCATATACTTCCATATTGTTTAAAGAAGCTGGGTGGGCTAGAGAGATGGCTTAGCAGTTAAGGCGCTTGCCTGTGAAGCCTAAGGATCCAGGTTCAACTCCCCAGACCCCACATAAGCCAGATGCACATGGTGGCATATGCATCTGGTGTTTGTTAGCAATGGCTAGAGGTCCTGGAACACCAGTTCTCTCCTTCCTCTCTCTCTGTCAATCTCTCTCTCTCTGTCTCTCTCTCTCTCATAAATGAATAAAGAAGTAGAATAAAATAAATATTTGAAGAAGCTGGGTGCATAAACAGGAGTAAATACATGCTTATAGAACGATGTGTTAACCTTATTTGCCATGTCTGGTTATTGTCACTTGTACCTATTCATCTCAGTGGCTCTCTGGTGTCACGTTATAGCAGTACCAATTTTATCCTGCCCACATCCTTTGTGAGGTTATTTTCATGTTTAAGCCCAAAGTTTTCACTGGATTCACTTTACATTATTTTTATCGCTATTGAAATGTTCCGTTTCAGGAGACCTCCTCATCATACATTTCTTTCCTTCTTTAGGCATCCTTTTATTCTTCAAGGACATTTATAGTAACGCGAAGTCTTTGCCAGGTCCAACACCTGGGTCTCCTTGAGGACTGTCTACCAGCTCTGCCTAAAATTCTTTGCGGCTTCAACGTCATACGCCCTGGGTTCAGCCTCAGTTGGGGTCCTTCAAAGTCTATGGGAACTTCTCAGGCTGTTGAGGTTGAGTCTCAAGCCACCATCCAGGCTGCTTGCCCCCATTCCTAAGAGGCTGCACTGTGGAGCACAGCCACCCTGAGACGCCAGCTACTGGCTCACTCTGTAATCGATTTGCAGCTACCCCTTGGTTCACCTCTACTGGTGTCACACAAACTTCTGAGGCTGCACATATTGCCAGCTCATTCACTGATGGCTCTGTTGCTTTCACAATTACACGCTGCGCCCTAAATTGCCCTAATGTCCAGTTAAATGTGAACCCATTTTCAAGAACAGGCTTTGAGGCATCTTCTCGTCCTGGGATAGCTCTTCATAATTAATTATGTCCCGTGCTTTAGGTTGCTGCTATCAGGAAGTTCCCAGCTTCCTTAGGACAACTCGCTACCCCAGTCTGTATCTGTGCTTGAACGTCATCATGCTGTGTTCTGAATGAAGAAAGTGACCTTAGGGTGAGCTGTGGGACTCTGTCTCTACTGTGCCTTGCCCACTGGGAAAATGCGGCAGGGCTCTGGAACCGGAGCGAAGAGAGGGACCTGTTTCGCCTTTATGAGTGGAGCACTACCCTGGTCTTCTTTATGAGCGGAGCACTACCTTGCTCTTCTTTATGAGTGAGCACTACCCTGCTCTTCTTTATGAGTGGAGCACTACCCTGCTCTTCTTTATGAGTGAGCACTACCCCTGCTCTTCTTTATGAGTGGAGCACTACCCTGGTCTTCTTTATGAGTGGAGCGCTACCCTGCTCTTCTTTATGAGTGGAGCACTACCCTGCTCTTCTTTATGAGAGGAGCACTACCCCTGGTCTTCTTGGTTTGTCTTCTGTCCTGAAATGCCAACTTGACCTTATGAATGAGTTGGCTGAGGGAAAGTGGACCCTCTACCACCTATAATGTTCTATAGAACATTCTATAGAAAATAGAATTTTCTATTTATAGAAACTTCTGTACATTTATAGAAGTTCATTCTATAGAAGTTAATATAAACATATAGAACTTCTATAGAATGAGGCTGAAGAGGGTGACAAATACTAGACTAGCAGCATGTTCCTCTATACAAGCTTTAGCCATAGGCTGAAGCCAGGGGGTGGCGCTGGGGCAAGTGAAAGTCCTGTTCTTGCTTATTATCCTCCCAGGAGTAGAGATTTCATTATAGCAAGCTCAAGTTGGAGATGATAAGGGATCATGGCTCAAGTTCCATAGACTTCAACTATTTTTTCAAGAGGTTGAGTTAATTCCTTTAAAAATGTCTACTAGTTTGGGGAGGTAGGTGGTGTCATGCTTTGTGGTGGAATAGCTACAAATGCTCATGCAAACAACTTTATTTTAGTGGCTCATTTTTAAAAAGAAATTAATGTAGGAAGGAAGAAGGAAGGGGATTAGTTGGGAAAAAAAAAAAAAGAAAGGGTTAGCTGGCATGGAAGGGGGATAAGAGAGGGTAAGGAGGATGAATAAGATAGAAATAGGGCTGAAGAGATGGCTTAGCAGTTAAGGCACGTGCCTGCAAAACCTAAGGACCCATGTTCAACTCTCCAGATCCGACCTAATCCAGACTCACAAAGGTGAGGCAAGCGCAGGGTTTCACATGCCCACAAGGTGGCGGTGTTCTATTGCAGTGGCTGAGGCCCTGGCACACCCAACTCTCTCTCTCTAAAAAGAAAAATCAGAAAAAAAAATGCATTATGTACATGTGTGAAATTGTCAACATGTAAAATAATGATAAGTTTTTTTCATGTCCAGCAGTTATGACTGTTCAACTGAGGGGACAATCCATGGAGCTCCTGACAGAACCATTCCAGAAGCGTTGAAAATCACTTTAAATGGTGAGGTTTTCCCAAGGCCAGGACTCCGGGGAGATCCTTCCAAATTACTGTGTTCAGCCAGAAGACCCCAAGAGAATGTTGAGTTGGAAGCCACCAGCAAACAACAACTCTGCTGGCCAAGCCATGTGCCCGTGCGGTTGTGTCCGTGCAGAAGCAGCAGTTTTTCCAGTCTGTGCATCCAGAGAAGCACCTTATTCTAATTCACACAAAGGCACCATGTGCTTCCTACAGCCCTAGAAGCCGTAGAGACTCCAGTTGACGGGTTATGTAGGATGAGTCAACCATCCAGAGCCGTGGTTCCCAATTTTGGCTGTTTGTTAAGATCACTTAAGGAGCTGTTCAAAAATACCAATGATAGGGTCCCACTTAGACCAATTAAATCAGACTGTCTTGGGACAGGGCCCAGCCATCAGTATGTGTAACAACCCCCCGGGGTATTCTAATGCACAATCAGGAGTGAGAACCACTGATCTAGAGCCTGGAGCCAGAGGGAATGGGATTCTTTGTACTCAAACACCTCGAGAGGATGTAAACCCGCGATGGAGTTCCCATGTTGGCAGCTGTAAAATGCTCTAAGTAAATAGTGAGTAAAGTTGGCAGAGCAAAGTAAGTCGAATTACAGTAAGCAATTTCTGTCCTGAAAGAAATCACAGAAGTTGTCCCCAAGTAATAAGAAAAACAGGCAGTGACACCATAAACATTGTTCCCACATTCCCCACTCTCGGGGCTAATGGAAAGGGCTCACCCAAGCCTGGTGGATTATGTCCCCTTGTCTCCTGAGGACATATACAGTGGCAGTCACTGCCTACTCCTTGGCCATACTCTCTTCCATGTTATACTTAGCGCAGTCAGGACCAGAGGCTGTCTTTACAGAAGCGTTAGCTTCCAAATGCCAGAGAACGCAGTCCCCGGGGGCAGAACATCATGCTTTGACAAAAGAGGTCCTACTTAAATGTTTGGCCCAAAACATACTCTATTACATACAACAGACTCACTAGGTTAAAAAAAGAGTGGTGCTGAGAGAATTTACAAAATGCTAGAGGGATTTTTTTTTTTAGCCTGATTGTGGGCCCTTCCTTCTTACCTTGGGTACCCAGACTTGTAAGAGAGTACTAAGCAAAATCTGACCAAGGAAGGGACATGGGATCTGGCCCAAGAATGTGTTCCCAATAACTTACTTCCTCCCGCTAAGCCTGGAACTTTCTACCACCTTTCAGTAATGCAACCAATTTATGAACCCATCAATAGATTAATCCATTGATTGAGCTGGAGTCCTCATGATATATCACTTTTCAATGATTATATCTACCAGCTACGGACCAAGTCTTCCAGGGACCAAGTCTTCTAACACATGAGCCACTGGGGAAATATTTCATATCTAAACCATAACATTAACAAAGCACATAAGTCCATAAAGAAGCTTCAAGGCAAAGGAAAGAGTTTGGGGAACAGCAAACTACAAGAAAACAATATATGGTGAAAATTGATAGGAAGGGGTACTTCCAGTAAGGCTGTTATATAGATTCCTCTCAGTGCTGTCCCTAGGCCAATGAGAGTCTAAAATTGTCTCTTGTGATGAAAAATCACAATAGGAAGAAGTTAGAGAACATACTTAACATCTGCTATTTCTCGATTGTCTTCAGCTCAAAATAATCCCATATTTTGGGATGACGTGTCTGATCCCCTACCCTTCTGACCCCAATGCACATGCATGTTCACACTCACCCATGCACAGCCCTCCTAAAGAGGGGAAAATGAAGCCCTGGGTGATAAAAATCACTTGTTAATGTCACCCTACTCAATGACAGTTACTAGTACTCTAAAAAAAGCGAATAGAGGGCTGGAGAGATGGCTTAGCAGTTAAGGCATTTGCCTTCAAAGCCTAAGGACCCAGGTTCAATTCCCCAGGACCCACCTAATCCATATGCACAAGGTGGCTCATGTGTCTGGAGTTCATTTGCAGCAGCTGGAGGCCCTGGCACACACATTCATTCTCTCTCTCCCTCAAATAAATAAAAATAAAAAAGATTTTCCATTAAAAAAAAAAACATAGTGGTTAAGCACTTGCCTGTGAAGCCTAAGGACCCTGGTTTGAGGCTCGATTCCCCAGGACCCACGTAAGCCAGATGCACAAGGTGGTGCACGCATCTGGAGTTTATTTGCAGTGGCTGAAGGCCCTGATGCACCCATTCTCTCTCTCTCTCTCTCTCTCTCTCTCTCCCTCTTTCTCTATCACTTTCAAATACATAAATAAATAACAAAAAATAAATAAAAATAAAAACCATGAGGACTGGAGAGATGGCTTAGTGGTTAAGCGCTTGCTAATGAAGCCTAAGGACCCTGGTTGGAGGCTCGATTCCCCAGGATCCACGTAAGCCAGATGCACAAGGGGGCACATGCATCTGGAGTTCATTTGCAGTGGCTGGAAGCCCTGGAGAGCCCATTCTCTATCTATCTGCCTCTTTCTCTGTCTTTCTGTCGCTCTCAAATAAATAAATTAAAATTAAAATTAAAGAAAAACATGAATTGATTTGGGAGTGACAATTTATAACCCAGAACAAATGGCTTCTCCATGTTACTAGATTGATCTAGTTAAAAAAAAAAATAGGCTCTTCTGAAATCCCTCTGTCATTTTGGGGTCCTGGTGTAGCCCACTCACCTTCCTTCTCAGAGATGTCCACTACAGATGATGGACTAGGAAGACCTGCGCCCACAGATGTCTCACACCAAAACAAGCAATGGGTTCCTGGGTCTGGAAATGGAGCTTCCTACAAAGAATACAGTCTCTCTATGCAAATGCTGTGGTTTGAAACAACGTCCCCCAGAGGGTCATGTGTTTGCCCATTGGTTCTGAATGAAGGAAAGGGCTTAAGTGGGCTTGCAGTTTCAAAGGGATGTACTTTGTCATGGCAGAGAAGGCCCAACAGCAGGAGCAGGAGGCCAGCTGGTCGCATGGCCCGTCCACAGGCGGGAAGCAGAGAGCCCCGGGGGAAGTGGGACCCGGTAATCAAACCCTGAGCTTACTGTTTCCCTGCAACAAGACTCCACCTGCTGCAGTTCACGACCTCCCTAAACTGCACCACCAACTGGGGACCTACTGTTCCAAAGCGTGCTGGGGACATCTCCCATTCAAACCACAACAGCAATTAATGAAGACAGTCCTCTCCGGGGACCTTAGCGAGCTCTCCCTTCTTACGTTTCAGAAGGCAGGGCGCGTGCGAAGTCAGGCCGGCCAAAGCCGTCAAGAGATCGTTGCAGAATGGACAGCAACCCTTCCCCACCCTTTCCCTCAAGATTTTTCCAGCTTCCCCGTCTTCTCGGTTCCTGCATTTCAAAGAAGCTTCCTTATATTTTTATTCTAGCAGTGGCCCGCCATGCAACAAAAGAATGAGGGAAATCTCATTAAAATTATATCAGAAAGGGAAAAGATGGAGTAGAGCTTGAAATTCCAGCAATCTACACACAATAACCCAATCAACCGGCGCACACAGGTTAAATGGAGTCCACCCTACCGTGAGCCCGGATGATTAAAGCCCCTCCCAGGAAACTGCTGCATTCCAGATGCCTAGTGGTAGCCATATTAAAATGCAGCATGGAAATACCTCAGATTTTAGAGTACTTTTATCCTTCCCACTTACTTTCACAGCTATTTATCTTACTCACTTCTGCACAAAGACCGTGGGAGGTGAGAAAAGCTATTGTTATTATCTTTTTTTTTTTTTTTTTAAGTTACAGCAGAAGACATGGGAACTTTTCTCTCAGGTCATCTAGTGAGTGGTCAAGGTTAACCGAGCAAAAAGCTCTGTACTGCGTCTTCCCTTAGCTCGTTCACTTACTTTAAAAAGGACCCAGGCTTGGGCTGCAGAGATGGCTTAGCAATTAAGCGCTCGCCTGTGTAAGCCTAAGGACCCCGGTTCAAGGCTCGATTCCCCAGGACCCACGTTAGCCAGATGCACAAGGTGGTGCATGCATCTGGAGTTCATTTGCAGTGGCTGGAGGCCCTGGCACACCCATTCTCAACACCCCCCCCTCCCTCTTTCTCTGTCACTTTCAAATAAATAAAAATAAACAAAAAAAAGTTTTTTTAAAAGGACCCAGGCTGGGCTGGAGGGGTGGCTTAGCAGTTAAGGCACTGGCCTGCAAAGCCTAAGGATCCAGGTTCAATTCTCCAGGTCTCCCATAAGCCGGATGCACAAGGTGGCGCATACGTCTGGAGTTTATTTCCAGTGGCTAGAGACCATGGCATACCCATTTTCTCTTTCTCTCTCTCCCTTTCTGTCTCAAATAAATTTAAAAAAAAAAAAGAAAGAAAGAGAAAGGACCCAGGCTAAAAGGAGGCAGATGACTGACCTAGAACTTTCTTCTCCCCCGCAAACTGCTTTAATTTGGCACAAGCCAGCAGGCGTGGGAGAGCGCACAGTGTTTGCCTCAGCCTGACAGTCATGTTCCATGAATCCATTTGCACCTGGGAACAAGAGTAACTGGGTGAGAGAAGTCACATTGCAGAAGCAGCATCCGGAAGCAGAGGAGTAAATGTCTTGTTAAATTCTTGCTGGTTTCTTTAGAAATTAACTCAGACTCGTTTTGGTCAGGACATGTGCTCACCGTCAAAGAATCTGACAAGGACCATGCGCGTGCTACAGCCACGCAGGTTGGTACACGCCTGTAAATCCTGCATTAGTGAAGATTACAAATGCAAGAAAAAAAAAAAAAAAGGATGGAGAGACCCACTCCTTGGGAGGATCCTGCCTAATGCTGAAAACCGAATTCAAAGCCTATGGCTGGGGAGGTCATAAGCCCTAGGGGGAAACTACTACTGTTGTCTGGCTAAATGGATATATTATGCCCACCAAACTGCCCTCTGAATACTTAAGCTTATGCCCCTGTGCTAAGGCTACTCTCATTTTTGGTTAGAGAAGCCTCTCTTTTCAGATGCTGGTGACCACTGGGGAGACTCAAAACTCATCAAAGTGCTGAGATGAAGTGACAGTGGAGTGTTTAGCACTACAGGAGACATCTTTATCATACCCTCCAAGGCTCAGAGACCACTGCAGAAGAGGTAGCAGAAAGAATGTAAGAGCTGGGCTGGAGAGATTGGCTCAGAGATTAAGGTGTTTGCCTACAATGCCGAACAACCTGGGTTCGATTCCCCAGCACCCATGCAAAGCCAGATGCCCAAAGTGGTGCATGCATCTGGAGTTCGCTTACAGTGGCTGGAGGCTCTGGTGCACCATTCTCTTTCTCCTGTCTCTCCTTGCAAATAATTTTAAAAAAATAAATTGAAGAAAATGAATGTCAGCATCAAAGGAAGGGGGAGAGTATCTACAAGCCTGTCTTCCTAACACAAAATGACCATGGTTCATGACCTCACAGTGGCTGACATCAGACTTGCATAATATAAAGGGAAAAATTACGACATTAAAATAGAAGAGAGACGAATTGGAAATAAGATGGATTCAGTGGAGGAAGGATTTAGGAGGAGGAAAGGGAAGGCATGGGAATGGATTGTGATCATGATATATTGTTTATATTTATGGAAGTTGTCAAGAGAAAAGTTGTTTAAAAAGTATGAGCCAGGCATGGTGTGGCACACACTTTTAATCCCAGCACTTGAGAGGCAGAGGTTGGAGGACTGCTGTGAGTTCAAGGCCACCCTGAGACTACATAGTGAATTCCAAGTCAGCCTGAGCTAGAGGAGACCCTACCTAGAAGAAAAAAAAAAAAGTATGGAGAAGTGGGGAAATTAGTAAGCACTCTGTCATTAAAAAGGGGGGAGCCATCCAGGCTGGGGAGTTGGCTTAGTGGTTAAGGCGCTTGCCTGCAAAGCTTAAGGACCCATGCTCAACTCTCCAGATCCCACATAAGCCAGACACACCAAGATGAGGCAAGTGCAAGGTCACACATGCCCACTAGGTGGTGCAAGTATCTGGAGTTCAAATTCAGTGGGTGAGGCCCTGGCACACCAATTTTCTCTCTCTCTCTCTCTCTCTCTCTCTTTCTCTAAAATAAAATAAAAAATAAATTTATAAAGGAAGGCCTCAAATTCCAAGAAGTTTGAAATCACCACCCAGATCACGTCTCTGCTGCCCCTCCTCTCATTCACAAGTTTTGATTTCCATTCCCACAGAGGCTTGATCTCTACTTCCAGAAGATAGGAAGCTAATATGATAAGCATTAATAATTTAGTGCTTACGCTGCCTAGGTAACATATGTGCATTTTAAAACGGGCTTTTCTAGACAACATGCTTTAATCCACAGCAAACTTTCTGACCCTCTGTTCTCCAGCTGTGACCTCTCACCCTAGTCCCAGACCTAAATATTCTCAGCTTACTAAACCCTGGCACTTGAGTCTCCCCGAGGCGTTGAAACTTAATATGCCCAAAATTGACCCACCATTTTTTTTTCCTTACCTCGGTGAGTGACACGACCAGTCACCCATCATCAAAGCCATTCAGCTGGCAGTAACTTCCAGGCTCTCTGCTGTCCTGTTCCCAAGCCAGTAACTTGCTGGGTCTATCTACACATTACTTCCCACATTGTGTTCTATGGATATCCTGTGGCGGTTTGGGGCAGATGTCACTGATAAACTCATGAGTCTGTTTTGTAGACTTGGTCCTCACCTGGTGGCAGCTTGGGAAGGTGGAGTCTTGGCTGGAGGAGGTGTGTTGCTGGGGGCGGGCCTTGAGGTTTATTATTCGCCCCCTAGCTTTCTAGTGTTTGGTTTGGCTCACTCTCCTGCGGCTGTTTTTCCACCTGCTGTGGCACAGGTGATGTCCAGCCTCTGCTCATGCCATGTTTTCCCCTGCCATCATGAAGCTTCTCTTAGAGACTGTAAGCCAGAATAAATATTTAAATATTTTTTTTTCCTCCTATCAGCTGCTTCTGGTCAGCTGCTTTGTCCCAGCAATGTGAAGGTAACTACCACACCATCCCAAAAAGTAAATGTAGCTCAGCTGATGAGGTGCTTGCCTAATATGCACATAGCCCTGGGTTCAAGCCCCAGCACGGTGTAAATCCAGGTGTGGTGGATCAGCCCTGTAAGGCCGGCACTTGCAAAGTAGAGGCAGGAGAACCAGAAATTTATGATCATCATCCTTAAGTTCAAGGCCAGACTAGGCTACACGATACCATATCTTTAAAAAAAAACAAAAGGGACCAGGCATGGTGGCACATTCCTTTAAACCCAGCACTCGGGAGGCAGAGATAGGAGGAACGCTGTGAGTTTGAGGCCAGCTTGAGATTACATAGTGAATTTCAGGTCAGCCTGGGCTAGAGTGAGGCCCTCCCTAAAAAAAAAAAATAAAAGAGGGAGGGGCTGGAGAGATGGCTTACTGGTTAGGGTGCTTGCCTGCAAAGCCTGAAGGACTCAGGTCTGATTCCCCAGGACCCACATAAGCCCAGATGCACAAAGGTGGCACATATGTCTGAAATTCATTTAAAAAAAAAAAAAGCAAAATAGCTTTTCTGATCAAGTAAGTCTGAAAATAATGTTGATTAGACAAAATTAACTTATTTATAATAGGCTATAACAACATTTTTAAAATATTTTATTTATTTATTTGAGGGAGAGAGAGAGAATGGGCAAGCAAGGACCTCTAGCCACTGCAAATGAACTCTAGACGCATGTGCCACTTTGTGCATCTTGCTTACATGGGTCCTGGGGAATCGAACCAAGGTCCTTTGGCTTTGCAGGCATGCGCCTTAAACACTATGCCATCTCTCCAGCCCCATAACAACATTTTTAATTTGTCACTCTGAATTACAAATATCTAGAAGGAACACATGCTACCTAGTGTCTCCTAAACACATTTGCCCAAGGAACCTTTATTTTATTTTATTTGCAGAATATCTTGCAGGATCTATGTATTATAGAATATACTTGGAGAAAATGTTTTGATAAGCTGTCTTTATATTGTGTCATCTTATCTTGCAATTTCTGTGATGTCAGTATACAACACATGTGCACATTGGGATGTACACTGTTGGAACAGTACACAGATAAAAGCCTGAAATGGGGCTCAGCAGGCAAGAGCACTTCCTGTGAACACAGGAGGGCCTGAAGAGAGCTGAGAAACTACTCAAGTGTGATCCCAAGGGCCCACATAAATAGCTAAGCATGGCCAAGAAGTCTGTAACCCTAGTCCCACAGTGAAGCAGATACCCCGCATTCCCCAAGGACTGTGGGGAAAAAAATGGGAATGCTGGGATCAGAAAGACACTCTGGCTTAAATAAAAGTGGGCAGATGAGCAATAGAGATGAGCAATAGAGATGGACACCCGGGCTGGAGAGATGGCTTAGTGGTTAAGCGCTTGCCTGTGAAGCTTAAGGACCCCGGTTCGAGGCTTGATTCTCCAGGACCCACGTTAGCCAGATGCACAAGGGGGCGCACGTATCTGGAGTTCTGTTTGCAGTGGCTGGAAGCCCTGGCGCGCCCATTCCCTCTCTCTCTCTATCTGCCTCTTTCTCTGTCTGTCACTTTCAAATAAATAAATAAAAATTAAAAAAAAAAAGAGAGATGGACACCCAACATTCTGCTCTGACCACCATGGGCCAGTGCACTCTGCCACCGGTTAGCACATGGTGCCCAGCATGGGCATATACACGTGCATACACCACACATACCACCACCAACAACAACAACACACACACATCACATTATACACACATCACGAGCAAATGAATAAACAGATAAACTGAATTGTCCAGGCACGACATGACATGAAAGCCAGAAATGTCAAAGAAAATATTTCCTGTCAAGTACACATTGAGAAACCCTACACAAAATACCAGCCGTGGTTTGAAGCCCCCCCCCCTTGACTGGTGGTGTTTGCATGTAAGAATAGGAGGAAATCTGAAAGAGCTCTCTGCAAATGGCTGACAGGTGCTGCCTTTGGGATATGCTGGGGGCGGGGGCATGTTCAAGGCTTATTCTCCATTGGTCTGTGTTGTCTGAATTTATTCTAGAAAACAGATGTTACTTTTATAATTTGTTTTCTAGGAAACAAAATCAATACAGAAATAAAATGACTGGAATAGTAAGATCTGATTTTTAAAATCCATCTGAAAGAATAAACACATACAAAGAACCAAAACATTCCATTAATAAAGAATATATACATATATATGTATATATATATACATATATATATATTGTATATATGTATATATATATGTTTTTTGAGGTAGGGTGTCACTTGCTCTAGCCCATACTGACCTGGATTTCACTATGTAGTCTCAGGATGGCTTCAAACTCTAGGCAATCCTCCTACCTCTGCCTCCATAGTGCTGGAATTAAAGGCGTGTACCACCACGCACAGCTTTAAAAATATTTTTACTTACTTATTTGCACACACGTGTGTGTATGTATGGGTGCACCGGACAAAAGCCAGGTGCTTGCACCACTTTTCTGCATCCAACTTACATGGGTGGCTTGGGAATTGAACCCAGACTATGAGGCTTTGCAAGCAAGTGTCTTTAAGACATCTTCCCAGACTCACCTGGAGACATTCTTTAAAAGGTAAACTGTGGGGGCTGGAGAGATGGCTTAGCGGTTAAGCGCTTGCCTGTGAAGCCTAAGGACTCCGGTTCGAGGCTCAATTCCCCAGGACCCACGTTAGCCAGATGCACAAGGGGGCGCTCGCATCTGGAGTTCGTTTACAGAGGCTGGAAGCTCTGGCGCGCCCATTCTCTCTCTGTCTCTCCCTGCTTCTCTCTGTCACTGTCAAATAAATAAAGAAACAAAAAAAATTTAAAAAAAAAAAAAGTAAACTGTGGGGCTGGAGAGATGGCTTAGCGGTTAAGGCGTTTGCCTGCCAAGCCAAAGGACCTAGGTTCGATTCCCCAGGACCTACGTTAGCCAGATGCACAAGGGGACACATGCGTCTGGAGTTCATTTGCAGTGGCTGGAGGCCCTGGTGTGCCCATTCTCTCTCTCCTCTCTCCCTCTGTCTGACTCTGTCTCCCTCAAATAAATAAATAAAAATACTTTTTTTAAAAAAAAAAAAAAAGTAGACTGTGGAGGTTGGCTTATAGTTCAGTGGTAGAGCATCTGTCTGGCATGTTTGATGCCATGAGTTCAATGCCGAACAACCCCCCCCCAAAAAAAAAAAAAAAAACAATTTTTAAAGTGGCTGATGAAAACCTAGTGTTAGCAACTATGCAACCTAAGCTTACAGCCTCAGGTTTAGGAGTGTCACAACTGTGGCTTCATGACGGCATTCAAGCCAGCTACTTTCACTAGAAGCCGTTCTTTACATGTTGAATCTGAATGTTTCCCAGGGACGGGGAGAGGTGGTACCATTCTGCCTCACGGCGCGTGCAGTGCCAGCAAGCCCAGCTCCACATCAGCCTCGAGATCTTGAGGGAAAACAGCCCTCAACCTTGCGCTGTGCTTCCGAGCTGTGTTTGGGGGCTAGAGGAACTAAGTGCGTTTTCAACTTGGGATATTTTCAATTTACGATGGGTTGAACTGGATGAAATCCCATCATAAATGCAGAAGCAGCTACAGCTGGACCAGAGGTAAATCAAAGACAAACTCCACAAATAGAGGTGAGGAAGTATTAGAGCCACACCTTAGTCATCTGAGCTAACCATCACATGGGGCAAGAAAACATGAAAGTTTATGTAGAATGAAGGTGGTCTTTGAAAGCAGTGGAGAAAGGTATGCTAAATAAATTTTACTAAAATAATAGAGTAGCAATTTTCCATACAAGCTCAGATTCCTCACTTTTTCTCCCTCCCTCTCATTCTCTCTCCCTCCTTCCTTCCCTCCCTTCTTCTTCCTCTCTCCCTCTCTCTCTGTCTCTCTCTCTCTCTCTCTCTCTCTCTCTCTCTCCCCCCCCACAAGGTTGCATCCTAGCCCTCTATATTATTTCTTATACCAAAATAAGTTTCAGGTAGAAATTATAACATCAAAGACCATTCTGTATAGTGGACAACATAAAATTTCTCTAAAGCAGGGGCTGACGAAATGAATCCGCAGGTAAAGTGATTGCTAAACAAACATGAGTACCTGAATTCAACTCCCCAGTGTCCATGACCTAAATGCTGGGTGTATTGGCACATATGCCTGTAATTCCGGCACTGAGGAGGCGCAGGTGGCATCTCTAGGGCTCACTGGTTAGATGGTCTAGCCAAATTGGTGAACTTCAGGTTCCTCAAGAAACCCTGACTCAAAATATAAGATGGAGAGTGACTGGAGAAGACATCCAACATCAACCTCTGGCCTACACACACACACAGACATGCACACCACACCCACACATACACACCTAAAAAAAAATTCTCTAGGGATGGAGAGATGGCTTAGCAGGTTAAGCGCTTACCTGGGAAGCCTAAGGACCCCGGTTCGAGGCTCGATTCCCCAGGACCCACGTTAGCCAGATGCACAAGGGGGCACACACGTCTGAAGTTCATTTGCAGTGGCTGGAAGCCCTAGCATGCCCATTCTCTCTCTCTGTCTCTATCTCCCTCTTTCTCTCTCTGCCTGTTACTCTCAAAGAAATAAATATAAATAATTTTTAAAAATTTCTTTTAAAAATTCTCTGAATCAAGTTGCTACAAGATTAAGCTACAAAAAGCAAAAGAAGAAAACATTTTCAAAAGCATACTAACGTCCCAATATCTTAAAGTTAGCCTCAGTTAAAATTAAACTTAAAATCAGAAGTCACCAGTTTTAGTAGCAGAAGAAAAAAAATACTGGAAAAGCAAAGTGCTCAACAAGATTTCAGCATTTCTTTTTTTCTTCCTCCCGCCCTTTGGCAGAGAGAGAATGGGTGCTCCAGGCCCTCCGGTCTGCTGCAATGAACTCCAGATGCATATGTGCCCCCCATGGCACGTATGCAACATGGTGCACTTGCCTCACTGTGCGTCTGGCTACGTGGGACCTGGAGAATTGAACATGAGCACCTTAACCGCTAAGCCATCTCTCCAGCCCAAGCATTTCTTATTTTATTCATTTATTTATTTGAGAGCACAGGCAAGAGACAAAGAGAGAGAGAGAGAGAGAGAGAGAGAGAGAGAGAGAAGGTAGACAGGCACAGAGAGAGAATGGGCATGCCAGGGCCCCCAGCCACTGCAAACGAACTCCAGATGCATGCGCCACCTTGTGCATCTGGCTTATGTGGGTCCTGGGGAATTCAACGGAGGTCCTTTGGCTTTGCAGGCAAGTGCCTTAACCACTAAGCCATCTCTCCAGCCCCAAAGCATTTCTTGATAGAGATGAGGGAGCAATGGGAGCCTAGGAGTTGTCCCAGTGGTTAAAGTGCTTGCTTGCAAAGCCTATTGGCCTGGGTTCAGTTCTCCAGCAAGTAGCACACATGTCTGGTGCTTGTCTGTAGTGGCAAAATCCCCTGGTACATCCATACATACACACATACATGCACATACATACATATATACATACATACACATATACATACATATATATATATATGCACACACACAACAATAACAAATAATGTTTTTTCTTTTTAATTATTTTTTATTTTTTTATTGAGAACTTCCATAATTATAAACAATATCCCATGGTAATTCGCTCCCTCCCCCCACTTTCCCCTTTGAAACTCCACTCTCCATCATATCCCCTCCCCCTCTCAATCAGTCTCTCTTTTATTTTGATGTCATGATATTTTCTTCCTATTATGATGGCCTTGTGTAGGAAGTGTCAGGTACTGTGAGGTCATGGATATCCAGGCCATTTTGTGTCTGGAGGAGCACGTTGTAAGGAGTCCTACCCTTCCTTTGGCTCTTACATTCTTTCTGCCACCTCTTCCGCAATGGACCCTGAGCCTGGGAAGGTGTGATGGAGATATTTCAGTGCTGAGCACTCCTCTGTCACTTCTTCTCAGCACCATGGTGCCTTCTGAGTCATCCCAAGATGACTGCCATCTGAAAAGAGAAGGTTCTCTAACCAAAAGTGAGAGTAGCATTAATATATGGGTATGAACATTAAGAGAAGTGCTTACTGGACAGTTTGGTGAAAATAATATATACTTTTAGCCAGACAGCAGTAGATGTTACACCCCTAGGGATTATGACTACCAAGATAAAGGAGGAACATACCTTGAAGAAACTAATAGAAATGCCACCCAGAGCCAGGTATGCTGGGGCACACCTTCAATCCCAGCACTTGAGAGGCAGACATAGGACGATCACCATGAGTTCAAGGCCACCCTGAGACTACATGGTGAATTCCAGGTCAGCCTGTGCTAGAGGGAGACCCTACCTCAAACAAACAAAAAAGAAAGAAAGAAGGAAAGAAAGAAAGAAAGAAAGAAAGAAAGAAAGAAAGACCAGCCAGGTTGGAGTAAAGGGTGTGGCTTATCATCTTTATTTACACTTCGTCACTATCTTGTCATTAGGAAATCAAGCTCTGAATAAGCACTCTGCAAGCTCTCCTGTGAGGTGAAAAAACAACATCTTATTACTGGTAACCTTCAACCTTCAGATTAATAAGTATGCTTCTTTATTTGGTATAGGAAGCCTTACCCATTTTTTCACTTGTAAAATGAAAATGAATTTAACTTAATCCAATTAAATAATATTTAACCCATTGATATTTACTGACATTATTTTCTATTAACCAGGACAGAAAGGCAAAGAAGTAAAGAGAAAAGAATGAAGGATGAGAAGAAGGAAGG
Source organism: Dipus sagitta (assembly GCA_036346955.1). Taxonomy (NCBI): domain Eukaryota; kingdom Metazoa; phylum Chordata; class Mammalia; order Rodentia; family Dipodidae; genus Dipus; species Dipus sagitta. The sequence continues at coordinate 35,813,247 of CM070785.1, read as the reverse complement.
GTTGAAAGGTTGGAGATAGGGTAGAGGAGGGAAGGTTGCTTCTAATTTTCCTCGACTTAGAAAACCACCTTTTTGTCTCCTTAAATAATTTTTTAAAAAATACAAATAAAAGCTGGGCATGGTGGTGCACGCCTTTAATCCCAGCTCTCGTGAGGCAAAGGTAGGAGGATCACTGTGAGTTTGAGACCACCCTGAGACTACATAGCAAATTCCAGGTCAGCCTGGGCTAGAGAGAGACCCTACTTTGAAAAAAAAAATACAAATAAAAAAGTCTTAATATTGTAACTGAAACAGTACAGAATTTCAACCATTCTCATAACATGCTTTAATATGAAAATTGACCAGAAGAAAAACCATTGCATCAGTCAAGATTGCTTTTGACTAAAAGTTAAAGAAATCCTAACAGTGTCTAAGCAATAAATACATTTAACTACTTCAAATAACAAAAGAGCTGATAGGAAATTCTAAGAATTGATTTAGTCTCTCACTAATGTCAACTTAAGTCAATATCCCTATGATTCTCTTGCAAAATTCACTTCCTTGGAAAACAGACCTAAAGTTGGATGCATAGCTCGTGAGCCTCTGAAATACAAGAAGGTGGAGACAGGAGACTCCCCAGAAGCTCATGGGCCAGCTAGCCAGGAGAACGCAGTGCTGAATAAAAGATCCTGCCTCAAGCAAGGCGGAAGGCGAGGACCAACAGTAGGGTCCTCCCCTGACCTCATCGTTCGGAACCTACGTTGGCATCACAGATACTCTAAAAGCAAAAAGGTACACAGACCCATCGTCATTTCCAGTGTTGCAGTCAGCTAGCTCCACGTTGCTGGGATGAATAGCCAACCAGACACGGTTTACGAGAGCATTGTAGAAATTCTCGGGAAAGATAAGCCAGCTGTCAGGATGAGTGAAAGTAGAGGAGTTTATTTCCTCCGGGGACCAAGGAGGTTGAGGTCGCTCTCCAGAGAAGCTCTGACCCCGAGCTGAGATTTTATTTCCATTTTATAGTTTTCATGGGGGGGGGGGTGAGTAAACAAACAAGATGTGGCAATTTGCATACCAATTGTTTCTGTAGTCAGGCCGCCCTAACAATGAACTCCATTTTACTTTGTTTTAGCCTAAACTGTCTTTCCTTCTTATCATCCCTTTGGGCTCTTTCTGGACAGTTCCTTCTTTGGGATTTTTTTCCCATCTTCTGACAAAGATAAGTTTTGGCTCCTCAGCAATTAACTCTTATAGTAAGTCAGTGAATCAGTTCAACTTTGGGCTTCTTTTCGACCGCAGGAGGAAGGGATTTAGTTCAAGTTTACAGATCCCGACGAAGTTCCATCCAAGAGCAGCTTAGTCCGAACATCCAAGCAGAGAGAGAAACTTCAGCAAACCACATAGGCCGACACAGCCCAGACTCCTCTATGTACCTTTGGGCTGGAATTCCTACTGGCCCCCTGTGACATGCCCTCTTCCCTCAGGTTGCCTGTTAGCAGCTTTACCTCAATTAAACACCTGAGTCTATGGGACCATACATTTACACTACTGCCACATTCAAACTACCACAACCAGGTCGGACCCAACTGAAAACCCCAGAAAATGGAGCGAAAGAGGCACGTGCTTCGGCCCCACTGACTTCCAACACAGTGGCCTTCCACTCTGTCGAGTCCTGGGCACTGACTAGCCCCAGTAAATTGGATGTCCTCTTTATTACTCCCTTTTCCTCCGTCCTGTCCAGTCCAGGAGGCCCCAGTGCTGACTTCCTGCAGAAAAACCCCGCCCTTCTGTGAGTTTGTTTGCTTCTCAGCCTTATTGCCTCCCTCCGGTGTGGACTTGGCTTGTGATAAAATCAGCCTAAAATCGAGCTTTGGAAACACAAAACCCAAGGACCAAAGCTTCTAGCAGATGGAGAGGGACTGACCAAATGAGAAGTATGCAGAGAGATATAAATATTGAAGCAAAATTATTCTCTCACCATGCCTGTTGTTCTAGTAACTCTCTGCATAGGAAACTTACACTCCCTCCTGGTGCTGCCAGCAAAGTGGTTTCTGTCCAAAATTCAGTTTTTTTTAATTTTTGTTCATTTTTATTTATTTATTTGAGAGCAACAGACAGAGAGAGAAAGAGGCAGATAGAGAGAGGGAGGGAGGGAGAGGGAGAGAATGGGCGCACCAGGGCCTCCAGCCACTGCAAAAGAACTCTAGACGCGTGCGCCCCCTTGTGCATCTGGCCAACGTGGGTCCTGGGGAATCGAGCCTCAAACCGGGTTCCTTAGGCTTCACAGGCAAGCGCTTAACTGCTAAGCCATCTCTCCAGCCCCCAAATTCAGTTTTTAAGAATAGTGTTTCTCTCAGAGGCTGGAGAGATTACTTAGTGGTTAAGGCACTTGCCTGCAAAGCGCAAAGACCCAGGTTCAGTTCCCCAGTTTACTCATATAAGCCAGATACACAAGGTGATGCATGCATCTGGAGTTCATTTACAGGGGCTAAAGGCCCTGGTGCTCCCATTCTCAGTCTCTCTCTCTCTCTCCCTCTTTCTCAAATAAGTTAATTAATTAATTAAAAATATTAAAATAAAGAGGTGTTTCTCGTGAGCAAACTTCTCTTCCCTTCTCAGGACAGCCAACCTAGGACACCCTCTCTGTCTCTTTTCTGCATTAAGAGTCCATCCACTAAAGGGCGTCTGGCCGCAGGTGAACCTTCACTTCTGACAGGGCACATGTGATGGATAATCATAATTGCCAACTTGACTGGATTACAAATACCAGGCAAGGGGATGGCTCTGTGGGTAATGTGATTGCTGAGTTTGGATTCCCATCACGCACATAAAAAGGTGGGTGGTGGTGCATGCCTGTAATACCAGTGCTGGGGTAGCAGAAATAGGAGAATCTGGGGGTCTTGCTGACTGGCTTGTCTAGCTGAATCAGGGCTGAGCAGGAGATCCTGTCTCAAAAAACAAGGTGAGGGCTGAAGAGACGGTTTAGCGGTTTAAAAGGCGCTTGCCTGTGAAGCCTAAAGACCCAGATTCGATTCCCCAGAGCCCACACAAACCAGACGCACATGGGGGCACATGGGTCTGGAGTTCGCTCGCAGTGACTAGAGGCCCTGGTGCGCCCATTCTCTGTCTCTCTCACACACACACCCTCTCTCTCAAATAAATAAAACATTTTTTAATTATTAAAAAAAAACGAGGTGAAGAACAACTGAGATAGACACATGAAGTTGCCCTCTGGCCTCCCTGTGTACAAGTGTGTACACACATACATGCACCCACACACATATGAGCATGCACACATAATATCATGCATACCACACACGCACACACACATACACACATGCAAAAAAAAAAAAGAGTCTAGATTTATAAATCACACTTCTCGTGAAGGAGGCATTTTCAGAGATGATTAAATCATGAGAGCACTGATTTAATGAATGGATTATTCACTTGGTGGATTCATAATGTGATGGAATTACTGAGAGGGGGTGAAAGCTACAGGACGTGGGGCCTAGTGGGAGGAAGTAGGTCACTGAGGAGTGTGTCCCTTGGGGGATATGTCTTGCCCTGGACTCTTCCTGTGCCCCTTCCTCTGCTAGTGGCCGCCAGGACGTAAGCAACTCTGCTTCACCACAAGCTTCTCGCCATGATGGATTGACACCTGAAGCCTTTGGAATGCATCTCTCCCCATTGAGGTGTTCCTGTTGGGTATCTCATCACGACCACAAGAAGAGAAACTAATACACCTGGCTCCCGTGGTCTTCCCATCAGGGTAAGATGGGCCTGTGGGTAGTACACCCCACCCCACCAGAGTTCCGGTGGTCTGTCTGCTCTCTTCCTCAGCAGTGAAGACTCGATGTTCACTGATCTGCTCTGTCCTGTCAGAAGACCCCTTCAAAGCTACAGTTCTCTAGAGTCTACAATAAAAAGGGGGGAGGGGAGTTTGTGTTTCCCCAAACTCTTGCAATTGCATTCACAACTTTGCCTTTCTTACTGAGCCCAGGTCTCCATCTGCAGGGTCCCTTCTCCAAGGTATGATTTTCCCATAGCTCACCAGGTACCTGAGGCCACTACAGCCAGGTATGTGCCTGTCTGTGAGCCTGGGATCAGCTTTCATGAAGCTGGCTCCCGCCTGCCAGCCAGAAAGCCTGAGGAGTGTCATTTGGGGCTAAAATGAATCAGATGCCAACAAGGCAGCCTCCTCCGCCTTCTCCCCCACTCTCCTCTCTTTTCACGGTCTCTCAGGAGAGATCCTCTTGTCTGCGCTGCCCCAGTACTAAGATTACAAGAACACGTAATTACACTGAACATTTTTGGTTTCGTTTTTCAAGACAGGGTCTCATGTAGCCCAGGCTGGCCTGAAACTCACTCTGTAGCTCCAGGATGGCCCCGAGCTCATAGTGATCCTCCTACCTCAGCCTCCCGAGATTAAAGGCATGCACCACTATGCCTGGCCCCAATATATATATATTTTTAATCTGGGTGCTGGATATCCAAACCAGGGTCCCCATGCTTTCAAGGCAAGCATTTTGTCAACTGAACCATCTTCCCCACCCCTTGTTGTCCATTTTGATTTCTTCTTGGTTTTCTTCGGGAATTACTTTTTCCAATATCCTTCCGGTAGTGTCTGCTCTGACCTGATTTGACACTGTCTTGCTCTTACATCTCAGAAACCATCAGGGACAATCAGATGAAAAACAACTTCTCCACAGGCTTCCTCCCTTCCTTGCCCATCCTGAACCTCCCTCTTCGCTCATCCTCAGCCTGGAAGTTTGTTTTTACACCGCCACCCGTTAGCCTGGACCCCTTTTGACAGCAGTCCCCTCTCCATCACTCCGCTTAGCCATTCTTCCTGCCTACAGCTCTTCAGGCCACTTCACATTTCATTAGATGCTTCATCAACAAGGAAGGAGGAAGCAGGGAAGCCTTCAGTTACTGATTCCTTTTGTTTTGCACCAGAAAGCATTTCTGCAACTCACTGGGCAATTCCAGCACAGACGAGGAAAAATCCTTCTTGTCAAGTCCAATTCCTCTCCACGCACAGTCCAGCGCGTTGTCTAAGTGGGGCTGTTACGAAATGAGATGAACTCCCATTTGCATCATATGTTCTTTGTCAATTATGTATGGTTTAGGGTAAGCCTGTGACTTTTCCCCTTTCCCCTCCTGAGTCATCAAAAGAGAGCTTGAAGGAGAAGGAACTCAGCACTTTTGCCAGGTCTGATGGTGAATGCTGCTTACTGTGCGGAACTGCTCTTCATTAAGAGCCCCGTGCCCTGGCTTCTTCCTATAGCCTTCCAGACCTTGGAAGAGCTAGGGGTCCAGGGCCACCACTCTACGGAGCTGGAGGAGACCACATGTGATTTGAGAGGACTCAGTAGGTCCCACCTGATCTACCTTCCTGAAAACCACCGATTGAAGTCATTTTTCAAGCTGTTTGCACAAAACGTTTTAGGTAGTCACTGACTGGCTCATTTGGGACTTGAGACATGACCCCTTCAAGGTCACAAAGTATAATATATATTTTATGGCGTACTTACCATAAAGAATCTCCCCTAATTTTTTTTTCCCATTCGCAGTTTAGCTAGCCATCACCTGGAAAAGCTCAAAGACTCTCTGGTCATCAATGGAGGGTTTCTGTAAATAACCTCAGGTCCTTGCCCCTAATTGGAAAGGATAAGACATGGCCATCTATTGCTAAGCAACCTATTAAGTTGATGTATATCCTCCAGAGAATGTATAAAACTCACCCTTACCTTTAAAATCAAGTAAAATACCTGAGTATTTGGAAAAAAAAAAAAAAAAAACAAGGAGGCTAGGCACAAAGAAATCTAGACATTTACCCTGCCATTCCAAGGCTGGTGTTAAGTCCATATTCTTAAGCCAACATCTTTTGATTTAGTTTATTCTCAAACCATCCATTTCCACCAAAGTTTACGCGGGCATTTTGGTGATTTTCTTAAGTTGTTTTCCTTTTTAAATAAAAGAGAGCTATATTGGGAAATTGGAGTGGTGTGTCATTAAAAACCAAATAGCAAATTATAAAGAACTGATATGGTAACTAAAAGTGGTCTGCAGAATAAGAGCCCAGAGAACATGAGCGTAAACAAAATTAAAGGGCAGCATTCGGAGGTCCTTTAATTGCATAGTAATTGGGAGTCAAAGCAGAATCTATTTAGAATCCACAAGGTCTATTAGGAGTGCAGAGGACCAATAGCAAGTCAACCAGAATTAGGAAAAGAAATCAGACTTTAATTGTAAACAGAAGACTAATCATTAGCCATCCCCTTTCCCCAGAGTAAGTCATGGACAGTTGCCTGACATTTTACATTTTACTTTAAGTACAAAAAAAAAAAAATTACACAAGCAGCCTGCTCATTAGCAGGGTTTTCTACATTAGTGGGCATCAGAAATCGAGCTAAAGCCCAGGGTTTCTCAACATCCTCAATTCCCCCGTAATAGCATACCTCAGAATGATCCTGTATTTACTCCATGTCTATAGTTGCAGACAGAGCATGTGCACTCAAGAGCTTGTCCTCTCCGGCTTCTGACCAACTTGTAACCCAAGAACTTCCATAAATAGGTCTAAGTTACTATAGCCTATATTTTTTCAAACTACTGAACAGAGATGAATTTAAACATTCTTCCCACAAAATAAAAGATATCTGAAGCGATAGATACATTAATTACCCTACTTTAATGATCCCACATTACCTTGGGGGGGTTGTTTATTTGTTTGTTTGTTTGTTGTGTATAGAGGTCATTTCCCAAAGGCTCTCCATGTTACGCAGTTTTGAAAAGAGTTCACAAAGACTTTCACACATTTTTGCACCTGATGGGTACAAAGTTCAGAGACAGGCATTGGAAAGACTAAACTACATACAAAGTGACACTGGACTGATCCAATGAAGCACGTGCCAGGGGAGCTCAGAGGAGAGAGAGCTTCCACAGAACGGATCAGGAATATCTTCAGGGAAGTGATAGAATGAAAACCTGACCAAGAAAGGTGAGGAGAACTCTGTTTCACGGTACAGAAGATATCCCACTCAGTTACTCACTGTGTATCTGTTGACCACAGCCTGTGCTGCAAACGGGCGCGGGGTGACGGTGGTCAGTTATACTCAGGATGCTGGCGTAACTGCCAGGAGACCGACTGCGTGAGGTGCAGCTGAGCCACAGCTGGAGGAAGGAGCCCAGCTGTCGGGGTACACTGGAGCCACACTCCTGCGACTCCCCAAGCATCAGCCTAAGGAATGTGGACTTCACTCTTGGGCAACATGAAACCATCAACTGTTTATAAGCAGTATAGATATGGGACTGGAGAGATGGCTTAGCGGTTAAGCGCTTGCCTGTGAAGCCTAAGGACCCTGGTTCGAGGCTCGATTCCCCAGAACCCACGTTAGCCAGATGCACAAGGGGGCGCACGCGTCTGGAGTTTGTTTGCAGTAGCTGGAGGGCCTGGAGCACCCATTCTCTCTCTCTCTCTCTCTCTCTCTCTCTCTCTCTCTCATTCTCTCTCTCCCTCCCTCCCTCCCTGCCTCTTTCTCTCTCTGTCTGTTGCTCTCAAATAAATAAATAAATTTTTTTTAAAAATTAAAAAAAATTAAAAAGTATAGATAGGTGTAGGGCTGGAGAGATGGCTTAACAGTTAAGGCGCTTGCCTGCAAAGCCAAAGGACCCAGGTTCGATTCCCCAGGACTCACGTAAGCCAAACTCACAAGGTGGCGCATACATCTGGAGTTCGTTTGCAGCGGCTGAAGGCCCTGCCCTGGCATACCCATTCTCTATCTGCATCTCTCTCTCTCTCTCTTTCTCTCTATCACTCTCTCTCTCATAAATAAATACAAAAATTTTTAAGTATAGGTATACACTAAAGTAACAAAAGAATAATTCCAAAGAGAATAGAAAACTAAAGGGTTAGACAGTAGTCAGAAGTATGGGATGGGGATACATCTTGGTTGCTAAGAAAGTAAAGCTGCATGGACTGGGGAGTGAGCAACAGGATAAAAATGTAAATAAGCAGTTGGGAACACCTGAAAACCCAAGCTGAGCAGCCCAGTAGTTTGGTAACAGAAAAAAAAAAAAAACTTACTAGTGTAGATTTTGAAGAGTGAGTGAAAGGCTATCGGAGACCAAAGTCAGGGTTGTAATAAGGGATGTCTCTCAGCCAACAAAAGAACTATAAATTATAATAGAAGAGATCTGCTTTTGTCAGGTATTTTTGCCACCACAATGAGAAAACTAACGATTCAATCATGAACATATAAGAAATGAAACCCATTTGTCCAGCACACAGTGATAGTGCACTTCCTCCATGGTCTTAGTCTTTCGTGTGTTGCTCTAAGAATAATAGATTTATAAATTCTTCAGAACAGAAGTATTGTCCCATAGCTCCAGAGGCTGGGAAGTCCAACATCCAGGCGCCAGCATCTGGCATAAGCTCCTTTTGCAAATGTATTTACGTAGTGTGTACATGTGCGGACATGAAGTACATTCATGTGTGTGTGGGCACATGTATGTGTACAGGCATGTGGAAGCCAGAGATTGATGTCAGCTGTTTTCCTCAGTAACTGTCCACTTTATTTTATTTTATTTCTTAATATTTATTTATTTGAGAAAGAAAGAGAAAGAGGCAGATAGAGAGAGAATGGGCACACCACGGCCTCCAGCCACTGCAAATGAACTCGTGATGCATGTGCCACCTTGTATATTTGGCTTACATGGCTTACATACCTGGGTCCTTAGGCTTTGCAGGCAAGTACCTTAAATGCAACACCATCTCTCCAGCTCTATTTTATTTTTTAAGATGTTTTTAAGTACATATTTTTTTCAGACGTAGGGTCTCACTCTAGCCCAGGCTAACCTGGAATTCACTATGTAGTCTCAGGCTGGCCTTGAACTCATGGCAATCACGGCGATCCTCCTACTTCTGCCTCCCGAGTGCTGGGATTAAAGGTGTGCGCCATCACGCCCAGCTTATTTTTATTTATTTATTTGAGAAAGAAAGAGAAAGAGGCAGATAGAGAGAGAATGGTTATGCCAAGGCCTCCAGTCACTGCAAACAAACTCCAGACACATTCGTCACCTTATGCATCTGGCTTACGTGGGTCCTGAGGGATAGAACCTGAGTCTTCAGGTTTTGCAGGCAAGTGCCTTAATTGCTAAGCCATCTCTCCATCCCCCTATTTTATTTTTTTTTAAGTTTTTTTTTTGGGGGGGGGGGTTTCAAGGTAGGGTCTCACTCTAGCCCAGGCTGACCTGGAATTCACTATGGAGTCTCAGGGTGGCCTCAAACTCATGGCAATCCTCCTACCTCTGCTTCCTGAGTGCTGGGATTAAAGGTGTACGCCACCACGCCTGGCTTTTATTTTATTTTATTTTATTTTTTGATACTAGGTCTTGCATTGAACCTAGAGCTCACTAATTTGGCTAACCAGCGGGCTCTAGGGATCTTCCGTCTTCCCCTCCTCTGCACTGGGATTACATGCACACACCACCATGCCAAAGCTTTACACGGATGCTATAGTTCCAGATTCAGGTTCTCACGTTTGCACAGCAAACACTTTGCTTACTGAACCATCTCCTCAGCCCTGGCATAAGCGTGGCTGAAGGCAGAAGGGCAAGAGACAGAGACACTGAAGGTCCAAACAGCAGGGGAACAACATAGACAGTAACCACTGCATCAGCTCTTTTTTATAGTGACATCAGTCCATTTAGGTAGACTTCCAATTACCTAAGTGTCTTCCAACACTTGTTGCATTAGAAATTAATTTTTCCAACACCCCAAATTTGAGGGACTCGTTTGGATTATCACACAGAGAGTGACCTTAGGACATGTCCGAGAAGACGGCTCTGCACACACTGATTACCTCTGTTGCTAAAGTGTTGAAAATATTCCTGATAATAAATGAGCTCTGAAATGGTAGCTGGCCCCTGTTTTCAAGGACTGGAGCTTATGGTAAGACAAGAGCAATTACCCAGCTGTGGGTTCTACAAATTCAGCCGGACACACAAAAAACAATAGGGTGAGGAAGGGTGTGTATGAACCAAGAAACTGTAAAAGGCAGGCTGCCTCTACTCACTTGCCCTTGAACAAATTGATGTGCTTCTTGATGGTATTTTAATTAATTAACTAGAGGAGCATTAGTTAACATGAACAGTAAAAATTTAGCACATTGTACAAATGGTTTCCAGTACGTTCCTCTAAGAGTAACCCCAAATATTTTACGGAGACAAATGAATTCTCTGCGATGAAGTAAGTTTACGATTGAATTTCTGAAGTGAACACCTTAGGAAGAGGTCTCTTCCCCAGAAAAAGTTCCAAATTGTTCCCAAAGGGCATCTCCCCATAGACCACTGAGCAAGGTTGTGTCATCAAAAGACTCAGTTGAGGGAGCTGGAGAGATGGCTTAGTGGTTAAATGCTTACCTGTGAAGCCTAAGGATCCCAGTTTGAGGCTTGATTCCCTAGTATCCATATAAGCAAGATGCACAAGGTGGAGCATACATCTGGAATTTGTTTGCTATGGCTGGATGCCCTGATATGCCCATTCTCTCTCTCTCTCTCTCTCTCTCTCTCCCTCCCTCCCTCCCTCCCTCCTTCTCTCACTGTCTGTTGCTCTCAAATAAATAAAAATAAACAAATTTAAAAAAATAACTCAATTGAGGGCTGGAGAAATGGCTTAGCAGTTAAGGCATTTGCCTTTGACTGAGAAGCCAAAGGACCCAGGATTGATTCCCCAGGAACCACATCAGCCAGATGCACGAGGTGGTGCACGTGTCTGGGAGTTCACTTGCAGTTGATGAAGGCTCTCTCTCTCTCTCTCTCTCTCTCTCTCTCTCTCTCTCTCTCTCTTTGCCTCTTTCTCAAGTAAATAAAATAAATGAATATGTTTTTAAAGACTCAATTTAGAGCTGGGCATGCTCTCAGGAGGCAGAAGTAGGAGGATTGCCATGAGTTTGAGGCCATCCTGTGATTACAGAGTGAGCTCCAGGTCAGCCTGGGCTTGCTTAAGACCCTACCTTGAAACACACATACACACACACACACACAAAGACTCAATTGAGAGGAAGTCTACAGGCGCTCTAAATGATCCCAGGGCCTCATAGCTTCGCCTATTAGAAACTGAAACCCAGTGCCTGTAAATGAACCAGACTTGAAAATAAGTGCTGAGGAGCAGCAGTGGCCCCGATGACACGGCTCACAAAGCAGCCAGGCGAGGAGCATGTGCAGCCCAGCGTTCAGTGATAATAGTTCACTAAGCAAATAAAGGCTAAGTTGCCGAGAGAGGAGAGAGTTTTACCCCGTTTGACCCTCTAGAAGAGTCACCCAGTGCATCTTTAGAAGCAGAGTTGCTAGGAAGAAAATGTAGACATGCTCTCTTATGTGGGTTGATGGTCCCATGCTGTAGAATTCTAAAGGAAGAAAGTTTACCATTACTTTTGTAATTATTTTATTTAAGTTTGTTTAACCCTAAGGAAGTGGGCAAGTGTCTGCCCACTGCTCTTGGTCACCCCCCACTACATGGAGACAGGATGGTGGAGCAAGCTTCAAAACACTAGAGAGGGGCTGGAGAGATGGCTTAGCAGTTAAGGTGCTTGCCTGTGAAGCCTAAGGACCCACGTTCCACCACTCTCCAGATCCCAGGTAAGCCAGATGCACAAAGGTGAGGCAAATGTAAGGTCACACATGCCCACTAGGTGGCGTAAGTGTCTGGAGTTTGATTTCAGTGGCTGAGGCCCAGGCACTCAATTCTACCTCTCTCTCTCTCTCTCTCTCTCTCTCTCTCTCTCTCTCTCTTTCACTCTCTCTAAAAAAAAATAAATAAACTAGAGGGACAGTGGCAAATCTAAATTCCCAACTTCCCAACCCATGTGCCTGAGGGCAACCATTGTGTCCATGGACCACAAATACACAGGGGCACACCAGAAATGCTGACAGCTCTTCTCAATGAGAGGCTGGAGGGAATGGGCTTGGATAGGATAAATCATAACTGAGGCAGTTTAAAGTTCCACATGGTGCTATACTGTTTACTTGAGCGACCCCATAATTCTGCTTTGAAAAACTGCTTAAATCTGTCTGGGCAAAGAGAAAATTATATGGGTTGCTAATTCTGTTTATGCCTTTTACATAAATATCATTGGGTTTTTCAAACCACTAATTCTGCACACACACACACACACACACACACACGTCACATTTTGACAGCCTGCAAGGGCTGCTCTGCAGATGCTAATGTCTCTTTGTTAATGGGAATTCTTGGGGTGAGTGTATATATGTTCACTATATGCAGTGTGTAAGCCATGTTGGCCCTTCTGATTTCCATAATTTTCTAAAATAATGTTTTCCCTAATTGCAAATAAAATACACTTACTATAGAAAACAAGGAAAGCATAAAGAAGAAAATTTAAGTCATTCATAAGCCCTTTAACCACAGAAGAAAACTCAGCATTTTGGTGCTTATATTTCCAGCCTGGTTTGCTATGAAGAAATACAAGTAAGTTTCCTCCAAAATAACCTTGGACTGTGCATATTATTTTATGAGCATATTTTCACTTACTACGGCCCACATATTTTTATAGGTTATTAAATATCCTTTAACGTATAATTTTTCAAAAGACACACAGTAAGCCTTTCCAGTGGGTGTGTCTGGTTGTTTTGTCATCCTCTGTTCCTGGATAATTATGATGCTCCTAATATTTGTTGTCACCCTCTGAACTGAAGTCAGTGAGAACCGAGGAGATGAACGACCCCTCCCACGTCAGCCAGAGCCCCGGTGAAAGCACAGAGGAACTGGTGAGATGCGCAAGAGCGCTGCTTCCATGGCGAGCCGGACAACCAGGGAGATGCAGACAGACACTGAGGAGACTCAAAAATGTGCCAAAGCACAAACCAGAAGCTGCTGAGAGCTCGACACTAATGTAGACTTAAAGCACATGCACCATGGTTCAGGGAATTTTGTGGAGGAAGGGACAGAAAAACCATAAGAGCCACAGAGTGGAAGGGAATGTCCAGAGACGTTGCCCCTCCCCTTTTTACAATGACTGACTATTGCTCTCACAACTCAAAACCCACAACCCCATGGGGAATACTAGAAATTCCACTGAGTAGGGCCCTCGGCGGAATGGGGGCAGGGAGGTGAGAAATGATGGTACCAGTACCAACACATGTCCTTACAAAATTCTTACTTAATAATTATATATGTAGCCGGGCGTGGTGGTGCACGCCTTTAATCCCAGCACTTGGGAGGCAGAGGTAGGAGGATTGCTGTGAGTTCGAGGCAACCCTGAGACAACATAATGAATTCCAGGTCAGCCTGAGCTAGAGTGAGATGCTACCTCAGAAAACCAAAAAAAAAAAAAAAAAAGATAATAAATAAATAAATTATATATATATATATATATAGTCATTCCCCAAATTAAGTTGAGCAGCCTTTTATCTTTGCTTCAAAGTAGAATTAGTAAAATCTTGTAACTCAGGTTGCTGAGTCATTGGGACTAGATGATAATTAAGCTTGTCTATGTTATTGTAGAACTGCCTTCTGGAAAGATCACATCAGGTTACACTCCCACAAGCAGTGTGTCCAAGTGTGCATTTTCTCATTCACTATCAATGGGTTTCCCGTTATTTTGACCTTTTGTCTCTTTGGAATAGAACTTCCTCTGACAATATTCTCTAGACCCATAGATGAACAACGTGCTTAGAGCCAAAAGGGTTCCCATGAGGTCTTCTGAAAGTCTGTTAGCCAAAACCAGATCTCAAGATAATAAATCTGAGGGCTGGAGATGATGCAGCTCAGTGGTTAAAGTGCTTGCCCCTCAAGCTTGAGGACCTAAGTTCAAATCCCTAGCACCCACATAATAACCAGGTATGGGGTTACACACCTGTAATCCCAGCCCTAGGAGAGGGAGACAAGAGCATCCCTATTACTTGCTGACTGGCTAGTCTAGCATAATCAGTGAGTTCCATGTTCACTGACAGAACTTATCTCAAAAGAATGAAGTGGTACATGACATCAACCTCTGCCCCCCACACACACATGCACATGCACACATAGTCATGTGTACCCACGTGCATACGAACAAATGTATATGTACACAAAAAACATACACATGCAAAAATATATATTACATCTGTTCACAGATCACTGTCCTGACATGGCCCCAGGTCCCCAATTACTGTGGATTCTCTGTTCTTTGTCACCCCCACAGTTTCTTATCACACAGCTACATACTCTTAAGTAAAAACTAAAGACAATTTCAGTGCCGGGCATGGTGGTGCACACCTTCAATCCCAGCACTTGGGAGGCAGAGGTAGGTGGATCTCTGTGACTTCAAGGCCACCCTGAGACTACATAGTGAATTCCAGGTCAGCCTGGACTAGAGTGAGACCCTACCTCAAAACAAAAACAAAACAAAAATTATATATATATAAAGACAATTTCAAAGGATCAAGGACATTCCAAAGAGGGTTCGATAAAATGTAATGAGGCTCTGAATTATAAAACTCTTTCACAGTGACTGTGATACCATCAGGAGGGTTTAAAGAGTAAAGAGCTCGGCTCCTTAATGGACCTCTGAGGGTGAGAGCTTGTGGAGAGCCGGCAGGAGTGAACAGAACAGTATCAGAGTAAACACACTGTACCTATTCCAAGAGATAAGATGGATGGAATCCAGCATGGCGCTCACAGATCCACTCACACCGTTATGTAAACAGGTGTGGGAAAGAGCTAAGGCAAAAAAACATGTTATGCCAAGCAGTGGGCATATTTATATAATGAACAAACTTGCTAAACAATTCTCCAAAAACAAGAGCTGAGCCTAGTGGGGAACTAGAAAATGGAATGTGGGACTGGAGAGATGGCTTAGCAGCTAAGGAGCTCGCATGTGAAGTCTAACGACCCAGGTTCAATTCCCCAGGACCCACGTAAGCCAGATGCGCAAGGTGGCGCATGTGTCTGGAGTTCATTTGTAGTGGCTGGAGACCCTAGCACACCCATTGTCTCTCTATCTCTCTATCTCTCTCTTTCCAATAAATAAATAAAGCAGTTAACAATAAGGAAGAGAGTAAACAAAGCTGTCTGTCAGGAAAGCCCCCTTATTGCTGAGTGTGGCTGCCACCTGGCCTTCTTATCCACCGAAGAACCAAATGAGTCCCAGAATGCTTAGCGAGAGCTGACACACTGAACTAATCTTTAATTTATTGATTTGCTACATCACTGAAGAAAAGAAGCATATCAATAAATGGCTTTAGTTAAGAAGTTCAGGTCCAAGATGAAACACTGAGGGCTTGTACGCTGAGGACATCAAGGTTTATAGAAAATAACATCTAGAGCTTTTGGGAGAACACACAAGTGAATTAGAAAATATCAACTTGAAGATTTATGTATAATGACCTTCCCTTTTTCTTCTTCATTCTCATGTGTACAAAAAAAATGGCAACAATAAACTGGAAATTTGGTGGTAAACTAATCTAAAAACAGTAAGTAGAATGAATAATTTAGAATGCTAGGATCCAGCAAAAAAAAAAAAAAAAAAAAATGTGACTTTGTAATTTGTGACTTTATGCTTAATTGTAATGATCAGTTAAAGAAATCTCTGTGTGAAAATTAAAAATGGGGAATTTTAAAATGACAAAACTAAAAAGGAAAGTAAAAGAGAAAAGGCAATGATGTAAAATTAAAATAATCCTTAATTCTGAAGATGAAAATGGTCCCTGAACATATTTAAATTACTTCTTGCTCATGCAATCTTATATTATTCTTTCATAAGAAGAAATTGTAAAATTTTCTTATGCCAAGAGAAAATGTTGCTAAAACATACTTTATGAATTGTCTAAAATAAGACATATTAATAATTTGGGACTATACAATTTGTTTTCTTTTCTTTTCTTTTTGCAAGGTAAAAGTCTTGCTCTAACCCAGGCTGACCTGGAACTCACAGTGATCTTTCTACCTCTGTCTGCCAAGTGCTGGGTTTAAAGGTGTGCACCACTATGCCTGGCTCATTTTTTTTTTCTTTTTAATAAACATGGAAGGTTGATTTTGAATCAAATCTTATGTAAGTTCAATAAATGCACATTTACCATAACATTCCAGATGCTTTGAATCATGAAGAGAAGACTGGTACTTCTCATCCCTCAGTACAATTATTCAAAATACTGCATGGGGCTGGAGAGATGGCTTAGCGGTTATGGTGTTTGCCTGTGAAGCCTAAGAACTCATGTTTGACTCTCCAGGTCCCACAAAAGCCAGATGCACAGTAACACAAGCGTGCAGGGTCGCAAGTATGCAGAAGGGGGCGCACGCGTCTGGAGTTCATTGGCAGCAGCTGAAGGGCCTGGTGCACCCATTCTCTCTCTCTCTCTCTAACTCTCAAAATAAATTTTAAAAATATTATATGGCCCTTCCTAATATTTCCAATAAGTTGTTTATAGTTGGTACCCTGTTTCTCATTTACCAACATATTGATGCATTGGGGGGGGGCACAAGTTTGTGTAAAGGATGTGCCGTATGGCGTGTTATGCGACACAATGTGCAGTACTCGCTTCTTGTCGTTCCTCATCTGCTTATTGCTTTGAGATGGAGTTTCTCACTTAACTCGTCCCCGCCATCAACGAGCTCCAGTGACTTTCCAGTCTGCACCCCCCCCACACACACACACACACACTGCAGGACTGGGCTTACAGAAGTGTAAGGTCAGCTCTTTGCTGCCAGAGCGCCGCCACCACGGGTCGCCTGCACACTCCCGGGAAGAGCCTGTCCCAGCCCGCTCTGCCCTTCCGCCGCAGCGCGCCCACCTGGCTGAAGTTGACTCAGGACGACTCAAAGGAGCAGATTCACAAGCTGGCCAAGAAGGGCCTGACTCCCTCACACATCGGTGTGATCCTGAGGGACTCACATGGCGTTGCACACGTGTGCTTTGTGACAGGCAGTTAAAGCTGGCGAATCTAGAAGTCCAAAGGTCTGCCTCCTGATCTTCCTGAGGACCTCTACCATGGAATCAAGAAAGCGGTTGCAAGGGCTGGAGGGATGGCTTAGCGGTTAAGGCACTTGCCTGCAAAGCCAGAGGATCCCGGCTCGACTCTCCAGGACCCATGTAAGCCAGATGCACAAGGTGGCACATGCATCTGAAGTTCATATACATTGGCTGGAGGCCCTGGCGAGCCAATTCTCTCTCTCTCTCTCTCTCTCTCAAATAAATAAATAAAATAAAATATATTTTAAAAAGAAAAGAAAAGAAAAAAGAAAGCAGTTCATGTCGGCAAGCATCTCCAGAGGAACCGAAAGGATAAAGATGCTAAGTTCGGGCTGACTGTGACAGAGAGCCAAATTCACCGATTGGCACCTTACCGTAAGACCAAGCGGGTGCTTCCTCTCAACTGGAAATATGAGTCATCCACAGCCTCTGCCCTAGTGGCATGAATTTATCTGGTGTACTCCAGCAATAAAATCTCTTGAAGTAATCAAAAAAGGGGGGGAGAAGAAGAGGAGGAGGAGGAGTATGGTCATGCCCACTCTTGGTATGGGTGCTGGTTAATCAAGTTCAGCAGGTCTCAGGCTCTCGTGTTTGCGCAGCGGACCCTCTTCAGCTGTCCCACCAGTCCAAAAGTATTTTTACTTCTTGAACATTTCCAAAGAGTCCTTTTAGAGAGTGTCATCATTTAATGTTGTTTTTTGTAAGACACTAAAATTACATTTACATTTTTGCTGCACTATCAAAATCACCGTTGTTGCTCTCACCTTCTTGTGGCTAGGGCAAATACCCAACCAGAAACCGATGGTTGGGAGGAAAGGGTTTCTTCTGGCTTACAGTCTCAGGAAGAAGCTTCATGTGGACAGGGGAAAGCATGGCATGAGCAGAGACTGGACATCGCCTCTGCCACAGCTGGTAGAAAACATCAGCAGGACGAGTGAGCCAAAGGAACACTGGCAAGCTAGGGGGAGGCAAAGAAACCTCGAGGCCCACTCCCAGCCACACACCTCTTGCAGCAAGGCTCCCAAAGTGCCACCATCTGAGGATCAAGTATTCAGAACACAGGAATCTACAGGGAACACCTGAACCAAACCACCACAACTACGATGAACATCTTTTTTTACTTTTTTGGTGTGGGCACAGCATGTGTGGTATGCTGTGCATGGTGTACATGATACTGTGGCATCCTGGGCCTCCCCTATGGTGGCAGGAGTCCCTCTCCCCGCTCCCTGCCAGTTTTTCCTTAGGAGGGAGTCTCTTACTGATTATGGAGCTTGCCATTCACAAGCCCCCCCGTGACTCCTTGGTCTCTGCCACCCCCACCCCCATAGGACTGAGGTCACAGACCCATGTAGCCATAGCCAGCTGTTTAAGTGGATTCTGGATACTCAAACTAGTGTGGTCTCATGCACCCTTGAGCCCTCATGCCTGCACATGTAACTGCTGAGCCATCTCTCCAGCCCTCATGATGAACTTTCTTTTTTTTAATGAACATCTTAATACATATCTCCTGTGCAGGTTGATTGCAAAAATGGCCAGCAATTCTCCCCCTTCCTGCATCTTAATGAAGCTCATTATTTTGTACGTTAACTTAAAATGACAATAAAAGAGCACAATTCTTTTTTTGTTTGTTTGTTTTTTGAAGTAGGATTTCTCTCTAGCCCAGGCTGACCTGGAATTCACTATGAAGTCTCAGGGTGGCCTTGAACTCACAGCAGTCCTCCTACCTCTGCCTCCCAAGTGTTGGGATTAAAGGCATGCGCCACCATGCCCTGCAAGAACAAAATTCTTTAGTTATCACATCTAAGGATAATATTTCATAGTAAACAGCCTACTTTCTCAAGTCAGTAGCCCTAAAATGGATTGGCCATTATGTAACTATCATCAGTGTTCAGGGATCCTTCCATAAGTCTTGAGTCTGGATGTGACATTTGAGATGTCCGTGAGCCAAAGCCAGTATTTGCTTAAGACCAAGAATTCTAGCCCTAGAAAACAGACATTTCATGGGTAACATGGAAGTCTTCCTGTCCCTGAGCATCCTTTCTCTAAGGCCCCCTGGAGCTCCACTCTAGAAGAATGAAGCCATCCTCCCTTGCATGCATTCATTCACAACACCTTGATGCACTCAGAGATGACTAACTCATGAATTGAGTGTTAGGAGACACCAAAAAAAAAAAAAAAAAAAAAAAAAAAACAGTTTCACCTTAAGGATACTTAGTCTTCCAAAGGAAAGGACCTGGGCTAGAATCTAGAATTTCCATTAAAATACATCCTAAACCAGGCATGTGGTGGCATTCACCTTTAATCCCAGCACTTGGGAGGTAGAGGAAGGAGAATTGCCGTGAGTTCAAGGCCACCCTGAGAATACAGAGTGAATTCCAGGTCAACCTGGACTAGAGTGAAACCCTACCTTGAAAAACCAAAAAAGTAAATAAATTTTAAAAAAAGTAAAATGCACTCTATTTATAGCCACCCAAGCCCTATCTTGATCCTAATTTCATTTTTCTTGGCTTAGGTAGTCAAGTCAAAGTGACTTAGAACACAGTTATATTGGTTAGGTGTTGAGATTGTAGTATTTGGGTTATATCAAGTTAAAGAAAATATAGTATTAAATAACTTTACCCAGTTTTTTTTTTCATTATTTTATGTTTTTATCAGAGAAGAGTAGTGTACTGCTTGTGTCTTAGCTCATATCACATTCCTGTTAGGCAGTGTTTCCTCTGTGCTTCCAAGCTCTGAATGAAAAGGATGCTGACTTAAACAGTGGAATCAGGAAATTAATTAGATAAAGGTAACCCTTGGTGGTGCAGGCCTGTAAACCTGGCTACTCGGGAAGCTGAGGCAGGAGGATCATGAGATGAAGACCACCCGGGCAACTTAGTGAGGGCTTGTTTCAAAAACAGAGAGAGGAGCTAGAGAGATGGCTTAGACATTAAAGCACTTGCCTGCAAAGCCTACAGATCCATGTTAGACTCTCCAGATCCCACATGAGCCAGATGCACAAAGTATCACAAGGACACAAGGTTGCACATGCCCACTAGGTGGCGCACACATCTGGAGTTCGATTTCAGTAGCTGGAGGCCCTGATGCGCCAATTCTCACTCTCTATTGCTCTCACATTAAAAAAAAAAAAAAAACCAACAGAGAGAGAGATGAGGATATAGTATAGTGGTAGAACGTGTTCCCAGTATCTGTAAGGCCCTGGGATCAGTCTCTAGTATCACTAAGAAATAAATATATTAAATAAAAATACAGATACAGGGTTGGGTCAAAGTGTGGCTTTGGACTTCTCCCTCTGTCATAGAAACTTGGGAGGCAGTGACACAGGGACCATCACACATGGTTGAGGTTGGAGTCAGTGGCAAAGCTTGCGTGCCCATGCTCTACAGTTAAATGTAGAGTTGTTTGGAAAGGGAAGAATTTTGCAAAATATAAATAATGTTGGAAGAGATCTTATTGGTGTTTGCCACTTAGGTTTGAAACTTCATGTTTAGGTGTTTACAAGAACTTTGTAAACTCTTATAGAGCCGGTGATACTCTCTGTCAGGCATCCCAAGTTCTATAAAACCTATTAAATTTGTTAATGCATTTTTAAATGTGTAAGGAATTAAATTAAATTTATAAATAAGATTGGTTATTTAAGGACTCTCAGTCTTTCAATTTGAGCTTATTAAATATCTACTCTAAGAAAAAATGAAGCTGTTTGTTCTCATTTCATTAGATTTGTAAGTTAAAATGAAAAGCTTAATTAGACAGTTTAACATTTTCAAATTTGTTTGTTTGTTTGTTTTTGTTTTTGAAGGTAGAGTTTCACTCTAGCTCAGACTGACCTGGAATTTACTCTGTAGTCTCAGGCTGGCCTCGAACTCATGGCAATCCTCCTACCTCTGCCTCCCAAGTGCTAGGGTTAAAGGTGTGCGCCACGATGCCCGGCTAACATTTTCAATTTTTATAAACTTAACTTAAATATTAAATATTAACAAATATCCTTCCTGGAAAAAACATACCTAACAACAAGGGAAGCTATCCAAAATTCTTGGGGAAAAGCCAAATAAATCCTTGTGTAGAAAATATACTTGTCTACAGCATAATTTTTCCATTTCAGTATTAAAAAGCTAGTCCTAATGAAATAAAGTTAGGAGCGCTGGTTCAGTGAAAGACCTTGTCTAAAGGAAATAAAGAAGAGCAATAGAAGACACCCAGTGCTCTCCTCTGGGCTCCACACACAGGCATGGGGTCCACTCATCTGCATATGCATGTGCATACACCACACACACACAAAAAAAAAAAAAAGATAAGGGCTGGAGGCATGGCTTAGTGGTTAAGGCATTTGCCTGCAAAGCCAAAGGACCCAGGGTTCAATTCCCCAGGACCCATGTTAGCAGATGCACAAGGGGGTGAAAACATCTGGAGTTCGTTTGCAGTGGCTGGAGGTCCTGCCACGCCCATTCTCTCTTTCTCTCCCTCTTTCTCTGTTAAATAAATAAAATAAATAGAAATATTTTTTTAAAAAGATAAGGTGGAAAGCAACAGAAGAGGACACTCAGTGAAGACTTCAGCCTCCATATGCATACACACATCTACATGTGTGCATCCACACACGTGTATCCACACATACACACATGCATGTGTGTATACACATACCCAAATGCATACGTACATGCACACATGTCACACACCAGTAAATGTGCCCAAAGAAGTACTTTTAAAAGCTCAATCTTTTACAGTATCAGTCAGAGAAGCCTAGATATAAGAGCCCCGTTACAAGGTGTGGCAGTTGGGGCTGGAAAGACAGCGCAGTGGTTAAGGCACTTGCCTGAGAAGCCTAAGAGCTCATGTTCAAATCTCCAGGTCTCATGTAGCCAGGCACACAGCGATGCAGAAGGTAGCGCATGCATCTGGAATCCATTTGCAGTGGCTAAAGACCCTGGTACACCCATTCTCTCCCTCTCTCTCTCTCAAATAAATAAATAAAGTAGGTTAGAATAAAATGTCATATGTGAATTTCATCACCCTCAACGCATCCTATCGGAATTATTTCTTTCATATCTGCCTTGCCCACCAACAAGTCTGAGAGACCAGGAGCCTGTTCTGAATAACGCTGTGCCAGCCCGTCATACCACGCAGAGCCCAAAGCAGAGAATAATAAGCAAGGTAACAAGCAAATATAGTTCTTTAAAATATGCAGATCTGGGAAAGACCCTATTGAGGAAGACACCACACGCTTCCCTTGCAGAACACAGAGATCAAGCTGGAACTGAGCTGGAAGCCTCCTCTCTGCTGGCTGGCTATCACAGTGCTGGGAAACGCTCTGCAGCCTGCCTAGGGAGAAAAGTCATCGACAGCTGAGAGCTACACGATTTAACAGCCAAGAAACATGCACCTGCTGCAACAGTGCAATGATGGCATGACTATTATGGGAGTAACCAACTGCTCCCTGATTGAATTCGCGGCCCATTGCATGGGAGGGAATTCATGCCTGGTACTAGAAAGCCTAGTCAAAAGTTTATGGCTGAGAAGGTCAGAGCCCTAAGGGAGAAGCAGCTATGGGTGTTTGGCTAAATTAGTATGTTGGGCTCATCAAATAGCTGTCTAAATATTTATGCTTAAGCCCATGAAGCCACGCTGCTCTTACTGGTGGCCAGATAAGTTGGGGGGGTTGTTGGTTTGTTTGTTTGTTTTTGCAATTGGTGCTAACTACTGGGGAGATGCAAAGCTTATCAAATTCAAACCTTATCAGAGGGGCTGGAGAAATGGATTAGCAGTTAAGATGCTTGCCTGCAAAGCCTAAGAACCCAGGTTCAATTCCCCAGTACCCAGGTAAGCCAGATGCACAAGGTGGCACATGTGTGTGGAGTTTGTTTTAAGTGACTGGAGGCTCTGGTGTGTTCTCTCTCTCTCTCTCTCTCTCTCTCTCTCTCTCTCTTCTCTCTATCTCTATCTATCGATCTTCCTCTCTCTCTCTCTCAAACAGATTTTAAAAATTTAAATAGAAGAGGGGGCTGGAGAGATGGCTTAGCAGTTAAGGTGCTTGCCAGCAAAGCCAAGGGACCCAGGTTCAATTCCCCAGGACCCATGTAAGCCATATGCACAAGGTGACACAAGCATCTGGAGCTCATTTGCAGCAGCTAGAGGCCCTGACATGCCCATTCTCTCTCTCTCTCTCTCTCTCTCTCTCTCTCTCTCTCTCTCTCTCTCTCTCTCCCTCCCTCTCTTTCTCAAAATAAAATAAATAAAAATAAAAAATAGAAGAGACTCAGGAGGAGGGAGGGGGCAAAAGAAGGTAATGAGAGGGGCTATGATCAAAATACATTATGCACGTGTATGAAAACTATCCATAAAATAGGCTCTGTGGCTGGGAAGATGGCTCCATGCCTAAAGGTGCTTGCTCCACAAGCCTGCTGACCAGAGCGTGGATCCCCAACACCCATGGACAGCTGAATGCAAAGTGGTGCACGTATCTGTGATCACAACACACCTACAGCAATTCAGAATTCAGAGTTGAAGACCATGATGACAGCAGTAGACATACTTAGAGATGGTCTCATTTAAACACTGTGTTTGGCAATAGAACCTATTTTCTTCTTATAACACAACCATGGGGCTGGAGAGATAAGCAGCTGAATGGTTAAGGCACTTGCCTGCAAAGCCAAAGGACTCATGTTTGACTCTCCAGGTCCCATGTCTGTCCCACATGCATACAAGGTGGCTCGCTTGTCTGGATTTCAATTGTAGTGGCTAGAGGCCCTGGCGCCAATTCTCTCTCTCTCTCTCTCTCTCTCTCTCTCTAAAAAAAAAAAAAATGAGGAAATAACATGCAAACACTTTCTAATCTTTCTAAGTGAGGTAAAAGAAAAAACAAAGACCTACTCTGGGTGAAACAAAGGAGGAAAGAACCACATTCCTACGTGTTCTGCCTCAGGGGAGTAAGCCCATGCATACCTCACACAGAATTCAGAGTTCCATGCAACTGGACTAATGTCTACAATATACTAAAAGTCCCTGGATATCAACAAGACAAAAAGATAAATTAATCAATGGGGAAAACTGCAAGTCTAAGTAAACTCACTGGAGAGTAACTATGAATGGTTAATAATGATAATTAAAGTTGATAATGAACTTCTCTACTAGTCAGGAAGAATGTAGATGGAAACAAGAAGGGAAATAATTTTTAACAGCCATGAAAATGCAGACAATGGGGCTGGAGGGATGGCTTAGCAGTTAAGGCGTTTGCCTGCAAAGCCAAAGGACCCAGGTTCGATTCCCCGGACCCACGTTAGCCAGATGCTCACAGGGGGGGGGTGCATGCACCTGGAGTTCAATTGCAGTCGCTGGAGGCTCTGGCGTACCCATTCTCTCTCTCCCTTTTTCTCCAGTCAAATAAATAAATAAATAAAATAAAAATTAAAAAGTCATTAAAAATGCAGACAATGATTTTATCAAGAAGGTGAGAAAGAATTGTTCTATAAATGGCGATTGGAATCAATTCTAATTGTAATGATATTTCTGCTTTTTTATTGGTTTGAGTGAGATATATATGTAAAGGGGCAGAGAGAAAGAGAAAGAATGAGCATGCCAGGGCCTCCAGCCACTGCAAACAAACTCCAAAAGCATGTGCCACCTTGTACATCTGGCTTACAGGGGTCCTGGGGAATCGAACCTGGGTCCTTAGCTTTTGAAGGTAAGTGTCTTAAACACTAAGCCATTTCTCCAGCCCCATTTCCACTTTTAAATTGTAATTGACCTTTAAGTCAGAAATATTATTTCCGGGGGCTGGAGAGATGGCTTAGCGGTTAAGGAACTTGCCTGCAAAACCAAAGGACCCAGGTTCAATTCCCCAGTACCCACATAAGCCAGATGCACAAGGGGGTGCATGTATCTGGAGTTCATTTGCAGTGGCTGTAGGCCCTAGTGCACCCATTCTCTCTCTGTCCATCTCCTCTCTATCTCTCTCTCCCTCTCTCTGCTTGCAAATAAATAAAATTGAAATTAAAAAAAGAAATATTATTTCCAAGAACCTATTCTACAGAAATGGCAAACATAGGCACTAAGATAAACATCTTTGAACATACCTTTATAAACAAGTTTAATAAAGTTAAAAAACAATGACAAGAGGAAGATAAATTATAACATCCATACTGTGAATTAAATTTTAAGTGTAAGATAACAAAAATGATAATGATAAAAGTAAGGCAGATTTAAAAAATGTTAAATTTGACATTTTTAAATTGCTTTAAATTTATTTATTTGTACATTGTCCATATATGCATACCAGAGTCATGCCACTATAGCTGAATACCACCCCATCTGGCTTAGTGTGAGTGCCTGGGAAATTAAACTTTGGGCCAGCAGGCTTTGTAAGTAAATATCTCTAACCACTAAGCCATCTCCCCAGCCTCCATTAAATTTGAACTTTTTAATTTTTAAAAAAACTTTTTGTGTTCATTTTTTATTTATTTGAGAGCGACAGACAGAGAAAGGCAGAGAGAGAGACAGAGAGACAGAGAGAAATTGGGCACTCCAGGGCCTCCAGCCACTTCAAACGAACTCCAGATGCGTGCACCCCTTGTGCATCTGGCTAACGTGGGTCCTGGGGGATAGAGCCTCGAACCGGTGTCCTTAGGCTTCACAGGCAAGCACTTAACCGTTAAGCCATTTCTCCAGCCCAACTTTTTATTTTTAATTTTAAATATTTTATTGGGCTAGAGAGATGGCTTAGTGGGTAAGGCACTTGCCTGTGGAGCCTAAGGATCCATGCTCGACTCCCCAGGTCCCCACATTAGCCAGATGCACAAAGGTGAGGCAAGCACAAGGTGGCACATGCCCACTAGGTGGCACAAGCGTCTGCAGTTCGATTGCAGTACCTGAGGCCCTAGCATACCAAGTCCCTCTCTGTCTGTCTGTCTGTCTCTCTCTCTCTAACAAATGAAATGTTTAAAAATATTTTATCTATTTATTTATCTATTTATTTATCTATTTATTTGAGGGGGAGTTAGGAAGAGGCAGACACAGAGAGAATGGGCATGCCAGGGCCTTTAGCCACTGCAAATGAACTCCCGATGTATGTGCCACCTTGTGCATCTGCCTTATATGGGTACTGGGGGATCAAAGTCAGGTCCTAAGGCTTTGCAGGCAAGCACTTTAACCGCTAAGCCATCTCTCCAGCCCTAAGTTTGAATTTTTTACTTATACACTAACTTTCAGTGAACATAGCATGCAAAAGTCAGATGCCAATCTAATTATCAATGAAATTCATACAGAAAATAGTTACACAGTTCTTGAAACAATTTGCCCCATTAGAAGTTAAAAACGGTCCTATACGAAACATTTTTTTACTCCTTCTGTGCCAAAAGCTGTTGATGAACGCCACCGAGGTGGAAGAGTTCGGGATGCTGTTGAATCTCTTAGTTGGGAGAGGAGTACTCCTCACTGATTACTCCGAAAATGAAACAAGCACGCTCTGAGTTTGGTGGCTTGGGATAGCAGGGAACAGCAGTGAGCTGTGTCTGATCCCAGCTGAGACATCTGAGAGGAGAGGCAGACTGTCTCACTGTTGATAGATGAGCTCAAACAGAGGTGGCTGCACTGAGGGTAGGCCACAGCTCCTGGAGTTGTGGAGGCAAGAAGGCCCAGGTGATTGCATGAGCCAGATGTGGACCATCAGGGAGGAACCACCAGCGACGTCTTATTGGGACCTGTCCAATTGGGCAAGCTGAGAGGGGCTTAGGCCCCAGGTGAGAGACGTATGTTCCTAGCGGCTGCGTGATGGGAAAGCAGCCAGCTGGAAGTGAGCTCATCATTCTTGTCAAGGGAAATCCAGGTGGGACATTCCTAGTGGTTGGAAGACATCCCAACGAATCTTTGCAAACTTCGAGAGAAAGAGCTCTTGCTAAAATTTCCCAGGTTCAGCAAGTATAAAAACATCCAACCACGAATTAACTTTCCTATGGTCTGCGGCCACCCCTTCCCCATCACGTGGCTGGAGGTGTCAGAGACCATGGAAGACGCCAGGATTGGACAAGATGGATACAGAATGTAAGGAAGATGGGAGAGAAGTTGAAGTCACCCTCAAAGTGGGCTTCCTGCTACAGCAGAGCCTCATGGTTCAGTTGGAAAGTAAGTTTGAAGGCTGGTCCTTCACATGGCCCTAGACACTCTAGTTCCTGAACTCACATCATGTTTGTTAGTGACTTTCCTCATTGTTATGACCAAGTGCCTGACAGAAACTGCTTTAGGAAGGAAAGATTCATGTTGGCTCGTGAGCTCAACCCATGATTTCTTGGCCCCATGCACATGAACAGAACATCATGGTGATAGAAGTTGTGTCCCAGGACAGATGTTCCTATCACAACACCTGGGAAGCAGGTAGACAGGAGGAGGCCAAGGACCCATACGTACCTAGTTATCTCCTTCCACCATCTCAGTCTCACCTCCCAAAGTTTCCAGAACTTTCCAAAGTAAAACCACAAGCTGGGAACCAGACATCTAAAGCATGAGCCCGTGTGAGGAAATTTCCAATTCAAACTGTAGCGCCATGTTTACAACTTAAAGTGACTGTGTGATGTTTGTTCCCTGAGGGTGCTTTGAAGACCTGTGGTTATAAAGCAGGGAAAAAGCCTCCCACATTGAATAAAATTTAAAGGTCCGGGAGATAATAGACAGTTCTGTGTGGTGATCTCAAGGCATGCTCCAATAATGATGCATTAGCATTTATAAAGTGCTGAGAACAGCTCTAAACACTATTGCTTGTATCAGTTAAACCACAGACACTGTCACAGAGAGAAGATGTCAAGTGAATGAAGCAAATTTCAGGGCAATGGGAATAATGTGTTTGTGTTTGGGTATATATATTTGAAGATGTTCAGAAAAACACTGATGAAGTATATTAGGGTTCTCCAGAGAAAAAGAACTAACACGAGATATATCATATATCATATGTGTAATTTCTCATATAATAGGAGAAATAAATACCAAGAAGAGGGAAAAGGGGAAGGAGAGAGAGATTAAAGTTCAGGAATCTATTCATGTGATAGAGAGATTTAGTTCAAAGAATTGGTTCATGTAATTTTTAAAAGCTTAGCAAGTCCAAAAGTCTACTGGAGTAAGCAAACCAGCAGACTGAAGACCCTGAGAAAGGTTGCAGTTCCAAACTGGAGGCCATCTGCTCTTGTATCCAAGAGGGTCAGTTATATGTATGTGCATGTATGTATTTATGTATGCATGTTTGTATATGTATGTATTAAGACCTTCACTTAATTGTTCAAATTCACCAATATAAAGCTCAACCAAAAAAGAGAATATATAAAGGGATGCTCTATATATTTAGGAGAAGAAGAAAGGCAATCGCATCCTTAAGAAGACAGGAAGGGATAACTACTGCGTGAGAGGAGCAGCTCATCGGAGGAGAGCAGGAAAGGACCCAGTCACGTCCAACACAGTGAAACAGCAAAGTTCTACTGCTAACATGACTGGAAGAAAAGAAATACCATAGTCCAGCCAATCAGAACTCCAACTAACACAATCATAGGAGACAGCAAACACCACTCAATGCTAACCTTAAATGCAAACAGCTTCAACTCACCAGTAAAAAGACAGACTAACTGACTGGAATTAAAAAAAAAAAAAAAAAACAAAAACAAAAACAAAAACAAGATCCTACTACCTGATGTCTCCAAGCAACTCACATAGCTAGATAAAAGTATTAAAAACGTGAGAGTCAGGGCTGGAGGGGTGGCTTAGCAGTTGAGGTGCTTACCTGCAAAGCCAAGGACCCAAGTTTGATGCCCCAGCACCCATGTAAAGCCAGATGCACAAGGTGGCACAAGCGTCTGGAGTTTGTTTGCAGTGGATGGAGGTTCTGGTGTGCCCATTGCCTCCCTTTCACTATCTGCCTCTTTATCCCGTTCTCTCAAATAAATAAATTAATTAAATATTTTTTTAATTCAGACAAAGGATGGAAATCAACCTAAAAGCTAGCAAAAACATAAACAAGCAGGCATTGTGATTCTCATATCTGATAAAGTTGTTGTCAAACCAGAATTCATCATAAGAAATATTAATAAAGGGAGAAGTTCATCAAGAAGATCCAATAATTGTAAATAGTTATGCACTGAATATTTGGAATTTAAATTTCATACAACAAACACTAAAAGACATAATAGGTCACAAAGGTGCTGACACAGTAATAGTCAAAGACTTCAAATACACCAGGCTCATATTTAGATAGGTCTTCTAAATTAGCAGAATAAAACTTCAGAGCTAAGTTAAGCCACAGACGACTTTGATTTAACAGTTTTCTATATAGTTATCAATCCAACAGATAGGAAGCACGCATTCTTCTCGGCAGCACATGAAACTTTCTGAAAAAGTGATCACATAAGAGGCCACAAAACAAGCCATAACAAACACAAAAAAAATGAGACAATTCCTTGAATCTATTAGATCACGTTGGAATAAAAGTAGAAATCAACAGCAAGAGAAACCTCAGAAATGACACAAATTCTTGGACACTGAACAATATACTTTTGAGATCTTGTTGGGAAGTTCTAGCAGGGCAGTGCAGCTCTTAGAATGTCCTTGACTGAAGACTGGTCCTCCTCTATTCAGGAAGGGCGTCCTCCTGGACCGAGCAGGCAGCTTCGGGAGGGAGACACATGGAGCGGTGAGGGAAGAAGGGGACACCCGCCTAGCCAGCCAGATCAGCCGAATCAACCCTGGTGATCAATAGGATGACAGATATCGCAGCCAGATCACCCTCACATCCTGAACAATATACTTTTGAATGACCAGTGGGTCACTGAAAAAAATTGGAAAAATTCCTAAAATAAATGAAAATGATAGTACAAGCTACAAGATCCTCAGCTATACAACCAAGGCAGTCCTAAGAGGAAAGTTTATAGACACAGGTATCCACAGTAAAAACTAAGACTGAGCTGGTGGGGTGGCTTAGGAGTTAAGGCAGTTGCCTGCAAAGCCAAAGGACCCAGGTTCAATTCCCCAGGACCCACGTAAGCCAGATGCACAAGGTGGTGCATGCATCTGGAGTTTGTTTGCAGTGACTAGAGGCCCTGGCATGCCCATTCTCTCTCTCTCTCTCTCTCTCTCTCTCTCTTTCTGCTTCTTTTTTTCTCTCTCTCTCCTTCTCTCTCTCTTTCTGTCAAATAAATAAATTAATTAATTAAATTCAAAAAATAAGATAGATCTCAAATAATGTCTTCATGATGCACTTCAAGACACTAGAAAAACAAAAAGAATACAAATACAAACCCAGTGGATAACAAGAAATAAAAAAAAAAAAACCTATGAAAGAAATTCATGAAATCACTACTAAAAGAACAAGACCTAGAATCAATGAAACAAAGACTCAGTTCTTTGGAAAGATTAACAGGAATGACAAACCCTTAGCCAAACTAACAAAACATAAGACAGAGAAGATCCAAATTAATAGAATTAGAAATCCAGAACATTAGGAAATATTTGGAAAACATACATTTCAAACATCTGGAAAACAAAGAAAAAAAATGGAAATTGCTAAACTTATATAATCTACCAAAATTAAGTTCAGAAGATATAAACAATTTAATAATGTATAACAAGCACTGCCATTGAAGCAACAGTTACAATCACACCACACAGACTGGAGAGATTGCTTAGTGGTTAAGGCACTTGCCTGCAAAGCCTAAGAACTCACATGCAAATCTCCAGGTCGCGCACAGCCAGACGCAGTGATGCAAGCATGCAATGTTGCACATGCACCACAAGGTGGTGCATGCATCTGGAGTTCATTCACAGCAGACTGAAGTTCCTGGAGTGCCCATTCTCTCTCTCTCTCTCTCTCTCTCTCTCTCTCTCTCTCTCTCTCTCTCTCTCTCTCTCTCCCTCTCTCAAAAATAAAAGTAAATTTGGGGCTGGAGAGATGGCTTGGCTATTAAGGTGCTTGCCTGCGAAGCCTAAGGACCCAAGTTCAGTTCTCCACGTCCCACCTAAGCCAAATGCACAAGGTGGTACATGCATCTGGAGTTCATTTGCAGTTGCTGGAAGCCCTGTCACACTCATTCTCTCTCTAATTCTCTGTCTCAAATAAAAATAAATTTAAAAAAAGAAAAAAAAAGCTGGGTGTGGTGGTGCATACCTTTAATCCCAGCACTCAGAAGGCAGAGGTAGGAGGATCATTGTGAGTTCAAGGCCACACTGAGACTACATAGTGAATTCCAGGTCAGCCTGGGCTGGAGCAAGACCCTACCTCAAAAAAACAAAAAAACAAATTGTGGAAAAATAAATAAATATATTTTTTTTTGGTTTTTTGTTTTTGGTTTTTTGAGGTAGGGTCTCACTCTAGCCCAGGCTGACCTGGAATTCACTATGGAGTCTCAGGGTGGCCTCGAACTCACGGCGATCCTCCTACCTCTGTCTCCCGAGTGCTGGGATTAAAGGCATGCGCCACCACGCCCGGCTAAATAAATAAATTTTAAAATAGTCACACCACAGCTGGGAGTGGTGATGCATGCCTTTA
Organism: Dipus sagitta; assembly: GCA_036346955.1. NCBI lineage: Eukaryota > Metazoa > Chordata > Mammalia > Rodentia > Dipodidae > Dipus > Dipus sagitta. The sequence continues at coordinate 35,781,786 of CM070785.1, read as the reverse complement.
ATCCCAGCACTCAGAGGCAGAGATTGGAGGTTTGCTGTGAATTTGAGGCCAGTCTGAGACTACATACTGAATTCCAAGTTATCCTGGGCTAGAGTGAGACCCTACCTTGAAAAAAAAGTCATAACACAAAGAAAAGTCCAAGACCAGAGGGATTCACTGCTGAATTCCACCATATCTTTAAAGAAGAACTAATATCAATCCTTCTCAATTTTCATGGTATAGAAGAGGAAGGAATGCTACTAAATTCTTTTTATTAATCAAGTACTAATGATACAATGATAAATATACAACAAAAAAGAAAATTATAGACCAATCTCCCTGATGAATGTAGATGCAACAATTCCAAACAAAATCTTGCAAAGAAAAAAAAGCTACATTAAGAAAATCACACTCCATGACCAAGTTGAATTCACCCAGGGATGCAAGGTTGGTTCAACATATGCAAATCAATAAATGTAATACACTGTATATTATCAACTTAAGGATAGAAATCACATGATCATCTTGATAGATGGAGAAAAAAGCACTCAACAAAGTTGAACATGACTTCATGATAAAAGGCCCACAGAAGTTAGGAATAAACAGAATCTACCTGAAAATAACAAAGGCTACATATGACAACCCTATTGTTGATAGTGCACTAGATGGGGGAAAACTGAAAACACTTCCTCAAAAATCTAGAATAAAACAAGGATTCCCTCTCCATGCTTATTGAATATAGTGCTCAATGTCTTAACTAGAGCAACAAGAGAAAGATATAAAGGGAATAAAAATAGAAATGGAAAAAACTCACACTATCTTTGTTTTCCGATAACATGATTTTGTACTTAAAAGACCCTATAAATTCCACCAGAAAATTCTTAGATCTGATGTACACTTTCAGTAAAGCCACAGGGTACAAAAAGAACAGAAAGTCAGTAGCTTTCTTTCATACCAACAACAAAATTTCTGAGAAATAAATTGGAAGAGAAAAAAAAAAAAAACATTCCATTCACAACAGCTCCAAAAAGGAAACAGTAAAGTACCTAGGAACAAACCTAGCCAAGCAGGTAAAAGATCTCCACAACGAAAAGTTTAAGACACTGGGAAAAGAAATTGAGTATAAGACGCTAGATGATGGAAAGACCTTCCATGCTCCTGGGTTGGCAGAATTAATATTGTGACAATGGCTGTACTTCCAATAGTAATCTACAGACTCATGTACTCACCACCAAATTTCCAAAGACACTCTTCACAGGATTTAAAAAGACAGTACATCAATTCATATGGAAACACAAATGATCAGAAATGCCCCAAGTAGAAAGAACACTGTATCACAATGGGTCACAATGTATCACAATGGCTGATCTCAGACTATAACACAGGCCAACAGCGACAAAGACAGGTTAGCACTGGTGCAAATACACACCAGTGAGACAGAACACAGGATGCAGACATACACCCATGCCGACGTGGCTCTCTAATATTGGACAAAGGTCTCAGGAACATACACTGGGGAAAAAAAAAAATCCATGTTCAACAAATGGTGCAGGCAAAACTGGATACCCAGCTGTGGAAGAATGGAATTAGATCCATATCTCTGATTTCGCACAAAAACCAGTTCAGACGTGGATCAAATAAATGGTCTAAGCAGGGGTCAGGGAAGCAGATGGAGATGGTGGGAGGAGTTAATGCAAATTTAAGATGTTATGAATAAGCTGTATGGAAGCCTACTTCTCTGCTAGTTAATGATATAGATATAGATAGATATAATTTATATGTTTTTAAAATGGAATACAGAAGTATCCTGTGGAGGTGGGTAATGTGCTCAGAACTGACAAATTGTTATTTTAAGAAAGAAAGAAAGAAAGAAAGAAAGAAAGAAAGAAAGAAAGAAAGAAAGAAAGAGGGAGGGAGGGAGGGAAGGAAGGAAGGAAGGAAAGAAAGAAAGAAAGAAAGAGGGAGGGAGGGAAGGAAGGAAGGAAGGAAAGAAAGAAAGAAAGAAAGAGGGAGGGAGGAAGGGAGGGAAGGAAGGAAGGAAGGAAGGAAAGAAAGAAAGAAAGAAAGAAAGAAAGAAAGAAAGAAAGAAAGAAAGAAAGAAGAAAGAAAGAGAAGAAAGAAAGAAAGAGAATTTCAGTGCTGGAGGGATGGGATACCTTCCAGCAAGTTATTGGCTGCGGGGGATGGGGGCTGATGCCTCCAAAGTATTACAGGCTATTGCCAAGGCTAGATGGTAAGACCTCTGGCTGCAGACCCAAAATGCTTGGGCTTCAGACCACTGAGAAATCAAGCTGGAGCTGAGCTGAAGCCTCTTCCCTGTTGACTAGTTGTAAAGATACTAGAACCTATAAGGACTGTTTGGGGAGAAAAGACATCAACAATGTTAACCAGCAGTGGACTCTGCAAGTTTTGTGGCTGGCCAGTCAGACCAAACGTACCCACAAATGTACCGACTGGTACAATGGAAGCATGTCTGTTATTGAGGAAATCAACTGCTCTGTGATTGGACTTGAGGCCAGCTTCCTGGGAAGGAATTCCTGCCTGGTACTGAAAACCTAATCAAAAGCCTATATCTGGGGAGGCTATAATTTAAAATCTGAGGCTGGGTGTGGTGGCACAAGCCTTTAATCCCAGCACTGAGAAGGCAGAGGTAGGAGGACTGCTGTGAGTTCAAGGCCAGCCTGAGATGACATAGTGAATTCCAGGTCAGCCTGGGCTAAAGCAAGACCCTGCTTTGAAAAGAATCTGACACGCTGACACTGCTAGAGAAAACACGTCCAAATTTAAGCATGCGCAAGAACTTTAGAACGGAATGCCAGTAGCACAAGAAATGGTGCCAAGAATTAAGAAATGGCATGACTGAAATTAAAAGGCTGCTACGCATCAAAGGAAGCTATCACCAGAGTGAAGAGACAGGCTACAGAGTGGGAAAGTCTTTGCCAGCTATACTTCATAAAGGGGGTTTAAGATCTAGAATATATAAAGAACTGCCAATATCAAACACACACAAAAAAAAAAAAAACCTACCAATCAGTAAACAAGCTGATGAAATGAACAGACAGTTCTCAAAAATAGAAACACAACTGGCCAATGAATATTTTTGACATTATCTAAATTTTTTTTAAAAAAAACGTATTTCAACATCATAAGCCTTCAGGGAAATGCAAATTAAAACTACTTTGAGAGCTCATAGTCAGACTGGCTATTACCAAGATAACAGACAACGAATGCCTTCAAGGAAAGAAGGTGCAGACAGGGGAGTCCTTATCCGCTGCTTGTGGAAGTGTGAACTGGTACTGCTGCTATAGAAATAAGCATGGAAGTTACCCAAAAAATTAAAAATAGCCCAGAGTGGTGCTGCATGCTTTCAATCCCAGCACCTAGAAGGCTGAAGTAAGAGGATCACTGTGGGTTCGAAGCTAGCCTGAGACTACATAATAAGTTCCAGGTCTCTGGGATAGAGAGAGACCCTACCTCAAAAAGACGAAAAAAGAGAAGTTGAAAAAATAGAAGTAATATTTGACTCAGCTATAGCGTTCCTGGGCACGTACTCAAAGGACTCTATGTCCTACCACAGACTTGGACGCACATGTTTGTTGCTGCTCCACATACAGCAGCAAGGAAATAAAACCAACCTAGATGTCCATCAACAGACACATGGATAATGAAAACGTGGTGCGCGCACACAATGGGATTTCCTTCAGTCATAACGTGAGATTAAAAATTATGAAGTTTGCAAGGAGATGGATAGATCTGCAAATTATTATAGCAAGTGAGGGACTCAGAAAGACAAATTCTGAGGGCTGGAGAGATGGCTTGGAGGTTAAAGCGTTTGCCTGAGAAGCCGAAGGACCCCGGGTTCGATTCCCCAGGAGCCACATAAGCCACATGCGCAAGGGGGCGCACGCATCTGGAGTTCGTTTGCAATAACTGGAGGCCCTGACATGCCCATTCTCTTTCTCTATCTATCTGCCTCTTTCTCTCTCAAATAAATAAATAAATATTTTTTTAAAAAAAAAAAAAAGGAAAGACAAATACTGCATGTTCTTTGTCTGCATGATCATTTTTATTTATTTATTTATTTATTTATTTATTTATTTAGGAGAGAGAGAGAATGGGCATTCCAGGGCCTTTAGCCACTGCAAACAAACTCCAGGTACCTGCACCACTTTTGTCCAGCTGGCTTATGTGAGTCCTGGGGAATCAAACCTGGGTCTTTTGGCTTTGCAGGCATGTGCCTTAACCACTAAGCCATCCCTCCAGCCCTGTCTTCATGAACTTTGTTTTAGGAAGATCCTAGCTTTAATATATATATATGGCTGAAGACTCCACATACTTGGGCTGCAAGATCACTGAGAAATTCTGCTGGAACTGAGCTGAAAACCTCCTCCACATAGGCCAGCTGACAGAAAGCTGGGAAAAGCTACACTGCATGCAGTTCAATAGGGGAGAGAGAAATCACCAGTGGAGATGCTCAACAGTGGACATTGCAAGCCTTAAATTTGGCCAGCCAGGCCAAATGAGCCAATGGGTGCAATAGTGGCATGTCTGTTATGGGGGAAACCATCTGCTTTCTAACTTGACTGGAGGCCTGCTCCATGGGAGGGAATATATCTCTGATACTGAAAACCTACAACAGGGGTGTAATGTCTGCTGGTGTCTGGCTAAATGTATACACTGTGTTGACCAAACTGCCCAGTAAGTACTTCTCTTAATGTTCATACCCATATATTAATGCTACTCTCACTTTTGGTTAGAAACTCTTCTGTTTTCAGATGGCAGTGACCTTGGGATGACTCAGAAGGCAGCATGGTGCTAAGAAGAAGTGACAGAGGAGTGCTCAGTACTGCAATATCTCTATCATACCTTCTTATCTTTTTAATTTTTTTGTTATTTTTATTTATTTATTTGAGAGTGACAGACAGAGAGAAAGAGCCAGATAGAGAGAGGGAGAGAGAATGGGCGCACCAGGGCCTCCAGCCACTGCAAACGAACTCCAGACGCGTGCGCCCCCTTGTGCATCTGGCTAACGTGGGTCCTGGGGAGTCGAGCCTCAAACAGGGGTCCTTAGGCTTCACAGGCAAGTGCTTAACCGCTAAGCCATCTCTCCAGCCCTCTATCACACCTTCTAAGGCTCAGGGTTCATTGCAGAAGAGGTGGCGGAAAGAATGTAAGAGCCAAAAGAAGGTAGTATTCCTTACAACATGCTCCTCCTGACACAAAATGGCCTGGATATCCATGACCTCACAGTGCCTGACACTACCTACACAAGACCATCATAATAGGAGGAAAAGATGATAACATCAAAATAAAAGAGAGGCTGATTGAGAGGGGGAGGGGATATGATGGAGAGTGGAGTGTCAAAGGGGAAAGTGGGGAGAGAGAGGGAATTACCATGGGATACTGTTTACAATTATGGAAGTTGTCAATAAAAATGTCAAAATTAAAATAAAGGAGAGAGGGCCTCCAGCCACTGCAAATGAACTCCAGATGCATGGGCCGCTTTGTACATCTGGCTGTACGTGGGTACTGGGGAACAGAACCTGGGTCGTCAGGCTCCACAGGTAAGTGTCTTAACCGCTAAGCCATCTCTCCAGCCCAGCTAAATTCTTTGTGTAAGTCATTGTCCACTGTGTTCTCTGTGGCCATGGTATCATACAAGGTATGAAAGAAATGACAGGGGTAGGACCTTCCACCAATGACGACATGCCCCTAACAAAGAGGGATGTTCTCAGTCATTCATTCAGCCAGCCAGCTTCAATTATGTGCTTGTTGTATGCCAGGACCTGGTGCCAAAGCTAGAAATGTGACATGCCCCTGCCTTAAAGGACCGCCCCTTTCACGAGAGAAGATAGATACATAAATAGAAAGCAGAAATAAATAACGAGATGGAAATTTATTTTCCAAAAGAAAATCCCAAAGCACGGTGTCTGTTTGCTATTCTGGGAAGAACAATGCTAACCGCCCCCCCCCCACACACACACACACCCAGATTCCCTTAGGCCCGGCCTGCACATTTGGAAGAGTCCCACCGAGCCCATGCTGTAACTTACAGCACACCGACTTCTGTTGCAATCTCTTCGTGGTTTCAAAATGCCCATCTATCGTTTTAGCTAAATGGGATTTGGGTGATTACATTTCTTCCAGCTCTAAATTTCTGTGTTCCGTGAAATACGTAACTAATGAGTGTTATGGTTACCCAGACACATATACAAGAGTGCGCAGAGTGATAGGAGCGTCTAGAGATGAGCAAGTTAATCCGAGGGGATTTAACAGAGAAACTCCCCGCACAGGCATTCCAGTAGGAACGAGAGTGTTTCCTGTCAGTAACACTTCCGAGTACAGCGCAGCCCCTGTCAGAACCCCAACTTACGCTTCAGACAAAAAAAAAAAAAGAAAGTTTCCATACATGCATTTCATTTCATAGATGCTATTTAATAAAATGTTACGTTTTTCACCATGCATGATTGGTTTCTATAGCTTCACCTATTTCCGATCTTTTTTTTTTTTTTTTTGGTTGGTGTGTGGGTGTGCACATATGTATGTGGGTGTGCACACCCTGTGTGTACACGTGCAGAGGCCAAAGAGGAGACAGTGGGTGTCCTCTTTCATTGCTCTTCCAACTTCCCCTGAAACAGAGTCTCTCACTGAATCCAGAGCTCCTCAGTTTTCAGTGAGACTTGGCTAACCCAGGAACCCAAGCAATCCTCCTATCTCGACCCCCCTTGAGCGCCGGGGTGACTGGCGTATACAGCCATGCCTGGACTTTCACAGGGTTCCTGGGGATTGAACTCAGGTCCTCGTGCTTGTAGAGCAAGCGTTCCAATCCTCTGAGCCATCTCCCTAGCCTGCCTCGCCCACTTCTTCTTTTTTAATTTTTTTTGTTTATTTTTATTTATTTATTTGAGAACGACAGACAGAGAGAGAAAGAGTCAGAGAAAGAGAGAGAGAGAATGGGTGTGCCAGGGCCTCCAGCCACTGCAAACGAACTCCAGACACGTGCGCCCCCCTATGCATCTGGCTAACGTGGGTCCTGGGGAATCGAGCCTCGAACTGGGGTCCTTAGGCTTCACAGGCAAGTGTTTAACTGCTAAGCCATCTCTCCAGCCCCTCTCCCACTTCTTAAACTGAGTTTTAACTCTCTTATGACAAAAGGCATACAATAGGATGCCTTTGTAAAGCATAAGAAACCAAGAGACTTAGAAAAGCTAAATTAGAATGATAGAACCAATTAGAACCTTTGAAGACAACATTCAGAACATCCCAGGTACATTATTCTCATTGCCTGAGACAAAGAAGCATATTCATTTATCAGGCTCCCTTTTTTTAATTTTAAAGAGAATTCATGATGTGATCTTTATGAATGGGACGTTGGACAGTTTGAGAAGACTACATTCAACTACAATATACTTTAAATCAAGGCTCAAAAACACCAAAGCCCACAATGATTGCTGCTCTCACAACTCATAACCCACAACCCCATGGTGAATACCAGCAATCCCACTAAGGAGGGCCCTCAGTGGAGTAGGGGCAGGAAGGAGGGAAATGTTGGTACCAACATATGATGTGTCCATACAAAGTTTCTACTTAATAAGAAAAAAAAAAAAAACACCAAATCAAAGAACCAAACTATAGTCTGTATATAACTGCATAGTGTGATGTTGCTGTAAATGGCAAGAGAACTGGCCAGAAGCTAACAGGCCTTCAAGCCTGGTGAACAACTGTGAACAGCAAAATACCCTTCCTCAAGCAGATGGAAAAGTGAAGACCAACTCCTGGACTTTGCCCTCTGACCTCCACACACATGCCATGGCCCATGCACACACACACATGAACACATATACATGCATATATACATATATACACACACAAATACATACATATATGTATATATACACATACATATTATGAGAGTGGGAGAGTGAGAGAGAGAAAGAGAATTGGCATGCCAGGGCCTCCAGCCACTGCGATCGAACTCTAGACAGGTGCGCCACCTTGTGCACATGTGTGACCTTGTGCACTATGTGTTCAACTCTGGAGAGTTGAACATGGGTCCTTAGGCTTCACAGGCAAGCACCTTAACTGCCAAGCCATCTCTCCAGCCTCCTCTCTCTCTCTCTCTCTCTCTCTCTCTCTCTCTCCTGCATGCAAATAAATATTTTTTAAAAAAATTAAAATAAATCAATAAAATAAAAAGCTATGGAAGCTGTAGAGATGGTGTAGTGGTTAAGGCATTTGCCTGAAAAGCCAAAGGATCCAGGTTCGATTCCCCAGAACCCACGTAAGCCAGATGCACAAGGGGGCGCATGTGTCTGGAATTCGTTTGCAGTGGCTGGAGGCCCTGGTGTGCCCATTCTCTCCCTCCCTGTCTCTCTCTCTCTCTCTCTCTCTCTCTCTCTCAAATGAATAAATAAAATAGATTTTAAAAATAAAAATAAAAGGCTTTGGTGTCTTCAAGGAAAAGAGAGTTGTTACAGTTAATGTTTTTCCACTCAAGACCTGCACTGGCAACAGACACATCAGGGAACAGAGGTAAATGAGGTTGCGAAGCATGTTGAAAGAAAGTATTTTGAGATGGGTCTTCTGCTCCCCATTTCTACCCAGACCCACAGAACCCTTCCCTTTGTACTCCAAGAGCCTATTTTCTCATTTGCAGAACAACCAAAACTCCAAACAACCAAAGGGAAAGGCAGTTGTGCTTATGTGAGTAATAGGGGAGGAGTTTCAGCTCACTTAAACCCAAGAAGAAAGATGCAAATGCCTGCTTGTTGGGTGGGTTTTTCTTTCCTTAGAGATGGCTTAGTGGTTACGGCGCTTGCCTGCGAAGCCTAAGGACCCAGGTTTGATTCTCCAGGTCCCACGTAAGCCAGATGCACATGGTGGCACATGCATCTGGAGTTCGTTTGCAGTGGCTAGAGGCCCTGGCACGCCCATTCTCAATCTCTCTCTCTCTCTCTCTCTCTCTCTGAAAGTAATAAATAAATAAATGAAAATAAAATCTTTAAAAAAATGTTCCCTTCCTAGCTAGAAAGGAGGAAGCCCATGATCTGATCCTACGCTGTCACTCTTGTGTGCTAGGACCCTAAGCGGACAGCAACCCACCCACTAGCTGCCATTCTCTGGGTTGACCTGACTCTCTCAGGGGCACCTTCCTCTCCCTGCCCATCCTCTCACACAGCCCTTTACCCAGCGAGGACCCAGGAGACTCATGAGCTTCCCTCCAGAACAGAGCGTGAAGAGTGCCACCACCATCAGGGGAAATAGCGGGAATGGAAAACCCTCCGCGGAGTCATTTTAAAACCAGCCATCCATCAACCCAGCAGAGGGACATACCATTCCATTATAACAGCCTTGTAATTGGGTGATTATTCTGAAATATGGGCCCTTCCGTGTTGCACATCAAGCAGCTCAGGTGCCACGGTCACAGCGCCAGTCCCCACAGGACTCCAGTAAGTGATCTATGGCTTGAGCTGTTGTCTCTCTCCAGGTGACACGGTTCCCTGCGGTGAGGAGTCCTTCCCATCACACCACTCAGCTTCCAGCCAAGGCCCCCCAGGACTGGCATCTTGAATACTGGGAGGGGGGGGTGCCTTTCAAACAAGTGCTTACAGTTGAAATCTAACCTAAAATATACATTTTCTTACTTGGTGACTGAGGCGTGAAATGGAATCATATGGGATAAGAAAGTGGCAGAGTAGAACAAAGAAACAATACCAACAACACAGAAATTAGTGTTTCCCGAGCACTGGGAAGCACGTGTTTGAGAAAAGTTAATTCCCTGGGAAGTGCTTGCTTCTGTGTTGCAGGACTTTTTTTTTTTTTTTTTTCTGTTCTACTCTACCACTTTCTTCTCCCATGTGATTGTGTTTCGTGGCTCAGTCACTGAAAAGAAAAATGTATATTTTAATTTTGAAGTGCGAATTCTGAACCGTCTTTGAAGTGTGCACCGAGGCAACCGAGCTGAGTCCCTGGGCCTGACAGATCGGCAGCGGAGGTGAGAGAGTATTGCAAAGAAAGTTGACAGCCTAGAAAGGTGATCCAGCAAGAACATCCTGGGTGACACTGGGTGGCGAGACGTAAATAAGGGCAAACTAACTGGCTGTTGCTCAAAACTGGGTCAAAAGCAAGGCCACCACCAACAACATGGTAATAATAATTCAGTTACCTCTGAAAGGCAGGTGGTAGCAATTAACAAGAGAACAAAGGAGCCTTTCACATTGATTTTTCTGGAAGAGAAACACAGCAACGTTTGAGCCCAATTAAAAGAATCCTAATACTAATGGCTTCACTTGAGGAGAAGAATAAATCCAAAAGAAAGGTGTGGAAAATAGATTATTGTTATTTTTTTAATCAGAGGTACAGTATTTTAAGTGACCAGTCACAATTTTTTTTTTTAATGCTGAAAAGGGCAACGATTGTTTTTCCAAGACAGATATTCGATACTTCTTACACTAACTCTTTGCTGTTACAGAGAAAATCTTTGTAGAGCGAGAATTGATGGTTGTAGAGACACAAAACCCAAGGCTTTTGCAGAAGCTCTGGCATAAAAAGGCTCCTATGTCTAGTAGATAGTTGTAAAAAGTCAAGGCCATCTAGGGTATGAATGTTTAATGGCATGATTTATATGCCTGTGTGTGTGTGTGTGTGTGTGTGTGTGTGTGTGTGTGTGTGTCTTACCATTCTTTGTTTTAAGAAAGGACAAGCCAGGTGTGGTGGTGCACGCCTTTAGTCCCAGCACTAGGGAGGCAGAGGTAGGAGGATTGCTGAGACTACATAGTGAATTCCAGGGCAGCCTGGGCTAGAGTGAGACCCTACCTCGGCGAAAAAAAAAAAAAAAAAAAAAGAAGGACAAAAGAAGGGAAGGAAGGAAGAAAAAGAAGGTGAGAAAAGTGAAGAGGGGAAAAGAGGGGAAAAAAAGGGGAGGGGAGGAGAGGAAAGGAGCAGAGGTGTTTTTCATCCTCAGTAGGTAGACTTCAATCTCAAAAAAAAAGGTTCATGCCTACATGCTATCCTACAATAAGGTGTGTGTATCAAGCAATGCCTCTAACATAAAAATCTGTCCTGTGATTTCTGAAATGCCCATGTCATTCATGTATTCTAGTGGAGGAGAAAGATCTAAAACTTCAATCTTATAGCTTAAAAAAAACACGTTAGCCGGGCGTGGTCACACACACCTTTAATCCCAGCACTCAGGAGGCAGAGGAAGGAGGATTGCCGTGAGTTCGAGGCCACCCTGAGACTACATAGTGAATTCCAGGTCAGCCCGGGCTGCAGTGTGACCCTACCATGAAAAACCAAAAAAAGAAAAAAAGAAAAAAAACACATGTTGTATACAAAGAGCCATGTTTATATACTAGGCCTGAATGCTATAGACTCACTAGAACAAAGAAAAACCTGTTAAGTCATGGAAAATAAACAACAAATCCTTCGATAACGATGGTCCCATCATCTCTCAAAAAAGGCCTTTGATTTTTTAAAACCCATTTAACTGGGGGCTAGAGAGATGGCTTAGCGGTTAAGGCGTTTGCCTGCAAAGCCAACGGATCCCATTTCAAATCTCTAGGTCCCACATAAGCCAGTTGCACAAGGGGGCACACACATCTGGAGTTCGTTTTCAGTGGGTAGAGGCCCTGGCACACCCATTCTCTCTCTCTCTCTCTCTCTCTCTCTCTCTCTCTCTCAAATAAATAAATAATATATTTTTTATAAATCATTTAACTGATATTTACTGATTTTAACCAATATCAGACAGTATTACCCATAAAAAATTGAGTAAGGTAGGGTCTCTACTTGCATAGTGGGAAACCTAGAATAGTTAATTCAATGTTGATATGATTGTCTTCCCCAAGCCTTGTCCTCCTCAGTCTTCCCAGATTCAAATTATCAGGAGTCTGGGATCATCTTCAACTTGTCTTAGCTCAGGAGTTCACCAGCAAATAGACAACCATTTCTAAAGACAAGCAGAGGAATTCCTAGCAAATTCTCACAACAGCCCAGGATCTATCTATCTTAAATTCATTTGTTGACATTCTCATACATATATTCCATTTTTGATCAGATGTCCCCCACATTACTCTCCCTTAGCCAACCTCAGTCTCTCAGTTCTCCTTCTTTTCATCTCCTACTCGTGGCCGTGCTACGGAAGAGAATGACTCCCCTCTCTGGCAACCTTTAGCAGTCATTAGCTCATTAGGGAAAGGAGTGGCCTCCCAAGACCCTCAATGAAACACCTTTATGAAACTCTTTTAGTAAATTATTTAAATTATTTACTAGATCTCTTGAAACTTGCAGTAGCAACTTTTCACTCCATTCTATGACTCGAGACCAAGTGGGAAAAATAGCCTAAACAGGAAATTTTTTCCTATTAGCAGCACTTACTACAGTCAAGAACATAGACCTTTTCCCTTAAAAGTGAGTTATAAAAAAAAATGAATAAGTAAAATAAGTGAGTTATAAAATTTTCAAATTGTGAATGTGGACATTTATTATTTTTATTTAGGGACAAAATGTGCAGAACCTGAGGACTGGGCACGTGTGAACAAATGGTTCAGGAATCATACATACAATTTCAGAGAATTAAGTCCCTTTAGTGTTTCATGCATTTGAGCTCACATATGTCAATAAATTTTGAAGTTATGGCTTTCTAGAGCAGCAAAAATTTTCTGACTCCTTCATGGTGAATATTTTATGCTCTAAAAAATATATAAGTGAAACCAAATTGAAAGACATCCTATAAAATAACTGATTTATACTCTTCAAAAAACAATGTCAAGGTCGCGACAGAGACAGACTTGTAAGACTGTTCCAGAATGAAAGAGTATTGACAGTTGAATACAACGCACCATCTGGGATCTTCTCCTGCTATAAAAGACATTACTGAAAAAATTAGCACAAATTTGAGGAAGGTGGATTAGATACTAGTATTACGTTGAGACTAATGCCCTAGCATTGATGATTGCACTGAGGCTGTGTGGGAGGATGTCCTTACTTTAGGATTTACACACCAGAGCTTTATAAGGGTGTGGCAACATTCCATCTGCAACTCACTCTTCAGAAAATAGATCACCAAAAAAAAAAATTAAATCATTAAATTTATACACGAAAGGCTGGGTAGATGACTCAGTCGTTGAAGCTACTTGTTCCACAAGCCTGTCTACCAGAGTTCAGAACCCTAACACACACATAAAGCCAGAAGATGCAAAGAGGCACACAGGTCTGTAATCCTAGTGTGCCTACTTCAGGCCAGCTAGACTAGCTTCCTAGCAGCAGAACCGGAGAGACCCTATGTAAAATAAGGTGTAAGGAGAGGGTCAACTCCCCCAGGTTGTCCTCTGACCTCCACGTGCATGCCCATACACACACATCATACATGCATACACACAAAACTAAAACATGAATAGAAAGCATGTGTGTGTGTGTGTGTGCATGTGTGATATAAACAGAGAGAGGCAGGGTAAAGCAAACATGTCCTAGTATAAAAATTTGCATGATATAAGTGATATGGTAATTATTATCCCATGCGAATAAGATCTCTGGAAAGCAGAAATTATGACAAAATCAGGAGCAAAAGAAACAGTACTAAAACCAGTCCTATAGTGATATTTGATTAGGAGGAACAGACTAGAGAAAATTTCCAACTAGATTGTTTTATGCTGAAACTACAAGAGAGCATTATTTTAAGAAGGAAATACTTAACAATAAAAAGTTAAGAAAAATGGGGAAATCATTACTGTCAAAGCCTGGAAAAACACTGCTATATGATATTTGGAAAGATTTCCTTTAAAAAATTATTTATTTATTTATTTAACCCAGAAGGAAAGAAAGAGACTGAATGGGTATGCCAGGGCCTCCTGCCACTGCAAACAATTTCCAGATGGACGCACCACTTTGTGCATCTGGCTTTACATGGGTAGTGGGGAATCGAACCATGACTGGCAAATTTTGCAAGTAAGTGCCTTTAACCACTTAGCTTTCCACTCCAGCCTGTGGAAAGTTTTCTTGTTAATAATAAATATGAACTAAAAACTGAGGCCAAGGACTAGGGGTGTGGATCAGTGGTATAGCGCTTGCCTAGAATGTGTGAGGCCCTGAGTTTGATCCCCAGCATGACAAAGAAAAAGAATTTTAAAATCTTTTCAGAAAAGGGAAAAATAACTCCAAAGAATTATCCCCTAAAATACCAGTATTTTTGTTTAAAAAAGAATAATGTTTCATCTCATTCCCTGTTAGGTTGAACACAGAATCAACACGAAGAGAAGGAACTGGGCTGGAGAGATGGCTTACAGGTTAAGGCACTTGTCTACAAAGCCTAAGGACCCAGCTTCAATTCCCCAGTACCCCCATAAGCCAGAAGCACAAGATGGTGCATGCATCGGAAGTTAGTTTGCAGTGGCCAGAGGCCCTGGCATGCCCATTCTCTCTCTATCTGTGCCTCGCTATTTCTCTCTCTCTCTCCATGGAAATAAATAAATTTTTTTCTAAAAAAGAGAGAGAAGAAAATAATGTCCATGAGTCTGGAAAACTCATCACACCACTAAAGGAAGACCAGGCTCACTGGAACCTCTGTTTCAGCGAATGGCTCTTTAGGAGGATGTAAGAATTCTGTAGTCTCTTTTCACCATTACTGGATCCCTCCCTCGAAAGGATGTGTTCTCCCTCCATTCTACTTGAACTCCAAGCTACAGGGAAGAGAGAAGTGGCTTGGATATGAATGGATTAGTCTGCAAAATCCACTACCAAAACTCTAAAGAACAGAAGTGTCGGGCTGGAGGGATGGCTTAGCAGTTAAGGTACTTGCCTGCAAAGCCAAAGGACCCAGGTTCGATTCCCCAGGACCCACATAAGCTAGATGCACAAGGTGGCACATGTGTCTGGAGTTCATTTGCAGTGGCTGGAGGCCCTGGTGTGCCCATTCTCTTTCTCTTTCTCTCTCTCTCTCTCTCTCTCCATCTTTCTCTCTTGCTTTCATAAGTAAATAAATAAATAAATAAATAAAAGACCATCACAGAGTGGTCACTAATATCAACATTTTAAAAGAAATATATACTGGATTTAAAATAAAAACAGAAAGGAAGGAAGGAAGGAAAGAAGGAAGGAGGGAGGGAAGGAAGGAAGGAAGGAAAGAGGGAGGGAGGGAGGGAGGAAAGATCCACCTACCATTACCATTTGGTGTGGCAAGTTGAAACCTGAGGGAGTGTTATCCACAAAGTGAGATGAGGCTTTTCACTGGCATGTTCGCAGATGTCCTCATTACATGCTCTGTAGTAATGTGACATTGTGAAGCTCACAGTCTTACAAAGTTTAAGAATTTGATGTGATGATTATTTGATTGTGAAAAAATTACCTCTGGACTTACAAAAGGAATCTATTAATGGATGTGTGATTGAGCTTTTTAAGCAAAACTATTAATTTGAACAAATAAGAGCGGAAATTTTCTGTCTCTCCTACCACATCCTTTAAATCCGTTTGCCCATCTCCTTGGATAAAAATCAAAGTAGGTTTCGTAGTTCTTCTGAATATTCTTAGCTAATAAAAGTTTCTTGAGCCGGGCGTGGTGGCTCACACTTTTAATCCCAGCACTCGGGAGGCAGAGGTAAGAAGATCGCTGTGAGTTCGAAGCCACCCTGAGACTACATAGTGAATTCTAGGTCAGCCTGGGCTAGAGCGAGACTCTACCTTGAAAAACCAAAAAAGAAAAGGAAAAAAGTTTCTTGGGCTGGGGAAATGGTTCAGTTGGTAAAATGCTCAGGCTTAGTGGTTAAGGCAGTTGATGGCAAAGGCTAATGACCCAAGTTCGTTGCTCTAGGTCCCAGGTAAGCCAGATGCAAAAGGGGGCACATGTGTCTGGAGTTTGTTTGCAGTGGCTGGAGGCCCTAGCATGCCCGTTCTCTCTCTCTCTCTCTCTCTCTCTCTCTCTCTCTCTCTCTCTCTGTCTCTCTCTCTTTCCAATAAGTAAATAAAAATAAAACTTTTTTTAAAAGCCCACAGACTCCTTGTTTTGCCCTCTCCAACCTCCCCAGCCCCGGGGGCTGCGTGTGTCCCAACCCCTTCTGGGGTCCCCGAGGTGCCTCGGCCCCTCCATGACCCCCTGGGGCGCCTGGTACCACCGTCCCCACAATGAAGGGCAGAGAAAGGGACACGGGTCAGCGAGTCCCCGCTAAACCCGGAGGTGGAAAGCCCAGCAGGTTTGGCCACACACCGGGAGTTCCAGCACCGCGGCTACCTGGACCTTATGGGGGGGGGGCGGGGGACAGTTAGCACTGTGGAGGTGCCAAGTTCAAGGCCTCCAGCCACACGTCTGCCCTGCTGTCTGTCGGGCTTCGCCATGGGAGCCAGGGGGAGGGTAGACTATGACTACCCGCCAGGTCAGCTGGTGGCCTTTAGTGCCTGCACCACCGGGCCTGTAGCCGTGCACCTGTTTGTGCTCGTGGTCTCCCCACGTCTGCTGCCCCCCACATTGAAGCCGTGAGCAACATCCGCCACCTCCACTCGGTCCACTCAGTCACCGCACCAGCGTCTCCCCCGTCATGTGGAGCTGGCCTGGGGCTTCTCCAGTGCCTTGGGCGTTATTTCTCTCCCTGGCTGAACTTGTCCTGATGGGCTGGGTCAAATCTGTGCCCACTTGGGCTCTCATGCACGCACAATGGCTCCTGCCGTGTGCGTGTCTCAAGGGCCACCAGCGCTTCGTTCCAGCTGCCAACCTCCCACCACCCCCATCGCGGCAGCCAACCAAGGCCTGGCCCATCCTGGCAAGCGTGTGCTAGTGGTGCCTATGGGCCAGGCTGGCAGGCATCGTGGTACCTGTGAGACTTGTGTTTATGGCTTTTTTTTTTTTTTTTAGCTAAAATATAGATTTCATTAAAATCTACTAATAATAGGTTGGCACTGTGTAGATTAGTGGTAGAGTGCTTGCCTAGCATGTGTTAAGACCCTGGGTTCTATCCCGGTATCCACCTTCTATGGCTTTTGCTTTACTTTTCTACCGTTGCTTGGTGGCCCACCAAACAGACCTCCACAAGCCGGGCACGCCTTTAATCCCAGCACTCGGGAGGCAGAGGTAGGAGGATCGCCGTGAGTTCGAGGCCACCCTGAGACTACATAGTGAATTCCAGGTCAGCCTGGACCAGAGTGAATTCCTACCTCGAAAAAAAATAAACACCCAGACCTCCACAATCTGCAGGAGCTCAGTCGCCTGCAGGGGGCGCTTCAGGCCTTGTGAGCCTGGCTTTAGCCCTTCCTGAAACAAGCTACCCTCCCTGAGAGGCCCAAGGGTGTATAGAGACCTTATTCCCTGACCCTGGCTGGAGTCACTTGCGTGGTCCTTCTCGGGTAGAGTCCAGATTCCTGCCCACAGAGTTCTACATTCCTAGGGATGTTCCCTGTCAGTGTGTCCCAATGGGTTTTGTAAGTTCCACCTGATGCTTGGCTGGAGGAAGAGGAAATATGAATTTTTCTCAGTTTAAGGATATTGGGGGGTAGATGGACAGAGACAAGGAGGCCATCCAGGGATCTTGGGTGCTGACCTCCGGCTGTTTGTTTTTCTACAGGTGTTACAGTCAGGTTCGCATTGCTGGTAGAAATCACCCAACTAAGAGCAGCTTGTGGGGAAAAAAAAAAAAAAACAAGGTTTATTTTGGCTTATAGGCTTGAGGGGGAAGCTCCATGATGGCAGGGAAAACGATGACATGAGCAGAAGGTGGACATCACCCCTAGCCAACATAAGGTGGACAATAGCAACAGGAGAGTGTGCCAAACACTGGCAAGGGGAAACTGGCTGTAACACCCATAAGCCTGCCCCCAACAATACACCGCCTCCAGGAGACGTTAATTTCCAATTGCCATCAGCTGGAGAGACTAGCATTCCGAACACCTAAGTTTATGGGGGGACACCTGAGTCAAACCAGCACAACAAGATAAGGAGGCCAGGCTACGTACCTGCTCAGCTGTGGTCCACCCCACCCCAAAGGCAGTCAACCTGTGTTTCAGTTGTGTAGAATTACCTTATAGTTGGGGGGGGGTTTCTGTCAAAATGTTAGCGGGTTTCGTGTTCTCTATTGGCTGCTGTAGAAGATTTGGATGTTTCTATAATAGGTTTAGTTCAGCCTTTCCTAGGGTGCCCTCCTCGCTTGGAGACCAGCGGTGGTGCCTGCCTCACCCGCGGAGGCTTGCGCACCTCTCTACCTGGTTCTCTGTCACCTTGGCCCGAGCTGTGCAGCTGGCCGGGCTTTTTAGCAAGGGTTGGATGAGGAGATTTTGAAGTAGATCTAGCCCTTGGAGGTCTTCTGACACTCAATTTTGATGCACCTTATTTTGTGTAATAAATTGTGTTTCACAAAAAGAAAAAGAAAAGAAAAGAAAAGCCAAGAGTGGTGATGTGCACTTTTAATCCCAGAACTGCACAGGTAGAGTCAGTGTGCCCCTGGGTCTCACTAACTAGCTAGCGTAGCCTACTTGGTGAGTTTCAAGCCAACAAGAGATCCTGTCTCAATTTTTCTTCAGTGGACAGTGTCTGAGGAGCAACATCCAAAGTTGTCCCGTGGGCTCCACACACATGTACCTGCAACACACATGAACAGATGCACATGCACACACATGAACACACAGATTCTCTCACAGTGTGTCACAAATGAGCACACATGCACACACACATACACACAGAGATTCTCTTGCTGTGTATGATGGATGCATATGTCAGAATTCTCTAGAGGAACACAGCGCCATGCTACCATTTCAAAAGAAATTCATAACCCCAAAACTAAAATGAAAACATGACTATCGAATGAAAAAGTAAGTGTCCTTTGCCCAACACTCTTGTAAGAGGAGCTGGCATGCTTCTTAAACTTTATTTATATGAAAATTTTATGAGGCATCTTGCTGTCTGTATTGCTTCTATCTCTCTCTGTTTGCAAATAAATAAATAAAAATGTAAAGAAAAAAGACCAATTAAGCTCTGCAAACCTAGATGTGTTATAATTTTGTCTTATAAGTATAGATATTTTATTATTTTTAAGACTCTTCTAAGAAAAGTAATTAACCCAGGGCTTGAGAGATGGCTTGGCAGTTAAGGCACTTGCCTGCAAAGCCTAAGGACCCAGGTTTGATTCCCCAGGACCCACGTAAGTCAGATGCACTAGATGGCACCTGCATCTGGAGTTTGTTTGCAGTGCCTAGAAGCCCTGGTGAGAGAGCCCTCTCTCCCTCTCACTCTCTCTCTCTCCCTCTCTCTCTCTCTCTTTCTGTCTCTCTCATAAATAAACAAACAAAATACATTTAAAAAAATTGACCCAAAGTGACACACTTTTTTTTAATTATTTATTTATTTATTTGAGAGTGACAGAGAGACAGAGAGAAAGAGGCAGATAGAGATAGATAGAGAATGGGCACGCCAGAGCCTCCAGCCACTGCAAACGAACTCCAGACGCGTGCGCCCCCTTGTGCATCTGGCTAACGTGGGTCCTGGGGAGTAGAGCCTCGAACTGGGGTCCTTAGGCTTCACAGGCAAGTGCTTAACCGCTAAGCCATCTCTCCAGCCCAAAGTGACACACTTTTAAAGTATATTTATGTATTTAGTTGAAAGAGAATGGGTGTGCCAGGACCTCCTGCCACTACAAATGAATGTCAGACACATGCCCGGCTTTGTGCCTCTGCCTCTGGGAATCAAACTCAGGCTTTCAGGCTTTGCAAGCAAGCGCTTTTACCCTCTGAGCCATCTCTCTAAACCTGGGACACAATTTTTATAAAAGCCACTAGATGACTTTCACTTTCGTATCACCCTTAGCATCTTCGTGTAGAGAAAGAACCCCATAAGTGGTTATGGGATTAAGTCCCTCTCCCAAGACAATTCAGCTAGTCCGTAGAAGCTAGGATGGGAGCCAGGGTCTGCAGTGTTCCTCCTATGACTGTCCCACCATTTACAGTTCTTACGGCCCTAAATGTAATAAATCTTTGCTGAAATTGCTCTCATCATCTCCTGCATCATAGGAAAATGGGTGTCACTTCAAGGGAATAATGTCCAGGTTATGATTGTGCATGGTGGCAGTCCTGTCTGTTCCCAAACCTAACCTTGAACTGTGAGGTTCCTCCGTGTGGCAGGACCTCAAGAGAAGAGTCATGGACGCTAGCCTCTAATGTCATATATGTGCAGTTATGTGGGAGTGATTGTGGTTATAGGTCATGACACTAGAAAGACGACCATGGGGAGGGGGGGGAGAGGGTTCTTTTTTGTTTTGTTTTGCTTTGGGTTTTTCAAGGTAAGGGTCTCGCTCTAGCCCACCCAGGCTGACCTGGAATTCACTGTGCAGTCTCACACTGACCTCAGACTCACAGTAATCCTCCTTCTTAAACCTCCCAAGTGCTGGGATTAAAGGTGTGCATCACCAAGCCTGGAAAGAGAGAGAGAGAGAGAATAGGCACTAGTCAATGCAAATGAACTCCAGATGCATGTGCCACTCTGTGTATCTGGCTCTGCATGGGTCCTGGGGAACCAAACTTGGGTCAATAGGCTTTACAGGCAAGCACCTTAACCACTGAGCAATCTCTCCAGCCACAAAAGAGGTTTTAAGCAAGAGGTCTGGGCACGGAATACATGAGACATGAAAGTGGAAAGGGAACTACTGAGGGTGGAAATGTCCCCAGGGAGATGGGGGAGAAGAGAGGGAAGGAGGATCAACCAAAACCAGTTACACATGAAGATGTCATACTGAAACACTTTTTTAAAATATCTTTTTATTTTTATTTATTTATTTGAGAGCAACAGGCAGAGAGAGAAAGAGGGAGAGAGAGAGAGAGAATTGGCATTCCAGGGCCTCCAGCCACTGCAAACGAACTCCAGACACGTGCTCCCCCTTGTGCATCTGGCTAACGTGGGTCCTGGGGAATCAAGCCTCGAACCAGGGTCCTTAGCCTTCACAGGCAAGCGCTAAACCATTAAGCCATCTCTCCAGCCCAAAACACGTTTTTTTAAAATGCCAAATAATAGTAACCCACCCCCGAAAATAAGACCTAATTCCTCCATCTCTTTATAAGCAAGTACCTTTAACCATTGAGTCATCTCTCCAGCCTGTCCACATTTCTGTATAGAGAGTCCTTCCTATCAAAAGGTTTTGTTCTTTTAGTACAAAATTTTCTATCACTAGAAGTCCTTTCTACAATACAAGCTTCCTAGGTAAGGCAATTTGTTTAATCACTCAAGCCTCCAAGATGAATTACAACAGTGCCTTCTAAGCTTAAAAAAGCCTACCTTTTACCTTGGGCTCTTGTTAAAGAACAGCTTTGGAGGCAGCAGTTCTGTGCTGGGGCTGCAGTCTGAATCTTTGACAAGCTCTCAGGACCGGTGACATGTGATAGTGTCATATTGCAGACCAACAATCACACTTGGGATTTTTTTATTTTTATTTTATTTTATTTTTTAGAGAGAGAGAATTGGCACGCCAGGGCCTCAGCCACTGAAATCGAACCCCAGACGCTTGCACCACCTAGTGGCCATGTGCAACCTTGCGCTTGCCTCACCTTTGTGCATCTGGCTTACATGGGATCTGGAGAGTGGAACATGGATCCTTAGGCTTCGCAAGCTAGTGCCTTAACCACTAAGCCATCTCTCCAGCCCCACACTTGGGATTTTAATCAGCAAACATGTGTTCAGAACAGACCTAGAGGGAAGAGACCATAAGGGTACCTGTGGCACCAAGGTAGGTCCACCACAGACTCTAGACCGAGGCCCAGTTCTTGGGAGCTCCTCCCATGGGAGATGGCAGAAATCTTCCAAAAGTGTTTGAAAACGGTGACAGGCCACCGAAGAGGCAAGGCATCAAAAGATCCATTTTGCTTGGCAATTGCCAAGCTTAGGAAAACACACACGACAAGGTTCAGCCAAGGGAATGGGTGAGTCTTATAATAAACCATCTATATGCCTAGTGCCCACCTGGGCATTTGCTACGAGCCTAGATTCCTGGCTTGTATAATAAGATCCTCTTACCAGCCTCCCTGGACTTCACGTTAACACCTCATTGAGAGGACTAAGCTGTAAGCACGCGCTGGAGTCACACCTAGGCTCCACGGTGGCAGCAATATTACCCGATTGGAGAGGATCTTCATAAAGGCTGTGGGACAGGTGCTGTCACTAAGTTGGTCTCACTGAGACCGTCACAGAGCTCCTTAAGCAGTTTGCCTCCTAGCCGGCAATATTCAGCCTTCCTCCCTCTGCGGCCTGATGTGGGGGCTCAAAGCTCCATTAGCCTCAGCTTAATTTTTATCAGATCCCCGATGAGCAGACACAGAAGTAATTTTTTTAATTGGCTACTTTTTCATATTTTGTACTTTTCTTTCTTTTTTTTTTTTTTAGATTTCTACAAACACTGCTGCACAAGGGAAAAGTCACTGTGAAGTTTGAAACTTTGTCCATGAAGATGTCTTTAAGGGGTGGGGGTAAAGAGGACTCTTCTCTTTTAAAACTACACAATTCATAACAGTCATGCATATCATTTTAAAGACAGGAAATATCTTTACATAAGAAAGTAAATTTAGGGCTGGGGAAATGGCTTAGCCTTTAAGGCGTTTGCCTATGAAGCCTAAGGACCCAGGTTCGATTCCCCAGGACCCACGTAAGCCAGATGTACAAGGGGGCACATGCATCTAGAGTTCGTTTGCAGTGGCTGGAGGCCCTGGCACACCCATTCTCTCTCTCTGCTTCTTCCTCTGTCTGTCTCTCAAATAAATAAATTAATCAATTTAAAAAAATTAAAAAGGAAAGTAAATTTTAAAACGCAGCTTACAAATGGTCAAAGAGTTTTCAATCTTTTTTTGTTTTTTTTGGGGGGGGGTTGGTTTTCAAGGTAGGGTCTCACTCTAGCTCAGGCTGACCTGGAATTTCTTATGTAGTCTCAGGGTGGCCTCAAACTCACCACAACCTTCCCGCCTCTGTGAGTGCTGGGATTAAAGGCATATGCCACAAGGCCTAGCTTCAATCACTTTTGTATAACTACTTTACCGCATAAAGGAGACAATTAAATTCTGGAAATGATAGCTATATGTCTTATGCTCCTCTTGAAAACATCTTACATTAAAAATGAGTGTTATTTTCATGATTATTTGCCGGTCACAAGCTTTAGACAAACTAGAGATGACTTGGTCTTGAGCTTTGAGTTACTTTGGTGTCACCTGTCTGTGTTTCTCGAGCTTTCCGGAAGCCTCAGTGCTGAGAAACAGAGGTGTTTGAATTTAGTCAGCAGTTAGGCCATCTCTTTACAGGAAACAACACAGGCCTTTGTGTGGGAGTTTCTCGGGCTCTGATCTCTCCCTACTCCCATTCTATCACTGGAAAGTTAATGTTATTTTAAAATGTCCCCTGCCGCAGCCTAGATTCTCCCGAGAAGCATATTCCTTTCCATAGAACGAGCATTTCTGCAACTTAATATCTTACATTTGATTACCACTGGTGCATATTTAAGTGTTATCTTATTCATCTTGTTTATTACATATATGTATTAAAAACTAATAAAAGCAAAATAATACCAAAAAATGAGCATTTCATTTTGGCATTCACCCTCCAACAAAACCCTGCAGATGTTTGGCGGTTTGTGATATATTTTGAAGGGTAGAATTTGCAACTGTTATAATTAAGCAATACCATTAAGTCACCCGAGAGTAAATTAGAAACTAAACTGGTGCTGTGTGCTCAGAAACCCAAGATTATGGGCTGAGCTCTCCATTCAGCAGATGAAGTCAACTCCCTCCAAATTGATTCTGAAATAAAAGGTGTTATTTCTATTCCCCACCCTCCAAATACATAAGTGGATTAAACATGTCCCTAATATTGATCTGGCGTGCCAGTTGTAATCTTAAATTGTAGGGGGAAAATGCTTTTTTTGTAAATAGAGCTATTTTTGCCTTGCTACTACCGTTTCAGCTGTAATGGGCCAGAGAAATGTGTAGGTC
Organism: Dipus sagitta; assembly: GCA_036346955.1. Taxonomy (NCBI): domain Eukaryota; kingdom Metazoa; phylum Chordata; class Mammalia; order Rodentia; family Dipodidae; genus Dipus; species Dipus sagitta. The sequence continues at coordinate 35,757,876 of CM070785.1, read as the reverse complement.
TGGATGACTTCCAGAGATTTGGCTGGGTGCCATTGACTTGATAGTGGGTTTTTTTTTTTTTTTTTTTTTGGAAGAAAAAGAGAAAGAATGGGGGACAGGAAGTCCTAGTACATCTTGTTACAATTAGAGCTGGATAAAGGTAATGTCACTTCTCGGCATTTAGCCTGCACAGTACCGTCTGGAGGAGGATCAAACCGCGGTGACAAAGAACACAGCTTGTCAGTAATCTGAGTGAAACACCAATGTAATCGTCAATACCAAAGGCAATTTAAGCATGACACAATCCGTTATCGCGGGATACTAGCAACTGAGAACATGTTAGCACATTACTGAATAAAACTAAATGTACGATCTTGAGCACAATCACAAGGTAGAGCTTGTCTCTTCAAGTACAATTGAAGTTGACCACATTAGCACATACTGGCTCTCTAGTCATAGCTACTAAGACTTCAGTCTTTGAGAGGGACGAGGGAGATGGCTCCGTGGGTAAAAATGCTTGCCACCCAAGCATGGGGATCTGAGTTCACATGTTGAGATGCAAAATCTGCCTGTGGTGGTAGATGCCTCTAAGCCCAGTGCAAAAGGGAGGCAGAGACTGGAGGATCGCCTAGGCTTACTGACTAGACAATCTAGCCAAACTGAGGAACTCTGCTTTCAGTGAGAGAACCTGTCTCAAGAAATCAATTGGAAGGGAGGTGGTTAAGACGCTTGCCTGCAAAGCCAGAAATGTCCAATTTCATACCCAGGAGGGAGAAACATATTGTTACCGAAAAAAAATTTTAGTGCTAGGGATGGGATACCACCCGCTTAGTTGTTGGTCAGGACAGTCTCTGATGCCCCAAAACAATACAGACTATTGCCAGGGTTCTTGGTTGCCCTCCAGAACTCGATGGTAAGACCCTATTGCTGAACACAGCACAAGCTTTGGCTACAGAACACTGAGAATTCAAGCTGGAGCCGAGCTGGAAGCCTCCTGCCTGTTGACTGGCTGCCACAGTGCTGGAAAGAGCTATGCAGCCTGTTGGGGAAGAAAAGTCACGGATGGTCTTAAACAGCAGTGGGCCCTGCAAGCTATGCAGCTGGCCACCCAAGCAAGACACGCTCACTAGTGCGAGGGCGGTGTGGTAATGTGAACGCAATGTCTCCCAAGACGCAAGGGTTAAAAATTAAACTCACGGGCTGGAGAGATGGCTTAGCAGTTAAGCGCTTGCCTGTGAAGCCTAAGGACCCCCGTTCAAGGCTCGATTCCCCAGGACCCACGTTAGCCAGATGCACAAGGGGGCGCATGCATCTGGAGTTCGTTTGCAGTGGCTGGAGGCCCTGATGTGCCCATTCTCTCTCTCTCTCTCTCTCTCTCTCTCTCTCTCTCTTTCTCTCTCTCTCCCTCTTTCTCTCTCTGTCACTCTCAACTAAATAAATAAAATGGATAAAAATTTTTTCAGAAAAAATTAAACTTATAACTTGGATCTCCAGCCAACCTGGCTGGAGGAGCTGTCACTGGGAACAGATCTTGGAATCCAACCCTAAGGTGTCACTTGGGGTGACACAGATCTGAATTCCAGCAGTGCACAGAGGTCTGTGCTCCGGCAAGCAGGGTTTTGGTGCACTGGTGTTTGCTGGCTGCTTGGCGGTGTCTCTGTGCTCGTCAGCTTCTTCCACTATGGAACTTCCCCTGGATCTGTAAGCTTGACACAAATCCCTTCCTCCTGTAAACTGTATCGGATTCGGAGGATCATCCCAGCAACATGGAACTGACTACAACAGATGTCATGTCTGTTATGGGGGTGTAGTAAACAGCCACACATTGCTGGGATGAACCTCAAAACCATGCAAAAGAGAAAATCTACTACCAAAAACAAGAGAAAAAAAAAAAAAACAGGCAGCCAAAGCACAGGGAACCCAGGCAGAACTCGGGCACTTTGCCTATCTTAGGTTGGAATTTTGGGTCCACCCCCACTCCTTAGTGCTTGCTGACCCTAGGATCCACCCATAGTGACACCAAGTTACAAGCTTTAATAAAACTCCTGAGTTGATTGGGGGACATCCCCTCAAGCCACCACAGGGGAAAGTCATAACTGCTCTCTGATTGGGATTTGAAGCTTGCTACACAGGAGGAAATTCCTGCCCGGCTGGTACTGAAAACTTAATCAAAAGCGTATGGCAGGCTGGAGATATGGCTTAGCAGTTAAGGCACTTGCCTTCGAACCCTAAGGACCCATGTTTGACTCTTCAGATGGCACCTAAGCCAGACACACAAGGTGACGCAATCACACAAGGTCGCAGGTGCACACAAGGTGGCACATGCATCTGGAGTTCGATCATAGTGGCTGGAGGCCCTGGTGTGCCAATTCTTTCTCTCCTTCTCTCTCTTGCTCTCACTCTTGCTCTCTTGCATAAAAAAAGGCCAGTCTGTTGGGCTTGCCTCCAAAACATTTAAAAAAAAAAAAAAAAAGCCTATGGCATAGGAGGTCAGAAGTTCTAGGGAGGAAACTACTACTGTTTTCTGCCTAAATGGATATATTATGTCCATCAAACTGCCCTCTTAATACTTATGTTTATGCCCATATATTAATGCTACTCTCACTCTTGGTTAGAGAAGCTTCTCTTTTTCAGATGGTGGTAACCACTGGCAAAAATCAAAACTCATCAAAGGGCTGAGAAGTGACAGTGGAGTGTTCAATACTAAGGGAGACATCTCTATCACACCCTCTGAGGTTCAGAGACCATTGTGGAAGAGATGGAAGAAAGAACTTGTAAGAGCCCAGTGAAGGGGAGAAGTGCTTACAATACTGCCTTCTAGACACAAAGTGGACTTGAGATTCACCTTACAGTGACTGAAGCTACTGATACAAAACATGCATAATAGGGGCTGGAGGGATGGTTTGCCTGCAAAGCTGAAGGACCCAGGTTCAATTCCCCAGGACCCACGCTAGCCAGATGCACAAGGGGGCGCACGCATCTGGAGTTCATTTGCAGTGGCTGGAGGCCCTGGCGTGCCCATTCTCTCTCTTTCTCTCTCTCTCTCTCCCCCTCCCTCTTTCTCTGTCAAATAAATAAATAAAATTGAAAAAAAAAGTTTTAAAAAACATGCATAATAGGTGGGGGAAAAATGACGACATCAAAATAGAAGAGAGACAGTTGAAAAGAGGAGGGATTCGGTGGCGAGGAAATAAGAGAGAGAGAAAAAAAAAGGGTAGTGGGAGGGGATTCGCCTCGTGGTATATTGTCTACATGTACAGAGGTTGGCAATCAAACATTTAAAATGATGGCATCAAAGCAGAAGAGGGACTACTTGGAAAGAAGAAGGGGTTCAGTAGAGGGGAGCTACAGAGGGGAGACAAAGGAGGGTGGTGAGACAGGATAATGGTCTGGGTACATTGTATGTATGTATGGAGGTGTGGTCAATAGAACATTAAAAAAAATGAATACATCTGCTGTAAGAAATGATAATAAACATTCCTTGATGTGATAAATATTTATTGAGTGTCTACTACATGAGAGGAACAAAACCTGAACATTTCTGACTGACGGTTCAATCTTTCCTCACTTTTTTTTTTTCCAAGCCTTTTCTTCTGAAATCCATCACAAGGGCCTCCCACCCAGTTGAAAGGTCCCTGTGGCTCTCTCTACCCCCCTGGAACTGTTCACATCACCCCGGGAACACGATCATTCAAGAGAGGCCTGGAACACAGCTTTGCAACTCCCTACGGAGACACTCTCCCAAGCATCTCTTAAGAGTAGAGCTCTTGAGGGCAAATCAAACATAATTTTAGTTAATATGTTTCTTAGTCATCTCGGTTTAATTTTTGTCCTCCCTCCACACGGACCATTTTTCATACAACTTCCAATGGCATGAACAATTTCCCAGCCTCTTGAAAGCTCTATGTGCTTAGCACTGTGGGACCTAATCAAGTTTTCTGAGCAGCTCCACGCTGTGCTTTTTCTGTACTCTGGGGCAGTGGAAGACAGCTCTCAAATGAACTGGGGGGAAAAAAATATGTTTTTCCTTCCCTATTCCCAAGTCTGTAGTTGGCTCTCAAGCAAGTTTGCATCTGATATAGTAGCCGGTCATAAAACCTTATCATCATATTGAGACTCACTGGCCCCAAGATGCAACTGAAGATGCTGAGAAACGGGCGTCTTGCAAGAGCTGGGAGAGCAAGACCGCGGGCGAGGCGCTGTGTATGTGTATGGAGAGTAAAGGAAGGCGCGTGCCGCAAGCCCTGGGGTTTAAAGCTCCCTACCTGTTCCACCCTGGACTCTGTCGGAAGAACTCCTCATGCGATTTACCTAAATGCTCCCTGGTAAATTCTTTCTTTTGCATACTGTAAGAGTTGGTGGGGGTTTTTTGTTTGTTTTGTTTTGTGTTTTGTTTTTTGGGTTTTTTTTTTTTTTTTTTCCACAGCCCTTTTCCCTTCTAAGCGTGCCTGAAGCTCCCTCAACCTTTTTCATAACAGAGATACCATGAGGGAGACTTGTACAAACAGAATTGCAAGGTTTAGGCAACTGCTGCCTGATTCTGAGACGGAAAGCAAGGATCAGCTTCAGCCATTGCATCCAGCAAAAACAAACCTTATTAATAGTAATATGCTGTTTCGGCTGCGTGACTCTGTGTATTCGTCTGCCGTTCGTTCTTGTCAGCTTCCCTTCAGGGTTGGCGACAAGAGCAGTGGCGCCCCAGGTAATATTTTTTTTGGCAACCCCTCCCCAAAACAACAAAGCCAGTCCCCCACCCCCACCCCCGGGGCCCCACTTCTCTCTCTTCTCCATTCCTCGGGTCCGCCCCATCTCTCTAATTGGTATTCATCCAGTGAACAGTAGCTATCAGTTCTTGGTGATTAACAGCCTTGTGAGACCCTGTGCGTGCTGCGAGAGTTGGCTCTCGTACCCACCATTTAAAAGGGACGCTGGGATATGAGATTCTTGTTTCAAAGAGGGGCACGTGGATGGCATTGTGTGGCACCATCCGAATGGGTCGCAGGAGCAAGGGCTGTGCGGGGCCCCGTGAAGTGCAGTTGGGACTCCTGGGTCCCTCTGCAGGGTCCATCCCCAACACTTCTGCGCACTGGGCACCTTTTCAAGCTGGATCTGAGTCTACATCGCTCAAACATTCATCAACTGCTTGATCGGCTAGTGTTGAGATGCCCCCGTTTGCATTTCAAAGGGCTTTGTTTATGACACGCACTCCACTTTCCTTCCCACACTGTGATCCCCTTTGCAATCCCATCCTTTCCAGCCCGGATTTACCCCCATTCGGTTTCTGACTCCTGTCACCTTACACCACCTTCACTAAGTCATAAGAAATTGGATACTCATATGTATTCGTAGTCTTACTGGAGAATAGGCCAGAGTTGCTTGCAGAAATCTACGTGTACCCTGAATGGCTCTGGAAGGTCTGTAGCTACGCAGAATTTCACATGTTGAGACTGATCCCACCATATGGGTCTCTTTGCTTTGCACTGGAGCTGGGCAGGGGATTTCAGAAACATGCTTGGAGACTTCATGGAACTACCAAGTGTGTTTGGACTGCACCAGATTTTACAAGCCACGGAGCACATTGTAAATACTTTTGGATAGTGCTGCACATTTTATAAATAATTCTGGCAGAGTTTTAATTCTCTAGGACTTCAGGGGTTTGTTATATTCAATTTTTCATTATTTGTTCATTTCCATGTGGCCTTATTTCGGCAAACATGACTTCTTGAAAATGGAATTAGGTCCAGATTTAGCAAATACAAAAGGATAATCTGTAACATTTCTCTCACGAACTGGTTCTGAGTAAAGACAAAATGAACTCATTTGTACTTAGTGAAACAGAATTGTAAATTTATACAGAAACCTTGAAGTGCAAATTGAGATCTTACATTTCACCCATCTTTACTGCTGCTATCTATCCTAACATCTTCAGGGTAACGGAGTTTCTCTCTCTCTCTCTCCCTCCCTCTCTCTCTCTCTTTCTGTCTTTCTCCCAAGATCATGCCATCACCCTCCACTGAGCCAAAACACTTAAATAGAAGTAATGACTAAGTGGCTTCAGCAACAAGTTCCCTTCAGTGGAACAATTTCTTTCCAAAGCATTTCATAGGTTAATTGCATTGGTTCTGTGAAAGAGCCAAGGAAAAGGGGAATGGTTCTACTGCTTGTATTCATTGACTTTTCTCATTGTTACGATAAAATACCTGACAGGAAGCAACCTCAGGAAGAAGGATTTATTTCAGGTCACAGTTTCAGGCTGTACAATATGAACTGGCTGTTCACATTGCGCCCTACAGTCAGAAAGCAGCAAGAGATGAATGTATAGGGCTAGAGAGGTGGCTTAGTGCAAAGCCTAGGGACCCAGGTTCGACTCCCCAGAGCCCACGTAAGCCAGGCACACAAGGCGATGCATCGCATAAGGCGACTCATGCACACAAGGTGGTGCACGCATCTGGAGTTCAATTGCAGTGGCTAGAGGTCCTGGCATGCCAATTCTCTCTCTCTCTTTCATAAAAAAAAAATGAAATAAAATAAGAGGAAAACAAAACAGGAGATGAATGTATAGCACTCAACTCACTTTCTCCATTTTACTCAGTCTGACACAACAGCTTATGGGATAGTGCCACCATGTTCAAGGTGGGTCTCCCCTCTCAGTTACACCTTCCAGAACATAGCCACATAAAGACACCCAGAAGTGTGTTTGCACGGTGACTCCAAATCCATCAGTTTACAACAAAATTAACCATCATACTACTTAAGATTAAAAATACTCTGAGCCTTTCCTATGCTTACATTCCCACCACTTACAATACCCTCCAAGCAAACATCGTGGATGCCCATTCCTTTGCTTCTGGGGGTCACTCAGTTGTCACCTTCTTGGGGAACACTTGCTGGCTGCTAGTTTCCTTCTCTGCTGCCTCTTTCCTTATGTCATTGTGTGTGTTTGGGTGTGCATGCACATGCACACACACTCACACACACACACATACACACCTAGAATGGTGGTTCTTTGAAGAAAGATTTTTATCTCACTTGTTCATTCCTATACACCCCCAGCTCCTGAAGTGGTGACTTACCACAGAAGAGACACTCCATGCATATGTGTAGAATGAATGCTATATATACACCCATAGATAAACTACATAGAAACGCACTCACTCAACCATATCACCACCGGTGCAACCCCCGCTCCCCCATATTCACATTTCTCCTCACCCTGCCTCATAAGGACTACGCCCATATTCGAAACTCCTTTAACCTGTTTTTTTTTTTTTTTTTTTTTTTTTTTTTTTTTTTGGTTTTTTGAGGTAGGGTCTCACTCTGGTCCAGGCTGACCTGGAATTAACTCTGTCGTCTCAGGGTGGCCTTGAACTCATGGCGATCCTCCTACCTCTGCCTCCCGAGTGCTGGGATTAAAGGCGTGCGCCACCACGCCCGGTTCCTTTAACCTGTTTTTATGTCTATAAAAAGGTTAGAAATGAAGGCTGAAGAGATGGCTTAGCAGTAAAGGTGCTGGCCTGCAAAGCCTAAGGACCCATGCTCAATTCCCCAGATCCCACATCAGCCAGATGTGCAAGGTGATACGTGTACAAAGTTGTACATGTGCACAAGGTAGCACACATCTGGAGTTCAATTACAGTGGCTGTAGGCCCTGGCATGCCAATTCTCTCTCTCTCTCTCTCTCTCTCTCTCTCTCTCTCTCTCTCTCTCTTATACATGCTCTCTCTCATAAAAAAAAAGAGGCCAGTCTATTGGGCTTGCCTTAAACAAATACAAAAAAATTTAGAAAAGAGATAAAATGCATTTCTAGAAGCCTCCTCTACCAAAAGCAATTCACCTGTCTTCCAGGACACTTTTCTTTCCTCCATAGGCATCTTCAACTCCTACAATCCGGACATCGTCACTCTGAGGTGGCACCTCTGAGATCCTTCTCCCTCAGTCACTAAACCCAAGTGCATAGTTTCTCCTCTTCCCTCCCTCTTCCCCCCCATTTCCTTTCTCCCTCTCTCCCTTCCTTCCTTCTTTCTCTCTTCTCTCTCTTTCCCTCCCTTCCTCCCCTCCTTCTTTTCCCCATCACACTGATAAAGTAATAATCCAGAGGATCATCTCTATTCCCACAACATCCCATGAATACTTTTGTAAGTACTGACTTCCTATCTTTACCAGAAAAGCATAACTTATCCATAGACCTCCAACACCCAGTAAAACACTCTGTTTGATGAACAAAATTGAACTGATATGGTGTGTTAATTTCACAGTACCGTATGAGTCAGTTTTCTATAGCTATAATGAGGGGACCTTAGTTTAAGAAGTGGAGCACAGCTCCCAACTTTACAGGGTCTTGGGCAAGCCACTATAGGTACAGGTCACAAAAGGTTGGTACTAATGCTGGAGATCTTAGCATTAATAAAAGAAAGGTGAGGAGGGGTGAGAGGCTGGAGACCATGGGTCAGCAATTAAGAGCACCTCCTGTGAAGCATGAGCGATAGAAGAGAGCTGAGAGATCACTGTAGTAAAACCTCCAGGACCCACATAATAAGCTGGACATGACCACACACATCTATAACCCAGTCCCACAGGGGAATTGAGACCCAAGAATCGCTGGAGCACTAGGCCAGTGGTTGGGGAGTGGCAAGCTCTGTGACCAGTAGGACTCTGGCTCAAATAAGAATTGGCAGGGGCTGGAGAGATGGCTTAGCGGTTAAGGCGCTTGCCTGTGAAGCCTAAGGACCTGTGTTCGGCTGTCCAGATCCCATGTAAGCTCAAAGGTGAGGCAAGTGCAAGGTCTCGCGTGCCCACTAGGTGGCGCAAGCATCTGGAGTTCGATTGCGGTGGCTGAAGCCCTGGCAGCGCAGGGGAATTTGTAGGTCCTTCTGACCAGCCAGTCTAGCCTAGCTGATGTGCCCCAAGCCAGTGAGAAACCCTGTCTCAAAAAAAAAAAAAAAAAAAAAAAGGTAGATGGTATTCTGAGGCCGACACCCCAGGCTGTCCTGTGACCTCCACATGCACACACACATAAGTGAACACACATTTTTTTATTTCAAATTTTTATTAACAACTTCCATGATTATAAAAAATATCCCATGGTAATACCCTCCCTCCCCCAACTTTCCCCTTTGAAACTCCATTCTCCATCATATCCCCTCCCCCTCTCAATCAGTCTCTCTTTTATTTTGATGTCATCATCTTTTCCTCCCCTTATGAGGGTCTTGTGTAGGCACTGGGAGGTCATGGATATCCAGGCCATTTTGTGTCTGGAGGAGCACTTTGTAAGGAGTCCTACCCTTCCTTTGGCTCTTACATTTTTTCTGCCACCTCTTCCACAATAGACCCTGAGCCTTGGAAGGTGTGATAGAGATGTTACAGTACTGAGCACTCCCGTCACTTCTTTCCAGCACTATGATACCTTCTGAGTCATCCCAAGGTCACTGCCATCTGAAAAGAGAAGATTCTCTACCAAAAATGAGAGCAGCATTAATATAATATACCTACACAAGACCCTCATAAGAGGAGGAAAAGATCATGACATCAAAATAAAAGAGAGACTGATTGAGATGGGGAGGGTATATGATGGAGAATGGAGTTTCAAAGGGGAAAGTGGGGGAAGGGAGGGTATTACCATGGGATATTTCTTATAATCATGGAAGTTGTTAATAAAATTTTGAAAAAACAACAACAATAATCATAATAAATAATTTTTTAAATAAAAGATAGATAGTATTCTGAGGCTGACACCCCAGGTTGTCCTGTGGCCTCCACATGCACACACACATACGTGAACACACATGGACGTGAACACACACACACATGCATTTCAAAGAAAACAGATGAGTGTGCTAGAGAGATAGCTTAGCAGTTAAGGCACGTGCCTGCAACGCCTTAAGGACTCGGGTTCCACTCCCCAGAACTCATGTAAGCCAGACACACAGGTGATGCATGCACACAAGGTCACACATGTGCACAAGGTCATTCACGAGTCTGGGGTTAGATAGCAGTGTCTAGAGGCCTGGTGCACCAATTCTCCTCTCTCTCTCTCTCTCTCTCTCTCTCTCTCTCTTTCTCTCTCACACAAAATTTAAAAAATAAAAAAGGTGAGTAATGAAGGGGAAATAACACAGCATTTCTGGGAGAAAGTCAGAATGTTTCACCTGAGGGGAAACATGAACAGCTATGACCACATGCTAATATTTGGGGTCCACTAAAAATGTTAATTGGGGGACTCTGCTTTTCCCATTTGAGAAAACTATTTTAAAATCTTCCGTTGGCCAAGGCAAAGCTTAGGGCTTAGTCTTGTTAGCTAGACTGATTAATTTTACGTCTGCCCTAAAATAAACAGCCAACGGGCATATTGCTTCCAGATTCCTAAAGGTCGGTGAATAGCAGTGGAATTAATTCATGCGTACGTGAGAAAACCTGCTCTCCCTCCACTTAGATTCCAGCGTGTCCCCTCCCCCTCTACGTGACACACAAAGCTTCCACTCACAGTTCACTGGATTCTTAGTAAGTCAACTGAAAATTAGACCTAAAAGGTTTTGGAGTCTGTTACATTATTAACTCTTCAAACATCTTGAAGTTCAAAACTGTGATCCTGGTTTGGCTTTGCAGAAGGCCCAAAGAGTAACTAGTAATACACTTTTGCTAACATTTGGTTTTCCTCATGGAATTTAGCCCGAGAGTAGCTTCCCCATCCAAGTCTAACCAAACTGTGGGGAGGGTATATCTGTGTTACACCTCATTAGTTATTTTAACATTGAATTAAACCTATTTAAACAGAAAGAATAGAAGAAATTTAGATCTTCAGAGATGATAAAGATGAACTAATTATGCTTTTTGCCCCCAAGAAATTTATAATCTAGCAGGAGGAGAAGACAGTTAAGTAGACTGTGGTAACTTACCCGAGAGAACTTCAAACAAAATAGCTCATGGATTTAAAAGAAAAAGATGGGTAGGGAGATAGAAGTCACTGCAATTGGAAAAGGCCTTGAAATATTTTGACAAGAATCTAGGAAGGGGGCAGAGAGGGATAGAAATTTGAGGAAGACATCCTCATGGTCAGAAACACATGGGTACGCACCCCAGTGTTCTACAGGAAGCGCACAGGTGAGGACTTGAGAGATGACTGAGCAGTTAAAAGCACTTGCTTGCAAGCCTGCCAACGTAAGCTGGATTCTCCAGCACCTACACAAAGCTGGATGCAGAGCCGAGTCTCCCAGACCGGGTAGTATAGTACACAGGAAATGAAACATGGATGGAGAGATGGAGGGATGAGGGGAAACTGACTATCTCAAAAAGAAAGAAAAGGAGAGAAAAAAAAAAACACTTTAAGATTATCTTATATCCTCTGCTAGCATTCACACACATCATACACCACGCACACACACACACACACAGAGAGAGAGAGAGAGAGAGATTTTTTTAAACAAAGAAGTGCACAATTTACTCTTTTCTACAAAACCAAATAGAATATTAAAACTGCCCCACAGATTTTTCTTAAATATGGCTTGCCGTTAATCACCACCACTATTGATCACCAATCAATACACATTTTTTTAATTTTATGTATTTATTTGTTTATTTAGGAGAGTAAGAAAGAAAGGGGCAGACAGAGAAAGAGAGAGAGAGAATGGGCACTCCAGGGCCTCCAGCCACTGCAAACAAACTACAGACGTGTGTGTCACCTTGTGCATCTCATCTGGCTTACATGGGTCCTGGGGAATCTAACCAAGCTCTTTTGGCTTTGCAGGCAAATGCCTTAAATGCTAAGCCATCTCTCCAGCCCAATAAGCAAATTCTTTTATTTTTAATTTTTTTGTTTATTTGTATTTATTTAGTTGAGAGCAACAGACAGAGAGAAAGAGGCAGAGAGAGACAGAGGGAGAGAATGGGCACGCCAGGACCTCCAGCCACTGCAAACAAACTCCAGATGCGTGCGCCCCCTTATGCATCTGGCTAACATGGGTCCTGGGGAATCGAGCCTCAAACCGGGGTCCTTAGGCTTCACAGGCAAGCGCTTAACCGGTAAGCCATTTCTCCAGCCCAATAAGCAAATTCTTAAATCAGTGAGAGTCTTCCACTCTTGATTCAATCTATTTGCTAGTTGACCCCAAAGATGGCATTCACGGATAAGCAGAATCTGACCTTCAGTCCATGCAAAAATGATAATCTAATAGATTATCCATCTTTTTTTTTGTTATTTTTATTTATTTATTTATTTATTTGAGAGTGACAGACAGAGAGAGAAAGAGGCAGACAGAGAGAGGGAGAGAGAATGGGCGCGCCAGGACCTCCAGCCACTGCAAACGAACTCCAGACGCGTGCGCCCCCTTGTGCATCTGGTTAACGTGGGTCCTGGGGAGTCGAGCCTCGAACCAGGGTCCTTAGGCTTCACAGGCAAGCGCTTAACCGCTAAGCCATCTCTCCAGCCCAGATTATCCATTTTTAACAGCTGGTCTTCGAGCAGCCACACCTAGCAACTCATCCAGGGTGCTCTTTCCTTTCCCACTGATATCTTTGCTTCAAAAAATGTCACAGCAAAGCCGGGTGCAGTGGTGCACACCTTTGTGGGTTCAAGGCTACCCTGAGATTACATAGTGAGTTCCAGATCAGCCTGGGCTAGAGTGAGACCCTACCTTGAAAACAAAAACAAACAAACAACAACAAAAGGCACCGCAGCTGGTATGGTAACACACACCTTTAATCCCAGCACTTGCGGGGGTGGAGGTAGGAAGATCGCTGTGAGTTTGAGGCCAGCCTGAGACTACATAGTGAGTTCCAGGTAAACCTACCTCAAAAACCCAAATATATATATTTCATATAATAATAAATCAATCATCAGTATAAATGATGACCGGGGGCAGGGACTTTACCCAGCATAGAAGATGCAAATCAGGAGCAGAGAGATGGCTTAGTAGTTAAGGCACTTGCCAGCAAAGCCAAAGGACCCAGTTTCGAGTCCACAGGACTCACATGAAGCCAGATATACAAGGTGGCACATGCGTCTGGAGCTCGTTTGCAGTGCCTAGAGGCACTGGTGTACCCATTCTCTTCTCTTCTCTTCTCTTCTCTTCTCTTCTCTTCTCTTCTCTTCTCTTCTCTCTCCCTCCCTCTCCCTCCGTACCTCCCCCCTCCCTCTCTCTCATAAATAAATAAAACATTTTTAAAAGATACAAACTCTATTTGGGTTCCGTCTGTAAAATGAGGCTAATTCAACTCACCTCAATAACTCAAACACTATGGGAAGATTAATTATTCAGGGTTCGTTGAGTGCTTTCAAAATGAAAAACACGATGTATGTCACAAACACAGGGCTGTGACTTCAGGGCAGACAAGAGGCAACAGGCACAGATGAACTTTGACAAAACAAAAGCCCTATTCTCATGTAAATACTCAATAATAAAGACTATGGAAAGAGAGACAGAATGTTCTCCATGAGGAATCAGCAGATTTTATCAAGTTAATAAATTATCACAATAGAGCATATAAAATCAGACTCATGCAGAATCAGACCAGAGAATATCATATGTGGCTGGTGGGATTATCTATTGGGAAAGATCTCAATGATGTCTATAGAATATTGGATTTGGGAGATTTTTAAATTAGGCAAGGATGATGGCCCAGTTTGGGGAAAAAAGCTTAGAAAATCCCAAGGAAGACTAGAGCTCAAGGAGAAGTCTCTGGAGGCACAGGTTATTTTTAGCCTCACAGGCCCATGTGACATTAAGAGAATTCCAAAAGACGGATGCAGATAGTTTAAGGACTCTACCATCTTCTTCTTCTTGCCATGACGTTAGCAAAAAATTTAAAAGGACGGGCAAAATTTACTTACAATTAAATAAGAATTTAAGGAAAATAAAATCAAGCTTGCTTTCTTCTTTTTACTAGTAGACAAGAAAACAAGGTTGAACGGAGCTTCTCTAGAACTGAGATTTGACTAAATAAAATCCTGCACCAAAGAAAGACCATGATATTAAATACAAAGCATATAAGTTGGACAAGTGCAAAAATTACTGTAAAATTAATAAACGTGCTAAAAACACTAGAAAAAAATCTGTATCAGTTAGCTGTTGCCAAAACAACGCCGTAGAACACAGGTTAGCATCTGCAACAACAGCCAATAGCCTTCGTGGTCCTGCTGAATCAGTTGTGTGTTTCTGGTTTACACATGACACCCTATCAGTTCCGCGCGTCGCATCTCCTCCTTGGACTAGTGGCCGAGCCAGAGCATGCTCGCCTTCTAAGTTTAGGCTCAGAGCTAGACTGCCATGTCATTAAGCAAGAACTATGGCTAAGACTAAAGTCATAAGCCTGGAAGTATGCTTCCTTCATGCCATCAAGATCCAGCCAGAGTGTAAGAACGAATAAAGAGGCTGGAGAGACGGCTGAACACTTAAGAGCACTGCTGCCGAAGCATGAAAGCCTGGGAGAGCCCACCAAGTACAACACCCCAGAACCCACAAAAGAAAAAAGTCTGGGCTTGGCCACGCATGTCTGTAACCCCAGTGGAAACTGGAGAATCACTGGGTCTTGCTGATGGAAAACAGCACTTGGGATTGAGCGAGAGGCTCCACCTCAAGGTTTGGAAACACACAAGGGCACCCGAGATTCTCCTCTGGCTTCTGCTTCTCCAGGCATATGTATGCTGCATGCACATCTGCATACACACATATATATGCCACACAGAATACATGACACCACGCTTACTCTACACACACACACACACACACACACAAATGAAGAACTGAGCCAAGAACCAGCTGCATTTTATGTTAAGATTACATATCAAAAATCTCTGAGGGGCTAGAGAGGTGGCTTAGCAGTTAAAGCGCTTGTCTGCAAAGCCAAAGGACCTCAGTTCGATTCCTCTGGACCCACGTAAGGCAGATTCACAAGGTGGTGCAAGCAACTGGAGTTCATTTGCAGTGGCTGGAAGCCCTGGCATGCCCATCTCTCTCTCTGTCTCTCTCTCTCTCTCTCTCTCTCTCTCTCTCTGCCTCTTTCCCGCTCTCAAATAAATAAATAATAAAATATTAGCCAGGCATGGTGGTGTACGCCTTTAAAACCAGCACTTGGGGGCTGGAGAAATGGCTTGGTGGTTAAGTGCTTGCCTGTGAAGCCTAAGGACCCCAGTTCAAGGCTCAGTTCCCCAGGACCCACGTAAACCAGATACACAAGGTGGAACATGCATCTGGAGTTCGTCTGCAGTGGCTGAAGGCCTTGGTGTTCCCATTCTCTGCTTCTCTATGTGCCTCTTTCTCTCTCTGTCTATCGCTCTCAAATAAATAAAAATAAACAAAAAAATTTTAAAAAAAAAAAACAGGGAGGCAGAGGTAGGAGGATCGCCATGAGTTCAAGGCCACCCTGAGACTACATAGTGAATTCCAGGTCAGCCTGAGCCAGAGTGAGACCCTACCTCAAAAAAACAAACAAACAAAAATTTTCTTTAACCTCTGAGAATGATCCAGAAAATAAGATATGTCTGGGTTATAGACACAAACTTCCTATGAAATATTGTTAAGTGGTGATGAGGAGGCAGTGCTCCACTCTCCCTAAGGTTTTGCAGCTGTGACTCGGGCACTACCATTAAGTACATTAAGAATATAAACAATAGGGCTTACCCTGTGGCTGAAGATACCACACGCTCCATTGGCAGGACACTGAGAAATCAAGCTGGAGCTGAGCTGGAAGCTTCCCCCCTGCGGGTTAGCTGTCACGGTGCTGAAAAGTGCTAGGCAGACTGCGCGAGGAGAAAAGTCATCAACAAACTTAATCAGCAGTGGACCCTTCAAACTACACAACTGGCCAGCCAGGCCAGATGTGCCCGCTAGTGCAATAGTAGCATAACTGTTACGGGGTAACCATCTACTTTCTGATTGGATCTGAGGCTGCATGGGAGGGAATTCATGCCTGGTACTGAAAACCTAGTCAAAAGCCTATGCCTGGGAAGGTTATAGGCCCTAGAAAGGAAGCTACTACTGCTGTTTGGCTGAATGGATATGTTGTACCCATTAAATTGCCTTCTAAATATTTCAGCTCATCTCTTTTGATTAGAGTTGGCTCTCACCTTTGGTCAGAGAAGTTTCTTTTTATTCATTTATTTATTTATTTATTTATTTGTTTATAGGTAGTATCTTACTCTAGCCCAGGTTGACCTGGGATTCACTCTGTAGTCCCAGGCTAGCCTCAAACTCATGGCCGTCCTCCTACCTTTGCCTCTGAAGTGCTGGGATTAAAGGCGTGTGCCACCACACCCAGCTGAGAAGTTTCTTTTCCCAGATAGTAGGGACCAATGGAGAGACTGGAAACTCATCAAAGTGTCGACAACAAGTGATGAATGCCCAGCACTAAATGAGACATCTGTATCATGCCCTTCAACACGGAGGAGGCAGAAAGATGTAAGAGCCAGAAGATGAGGACGAGTGTTCTGGAACACTGCCTTTCTGGCATGAAGTGTCACTGTATCCATGGCCTGGCAGCAGCTGTCGTTACTTACACAATATGCTCACACACACACACACACACACATACACACACACACAAGCCAAAAATAAAATAAGTCCCAGAGGGCTGGGGAGATGGCTTAGTGGTTAAGCGCTTGCCTGTGAAGCCCAAGGACCCCGGTTCTAGGCTCGATTCCCCAGGACCCACGTTAGCCCGATGCACAAGGGGGCGCACGCGTCTGGAGTTCGTTTGCAGTGGCTGGGGGCCCTGGCGCGCCCAATCTCTGTCTATCTGCCTCTTTCTCTCTCTGTCTGTCGCTCTCAAATAAATAAATTAATTAATTAAAACAAATAAGTCCCAGGGCTGGACTTATTATTAGCGGTAAAAAAAAAAAATAGAATATTAAAAAAAACAAACAAATTTCAGTGAGGAAATAGGGCCAGAAATGACAGGGAGCAGCAGAGTAGTGGAGACAATGGACACTGGAAACATGCAGAAGGTAACAGGAGGCAGGAGAGATGGCTCAGCAGTTAAAAGCACTTGCTTGCAAAACCCAATAGCCGAGGTTCGATTCTCCAGTACCAACATAAAGCCAGATGCACAAAGTGTGCATGCATGCATCTGGAGTTTGTCTGCAGTAGCAAGAAGACAGAGAGAGTCCATTCTCTCTATCTATCTCTATCTCTCTTTCTCCCTCTCACTCTTGCTAGCAGATCAATATTTTTATTAAAATATAATAAATATATTTTAGTTACTTATTTTAAGAGAAAGAGGCAGATAAAGAGAGCAAATGGGTATGCCAGGGTGTCTAGCCACTGCAAAAGAACTTCAGACGCATGTACCATCTTGTGCACCTAGCTTACTTAGGAACTAAGGAATCAATCGCGGATCCTTAGGTTTTGCAGGCCAGTGCCTTAACTGCTAAACCATCTCTCCAGCCCCAAAATAATAACAAATAGAAGGTGTCTCAGTGGTTAAAGGCACTTGCTTGCAAAGCCTGATGGCCTGGGTTCAATTTTCCAGGTACCTACGTAAAGCCAGATGCACAAGGTAGCACATGTATCTGGATTTCATTTGCAGTGGCAAGAGGTCCTAGCATGACCATACTCATTATCTGTCTGCCTCTTTCTCTGTCTCTCTCTCAAATAAATAAAATAAATGGAAGGTGACAGGAGTACAGACAGAATAGAAGAAGGTGGAAGGCTATGAAAAGGGGTCACAGGCCCTGGTTGCTGGAAGAGGTCCAGAGATCTGCCAAGCCCTTCCTGGACGAGGGTTCCAATGCGCAAAATTCGGAGCTTGCCGCTGCTACCACTGACTGCTGTGAAGGGCTGAGAATTACGCTACCTGGCAAATGCCTGGCTACTGGCAATCAAAACCCAGAGCAATAAGCCTCAGACTTAAGCACCAAGACCCATAAGTCTCTGACTTCTAGTTCTGAGGACTTGGAGCTTGTTTAAAGCCTCTGAGCCTGTCATACTAGGCCTCAGGCTTCTGGCACTCAAAGGTCCAGGACTGTCAACACTCCAGAGCTATTTCCTGCCTGATGAAAATATCTGAGCAAAAGGACCCCAGCCAGCTGGCTGTTAACATGCTGACAATGTTTCCAGTCTCCTTTTTAAAAAAAAAAAAAAAAAAAATTTAGAGACAGGGGGAGACAGAGAAGAGAGAGAGACAGACAAACAGAGAAGAGAGAGAGACAGAGAGAGAGAATTGGCACACCAGGGCTTCAGCCACTGCAATAGAACTGCAGATGCTTGCGCCA
The DNA here is from genome assembly GCA_036346955.1 of Dipus sagitta. Lineage (NCBI taxonomy): Eukaryota > Metazoa > Chordata > Mammalia > Rodentia > Dipodidae > Dipus > Dipus sagitta. Next base: position 35,739,698 of record CM070785.1, on the reverse strand, counting down.
CCTAGTGGGCATGTGAGACCTTGTGCTTACCTCACCTTTGTGTGCCCGGTTTACGTGGGATCTGGAGAGTCAAACATGGGTCCTTAGGCTTCGCAGGCAAGTGCCTTAACCGCTAAGCCATCTCTCCAGCCCACTTCTCTTATTTTGTATCTCTGTGCATGATGTGTGCCCATGTGTGTGAAGGCAAGCACATGTGTGTGCTCTATGCACAGGTAAAGGTCAGGGGTGAACATTTGGGCATCAGGCCCTGCCTTCCCCCTCATTTGAGGCAGGGTCTGTTGTGGTTCATTGGTACATTGCTGTTTGCTGTGACAGGGGTCCTTGACCTTGTGGGAAATTCCTTGAGCTTGAGGGAAATTCTCCTGCCTCACCTCCCATCCCACCACCAGGGCATTAGAATTACAGAATCCAACCACAGCTTCCTGCTTTTGTGTGGGTTCTAGGGATCTGAATATGGGTACTCAGGCTTGAGCAGCAACTGTTTATCCGCTGAACCATCTTCCCAGCCCTGATTCTTTTTTTTTTTTTTAAATGATAAAAAGTAAGACATGGGCTGGAGGGATGGCTTAGTGGTTAAGCACTTGCCTGTGAAGCCTAAGGACCCTGGTTCAATTTCCCAGGACCCACGTTAGCCAGATGCACAAGGGGGCACATGTGTCTGGAGTTCGTTTGCAGCGTCTGGAAGCCCTGGCATGCCATTCTCTCTCTCTCTCTCTCTCTCTCTCTCTCTCAAATAAATAAATAAAAATGAACAAAAAATTTTTAAAAAAGAATAACCAAAAGAATAATTTTTTTTTTTTTTTTTTTTGGTTTTTCGAGGTAGGGTCTCACTCTAGCCCAGGCTGACCTGGAATTCACTATGGAGTCTCAGGGTGGCCTTGAACTCATGGTGATCCTCCTACCTCTGCCTCCCGAGTGCTGGGATTAAAGGCGTGCGCCACCACGCCCGGCTAAGAATAATTTTTTTTTTAAAAAAAAAGTAAGACATGTTTCTTATTAACTTAAAAGATTGGCTTGGCAAAATTTGTGCTGCTAGAAAAAAAAATGGCTGCACAATGTTTTTTGGAAATTAGAAAGTAGAAGTATTAGTCTCTCTGAGAAGCATTTCTCACTCACCTGAAGATTTGACACTGCTTGTGGTTTGAGTCAGATGTCCCCCATAAACGCTTGTGCTTTGGTCCCCAGCTGGTGGCAATTTGGAAAGTGGAGCCTTGCTGGAGGAGCTGTGCTGTTGGGAGCCAGCTTAGGGATGTTACAGCCAGCTCTCCACGGCCAGAGTTCTGCTCACTCACCTGCTGTTTCCCACCTGCTGTGGCAGAGGTGATATCCAGCCACCGCTCATGCCACACTTCTCCCTGCTATCATGAAGCTTCCCCTAGAGACTGTAAGCCAAAATAAAAACTTTCCTCCCATCAGCTGCTTTTGGTCAGGTGCTTTATCCCAGCAGTGAGATGGTAGCTACAAAGTGATATTCCTTCACATCAAAAATAAATTCTGGGGGTATGGAGAGATGGCTTAGCGGTTAAGCACTTGCCTGTGAAGCCTAAGGACCCTGGTTCGAGGCTTGATTCCCCAGACCCACGTTAGCCAGATGCACAAGGGGGTGCATGCATCTGGAGTTCATTTGCAGTGGCTGGAAGCCCTGGCGTTGTGCCCATTCTCATTCTCTCTCTCCCCCTCTTTCTCTGTCTGTCATTCTCAAATAAATAAATAGAAATAATTTTAAAATAAACTCTGGGGGCACTGGAGAGATGGCTTAGTGGTTAAAGTGTTTGCCTCAAAGCCAAAGGATCCCAGTTCGACTCTCCAGGACCCATGTAAGCCAGATGCACAAGGGGGGGGCACATGCATCTGGAGTTTGTTTGCAGTGGCTGGAGGCCCTGGAGTGCCCATCCTCTCTCTCTTTCTGTCATTTTCTGTCTCTCAAATAAATGAATTAAATATATTTTAAAATAAACTCTTGGGCTGGAGAGATGGCTTAGTAGTTAAGGCACTTGCCTGCAAAGCCTAAGGACTCATGTTCAAATCTCCAGGTCCCACATAAGCCAGACGTACAGTGATGCAAGCATGCAAGGTCACACATGCACACAAGGGGGCGCACACATCTGGAGTTGGATTGCAGTGGCTGAGGTCCAGGCATGCTTCCTGACTGTGGACACAGTGTGACCAACTGTTTCATGCTTCTGCTACCATGCCTTCCCCTCCATGATGAACTATGTCCATTCAAGCCATGAGCCAAAATAACCTCTCTCTCTCTCCTTGAAATTATTTTTAATCATTTTTTCATATTTTTACTTATTTATTTGCAAGCAGAGCAAGAGAGAGAGAAAATGGGCATGACAGGTCCTCTAGCCACTGCAAACTCCAGATGCATGCACCACTTTGTGTATCTGGTTTTACATGGGTACTGGGGAATCAAACCTGGGTCATTTGGCTGTGTAGGCAAGTGCTTTAACCACTAAGCCATCTCTCCAGCCTGAAATTGTTTCTTTTTTTTTTTTACTTAAAAAATTGTTTTTAGAGAGAGAGAGAATTGACACACCAGGGCCTCAGCCACTGTAATCTAAATCCAGACGCTTGCACCACCTAGTGGACATGTGAGACTTTGCACTTGCTTCATCTTTGTGCACCTGGCTTACTTGGGATCTGGAGAGTCAAATATGGGTCCTTAGGCAAGCTCCTTAACTGCTAAGCCATCTCTCCAGCCTGAAGTTGTTTATTTTTTTTTTTTTTTGGTAAGGTATTTGTCACAACAAGAAAAATAACTAGCATGCCCCTCACCAAAGCATAGCTACGTCTGTATCCACACTGCAGAGGACACTGTGGGTACCCACTCTGATCCTATTTACTGGTAGGTGGTTTGTCTCTCAGCTTCACTGAGTGCTGGTGTGTGATTCCCAGCTACTCTCTGGACCTCCCTGGAGCCTGGACCTCAGCCTGACAGGCTCCACTGAAACCGAAGGCTGTGCCCCACTCCCCTGCTGAGGGCAGACCTCAGCAAATTAGTGACCAAAATGGGGTAAAGATGCCTGTTCCACCTCGGAGTGATGACACACCCATGCAATTGTTCGTGATGCAGCACTTCCTTCCCAGATCACAGCAAAGTTAGAGTTCAGTCAAGGTCACACTCAGCTTTCTTCTCTCCCTGCACTATTTCTCTCATTTCCCCTCCTCCTGAGGGAATACCCCCTAATATCATTTAAACAAGAATCTTGAGCCAGGCATGGTGGAGCACACTTTTAATCCCAGTACTCAGGAGGCAGACATAGGAGGATCACCGTGAGCTAGACATCACCCTGAGACCACAGAGTGAATTCCAGGTCAGCCTGGACTACAGCAAGACCCTACCTCAAAAAAATAAAAATAAATCTTGGAGCTGGGAATGGTGGCACATACCACTTGGAACCCCAGCTACTTGGGAGGTTGAGGAAGGAGGACTACAAGTCCAAGGCCAGCCTGGGCTATATAGTGAAATCCTGTCTGAAACAATAAAAAAGACAGAAAGAAAGGAAAGAGTGGAAGGAAGAATGGAAGGAAGGGGAAGGGAAGGGAAAGGAAAAGAAAGAAAGAGGAGGAAAGGAGAAAATAAAGGAAAAAGGGACCTCTGTTGCAAGCACTTCTCCCAGGGAGACACATAGGTCCTTATTTTCATTTCTTGTTTCATTGTGCAAGAGATGACTCTTCTCTTTCCATAACCAAGGCCCTCTACAGTCCCTGCCCCATCATCAGAGACATCCTCAGTCATCTGTGACACCCTTTCCTGGAGTTTGCCACTGACCTCTCTAGGCTCTGTCACAACAGAATACAGGCAGGACCACTTTTTGTTGCAACTCAATCAGCAAAAAGCCTCACAAACCGTGTTATCGTCTCTCGCCTTCTTTCTGGCCTTTGTAGACAAGACATATTGAAAAAGCAGTCTAGAGCTATTGTTTCCGTTTTCTTACCTCCTCTGGGTAGTGTAATTCTTCAAGATACAAGACACCAGAAGAGAAAAAAAGTTTTAGGAGAAAAATAAATTCAATTTTTTTTGACATACCTGAGAAATCTACCGTTTTAAATTTAAAATGTTTCCTAGGCAGTTGATAATGAGGGTATCAAGATGTGACATGGTGGTAAGTACTTAACTGGCTCTCTGGGGAAGGGCAGATGAATTCACATGGATATGGACATGAAATCTTACACATCTCATCTATACAAAGGAGATCACTTACAATAACAATGCAATATTCAATACTCTCTATTACAAATGCCATTCTACCAATCAAGTCTCGAGGAATGTTTTAACTTTTGCCAAGCTCTTGTATCCACAACAAATCTATGGTTGCAATTGATGAATGAGTCTAGCTAAGACATGATTGCTGCTAATGTTGATGTTTATGTTAAGGAGAAAAAAAACATGAAGTTGTGGACCAGCGTCCTTCCTGTTCATCAATAACACAAGCTCTTTTTGAAGCTCTTTTTGATATTAAAAGAATGCTTGCTTAATTTTTCATGTTAGTCACTATGAAACACGATGCTCACTCAGCTTAGTCTGCGTTGTCCATATTTTACTTTTGCTTGTTAGTTTGCTTTGGCTGCTTTAAGGCAGGACTTCACGGTAGCCCAGGCTGACCTGGAACTCACTCTTGTAATCTAAACTGGCCTCATACTCAGTGATCCTCCTACCTCTGCCTTCATAGTGCTGGGGATAAAGGCGTGCCCCACCACACTCAGCTCCATTGCCAACATTTTATACATCGCTTTCTTTTTATTTTTATCAAGTAGGAACTTTCTATGGACATATCGTGTGTTGGTAACCATCATTTCCCTCCTAGTCTAGGGGAAAAGAAGTCAATAAAACGATAAACTGCACCTTGATTTTTCAGCAGCATTTCCTACTTTCCAGGGTGCAAACACTCCCACTGAGGCAGTTTTCAAGTTGCCTGCATTAAGATGTTGCACTGGGCTGCACTGGAAAAGATGAAAATTCATGGGATGATTTTGCCACTATCCACGTTAAACAGACACACAGACTCTCAAGAGCACCGATAATAGGGGATGCAGCAAGAGAAAGTAATGAGTCTTACGAATTTATTACCTTTAAAAATACAATCATAAGGGTCTGGAGAGATGGCTCAGCTGTTAGGGCATTTGCCTGCAAAGCCAAAGGATCCCGGTTCGACTCTCCAGGACTCACGTAAGCCAGAAGCACAAGGGGTTGCATGCATCTGGGAGTTCATTTGCAGTGGCTGGAGGCCCTGGTGCTACCATTCTCTCTCTCTCTCCCTCCCTCCCTCCCCCTCTTGCTCTCTCTCAAATAAATAAATAAATTTTTAAAAATGCAATCATGGGCTGGAGAGATGGCTTAGTGGTTAAGCTCTTGCCTGTGAAGCCCAAGGACCCTGGTTCAAGGCTCAATCCCCCAGGATCCACGTTAGCCAGATGCACAAGGGGGCGCACGCATCTGGAGTTCGTTTGCAGTTGCTGGAGGCCCTGGCGCACCCATTCTCTCAATATCTATCTGCCTCTTTCTCTCTGTCACTCTCAAATAAATAAACAACAAAAAAAATTTTTAATGCAATCATAAGTTTATACAATTTTTTGTTGTTGTCGTTGTTGTTTTGAGGTAGGGTCTCACTCTAGCTGAGGCTGACCTGGAATTCTCTATGTAATTTCAGGGTGGCCTCGAATTCATGGTGATCCTTCTACCTCTACCTCCAAGTGCTGGAATTAAAGAAGTGTGCCACTGTGCCCGGCTAGTTTATACAGTTTTGACAATGGCTACATTTAGCACTGGCTTAGAATGTTCCACAAAATGTAAGAACAGACCCTCATGAGAGGACACATCATACCACTGGTTTAAAGTGAAGTAGAACAGAGAGTACACAGACCATAGTCAAGGTAGGGATACAGAAGAAATTTCTTGAAGGAGAATATAGGTGCTAAGAAGGTAAGAGAAGGTAGCCGAGAATGAAATCCTGGAAGTCACCAACATTGAAAGGGCAAACAGTTTAAAAACTCAGATAATAGTCTGAGAAACAGCAGGTGAAGAGGTAGAAATGAGATCAGGAGAGAGGGTTAGCAGAAGACTCAATAAAAAAAAAACTGGTTTGATGGCTGGGGAGATGCCTCCGTGGGCAAAACAGTTTACCACGCAGAAGAGCATGAAGACCAGAGGGCAGATCTCCAGAGCCCACGTGACATGGCCAGGCATGGTGAGATGTGCCTCTGTAATCCCAGCACTTGGGGAGACAGAGCTTGTTGGCTGGCTACTTTACCCAAACCTGATGAGTTCTGAGTTCAGTGAGAAACCCTGTCTCAAACAGTAAGATGGAGAATGGTTAAGGAAGACACCCAACATTGAGTTTTGGCTTCCACGTGCACTCACACCTGCACCCAAAATGCCTCCACACATATACTGATGTGCACACATGCACATCACACACACACACACGTCAAAAATAACCCAGAAAAGTGACTTGAGAAAGGACTGGTTAGAAGCGTAAAATAACAAAGTAATGACATAGCTGACATCAGTGAATTACTCAACCACTTTTATGAGGACATTTGTTCACTCATTCAACCTCTCAGATGAGTGTTCTCTGGATACCAAGGTTTGAGTATGAAATGTTCCCCTGTGCTCAATACTTTGTCGTGTTCCCCCCACCCCGCCCCGCTGCAGGTGCGATTTCAGGAGGTTCTGTAAACTTGATGCGGTGCAGTCTAATTGAAGGACTTAGCGGAGAACATGCTTTTGAAGCACCTGCTCCCCGGTCTTCTCCTGTCCTCACTTCCTGTCCATCATGAGAAGAAGCTTCCACTGACAGCTACTCCTTCCACCATGATGTGCTGCTCAAACGCATGGGCAAAGGTAACCATGACTGGGCCCTCTGAAAATGTGAGCAAAATCCATCTCATCCTCTCAGCTGCTCTCCTAGCTATTTTGATAACAGCTATGCAGAAATGACCAATCATTGGAGGGCTTGGAAGTCCCATATACCGAAGTGGGATCTTTTTGTCTTTAAGTGTACGCTAAAGGAGGTGCTTAGCCACCTAGGTAAGACGCTTACACCTAAACCTACCTCAAGCACTTAAGGTCGAAGTTAGGAGCTGGCAACACGGCTCAACGTACAAAGCACAGCGCGAGGGACCTGAGCTTGGATCCCCAGCAGCCGTGTAAAGCCAAGCAGACATGGTGGCCTGCCTAACGCTCAGGACGCGGAGACAGAGAATCCCTTGGGCCAGCTGTCTAGCAAGACAAGCCAATCAGCAAGCTTTAAGTTCATGTGAGAGACCCATCTTAATAAATAAGGGGGAGAGCGATAGGGGAAGGCACCCAACATTAACCTCTGGCCTCCACCTGCACATGTGCACCCACGCATACACACCCATGTGCCCACACACCTAAGAACATAAACATACAATAACTCACACACACACTCAATGAAAAAGTAAGTTTGAGCCCCAGCATCCCCCAAAAAACCCTACAAGAGAAGAGGCATTATTTTCTTTATAATCATTAAATACGTAAATATTTTATTCATATATTTATTTTAGAGAGAGAGAGAGAGACAGTATGGATACACCAGGGCTTCTTGCCACTGCAGACAAACTCTAGATGTATGTGCCCCGTTGTGTATCTGACTTTATGTGGGTACTGGGGAATTGAACCCAGCTCATCAAGCTTTACAAGCAAGGGCCTTTAACCACTAAGCCATCTCTTCAGCCTCCTCATTAAATATTTTAACAGTAAAAAATATATATTCTGCTTTAGGATTTGTCCTTGAAAATAACAGAGAAACTAGCCGGGCATGGTGGCACATGCCTTTAGTCCCAGCATTAGGGAGCCAGAGATAGAAGGATTGCCATGAGTTCAAGGCCAGCTTGAGACTACATAGTAAATTACAGGTCAGCCTGAGCCAGAGCTAGACCCTACCTCAAAAAAAAAAAAAAAAAAAAGCTGGATGCCTTTAATCCCAGCACTCGGGAGACAGAGGTAGGAGGATCACCTTGAGTTCGAGGCCACCCTGAGACTACATAGTGAATTCCAGATCAGCCTGAGTTAGAATGAGACCCTACCTCGAAAAAGCCAAAAAATAATAATAATAATAATAAAATAATAAAAATAAAATAAATTAACAGAGAAACTAAAGATTGAAATTATGGGCATCAAGAGGCTGAGACCTAGCAGGTAGCATTAAACATTCTATATGGTGTAAGAGTAATAGAATCCTTGAAAAAAATAGACTGAACTTTAAAAATCAGAGAGAAATACAAATAAACATTAGTAGAGACCATTCTAGTACTGCAAGGAAAGTGATAGGAAAGAACATTTCTTTGTTTAGTTATAAAACTTTCTCAAAGACCAAAAACTAACAGACAAAAAGTATCAGATCAACCAAAATAAACATATGAAGTCATGATGAAAAGCAGTATAAAGAGTGACTTTTTCCTTCTAGATGTTCATTCGTTTACGTTTTTAGCCATACATATTAGGGGGCACGGATGTGAGCCAGGCTCTATTCTGGGCACAGAGACTAATTGAAAAGAAGAAGCGATTCAGCGGGAAGGGGTGTTGGGAAGGAGAAAATGGAAGTTTGTGGGGAGGAATTGTGATCATGGCATATTGTCTATGTATGTATGGAGGTTGGAAATAAAAGTTTAAAAAGAAGCCAAGTATAGTGGTGCACATCTTCAATCCCAGCATATTTGGGAGCTGAGATAGGAGGATCATTGTGAATCCAAGGCTGGCATGAGACTAATTCCAGGTCAGCCTGGACTAGAGCAAGACTCTACCTTGAAATACCACACAAAAAAAAGTTTAAAAAGACAAAGGATTTCATTTTTAAATTACAGATTAAAGTGACAAGCTAAAAATGTCTATATGCTACAAAAATACAGGTGAAAGTTAAGATTTTCCAGGCTTTCAGAGTAACAGATATGTTTGCTTGCATTAAATAGTGAAACAGGTACATATTAAAAGACGAATGATGGGGCTGGAGGGATGGCTTAGCGGTTAAGCACTTGCCTATGAAACCTAAGGACCCCAGTTCAAGGCTCAATTCCCCAGGACACACATTAGCCAGATGCACAAGGGGCGCACGCATCTGGAGTTCATTTGCAGTGGCTGGAGGCCTTGGCATGCCCATTCTCTCTCTCTCTCTCTCTCTCTCTCTCTCTCTCTTTCTCTCTCTGTCTGTTAAATAAATAAATAATAAATAAATAAATAATAAATAAATGCCAAATGATGGCTGAAGAGATGACTTAGCAGTTAAGGTGTTTGACTGCAAAGCCTAAGGAGCCAGAAATTCCCCTGTCAGTACCCACTTAAGCCAGATACACAAGTGGTGCATGTGCCTGGAGTCGGTTTGCAGTGTCTGGAGGCCCTGGTGCACACATTCCCTCTCTCTCTCTTTCTCTCTCTCTCTCAAATAAATGAATAAATTAAATTAATTAATTAAATAAATAAAAACTTAATGAAAACACACTTCTTTTTAAGTGTACTGGCTATGTATTTAACTTATTCAAGTAGTTAAGTTATACACACCAGAATTACCTGTTACATTTATTCAAATATTTATTAAAATATTTAAGAACATTAAGCAACAGATAAGGTATGTATAAATAAATGATGAAATACAAATGACTAACATAAGAAAATATTCAATCTTACCATACTAATAACTAAAAAAATAAACATGAGAAAAAAAACTACCATTTTAATCTTTAAGATCAATAGTCATGTTTATGTTTAAAAATTGGTGTGGGTGAGATTTAGTCTATTCTAGTAGAGTGAGTTAATACAATGTCATTGGAAAGAGCATTTTGTAGTACTTAAGCAGAGCATTGGAAAATAAACACATCTTTGACAAGAAAATCCCACTGCTAAGAATCCATCCTAAAGTATCCCAAATAAGGCTGAAGGGATGGCTTAGTGGTTAAGGTGCTTGCCTGTGAAGCTAAGGACCAAGATTTGATTCCCCTAGGACCCACTAGCCAGGTGCACAAGGTAGTGCATGCATCTGCAGTTTATTTGCAGTGGCTAGAGGCCCTGGTGTGCCCTTTCTCTCTCTTTCTGCCTCTCTCTCCTAAATAAATAAATAAATCATTTATTAATAAAAAAGAACCCCAGGGCTGGAGAAATGGCTTAGCGGTTAAGCGCTTGCCTGTGAAGCCTAAGGACCCCGGTTCGAGGCTCGATTCCCCAGGACCCATGTTAGCCAGATGCACAAGGGAGCGCACGAGTCTGGAGTTCATTTGCAGTGGCTGGAGGCCCTGGGGCGCCCATTCTCTTTCTCTCTCTCTCTCTCTCTCTCTCTCTCTCTCTCTCTCTCTCTCTCTCTCTCTGCCTCTTTCTCTCTGTCTGTCGCTCTCAAACAAACAAATAAAAATTTTAAAAAAAGAAAGAACCCCAAACAACTATTGTTTACCCTTACACAGCACTTACAAAATGCCAGCACTTCTACATACAATTAATCTTATGTTGCACGTTTGTATGTGTGCTGTGTGCTCGCAAGTCAAAATGTGTAGGTGACTGTGTGTGCAAGTGTTACATGCCTGTGTGTATACATGAGTGTGGAGGCCAGAGGTTGATATCTGTGTCTTTCTCAATCACTGTTCATGATATCTTCTGAGACAAGGTTTCTCGCTGACTCAGGAGCCCACTGACTTGGCTAGACTACTTGGTGTGCTGGGGAATCCTCCTGTCTCCACTTCCCCAGCATTGGGACTTCAGGTGCACATCATCCTTGAGATGACAATGTGTTAGGCAAAAGGTGAGGTCAAACCTACATTGGAGACCCCAGGAGGTTCAAGATGCCAGGAATGTGAAGTGTCTGCAAAGGAAAGTCACCAGCAATGAGTGGAACCGACAGCCAGAGAGCATCTCCAAGACATCAAGAACATTAAGCTTTAGTGTTTGTACTGCTGGACTTAGTCTTGCTGTAGCTCAGTTCTTCCTCTCTACATCATCATTTTTCTTCAAAATGGGAATGTTTACTCTGATATCTTTATGTTGGATATATACAACTTGCTTTTTTTTAAAGTTTTATAGCTCATGACTGAGTTTGCCTTAGGTCTCCTACAGAGAGTTTGAACTTGAACTTTTGAAAAAAAAAAAAATGTTAAACTGTTAAGACTAGGGGAACTCTTCAAGATGGACTGAGTACATTTAACATTTATGAAATGGGCGTGAGCCTTTTGGGGGTCAGGAGTAAAATGTTATAGCACAAGGAGCTATGTTGGGGTCTAAAGTAGACAAGAGGTAGCCTTGGGGTGGTTAATCTTGATTGTCAACTTGATGGGATTGAGAAGCAGCTAGGAAATGAGGTGACAACACCCCTGCATGTATCAGTGGGGGGTATTTCTAGAGAGGACTAATTAAGGGGAGAAGGCTCTCCCTGAATGTGGGTGGCACTATCCCATGGGTTGGGTGCCCAAGTAGAAGAAAAGGCAGGGAAAAGGAGGAAGCCAGGGTTGCCGGATTTCTGTGTCTGCTTCCTAATTACCAGAGCCAATCTGCTCCACTTTGCCCTCCTGGCGGCCATCATGGACTGAAAACACGAGCACAATAAGTATTTCTGGGCTGGGGAGATGGCTCAGCGGTTAAGGCACTTGCATGTAAAGCCTAACAACCCAGGTTCAATTCCCCAGCACCCACGTAAGGCCAGATGCACAAAGTGGCACCTGCATCTGGAGTTCATTTGCAGTAGCTGGAGGCCCTGGAGCACCCATTCAGTTCTCTCTCTCTCTCTGACTCTCTCTTTTCTCTCTGCCTATCTCTGCATGCAAATAAACAAATAAATAATAAAATAAAATAAATAAAAATAAATATTTCCTCTTTTCTTTTTGTTGGCTACTTCATGGTAGAGACAGAAAGGTCTAACAATAAATGATTAAAATATTCTGCTAAAATGCGGATTTTTATTTATTTGTGTTTACCTGTCCATGTTGGTGCATACTTCAGTACAGGTGAGTGTGCACGTGTGTGTGTGCACGTGCATGTGTAGGCCAGAGGACAATCTCAGGTGTTGCTCCTCAGGTGCCATCCACCTTTTCTTTGAGTCATGGTCTCCCACTGGCCTCGAACTTGCCATTTAGGTTAAACTGCCTGCCAGTGAGGCCCAGGGATCCACTGTCACCAGCTCCTCAGTGCTGATGACAGGGATGTGCCACCACACCTAGATTCTTTCGTATGGCTTTCTGGGCATCAAAATTAGGTTATCACGCATGTAAGGTAAGCACGTCACCAACTGAACCATCTCCCCAGTTCCTAAATATGTGGGGGGGGGTTGTTTTTTCTTTTTGTGAGGCAGAGTCTCGCTCTAGCCCAGGTTAACCTGCAATTCACTATGTAGTCTCAGGGTGGCCTCGAACTCATGGCGATCCTCCTACCTCTGCCTCCCAAGTGCTGGGATTAAAGGCTGTGTGCCACCACGCCCAGCAAAATGCGGATTTTTAATTACAGGTTTTTATAGACTGTAAGAAACAGTCTATTAAGAAAATTAAATGATGAAAATAATACAGCATACATTTTAAAACACTGACATCATAATTGGTCTCAGCTATCAAATATAAGAGTAAGACATATCATTACCCCACGTATTATAAAGGGGGAAAAACCCTCCCAATTTCAGAAGTATTAAAAATATGAGCTAAGCCAGGTCTGGTGGCGCACACCTTTAATCCCAGCACTCGGGAGGCAGAGGTAGGAGGATTGCCATGAGTTCGAGGCCACCCTGAGACTACATAGTTAATTCCAGGTCAGCCTGGACCAGAGTGAGACCCTACCATGAAAAAAAAAAAAAAAGTGAACTAAATGGGTCTTGAATTAGGTAAAATATACTATATTTAATTTAAATTAATGGGTCTTGTACATCTTCCTCATATTTTTTTAAATCTTTGAGTGCATGTGTGTGCACACCCACAGGTGCCAAGGTGCATCCGTGGAGATCCGACGCAACCTTGGGAGTCAGTCCACATCTTCCCCCTTTTGAGGCAGGGTCTCTGTTTATTGATGCCTATGCCAGGCTATCTAGCACATAAGCTTCCAGGGACCCTCCTGTCTTCGCCTCCCACTTCATTGTAGGGGCTCTGGGGTTACATCCACACAGAACGGCATCTGGGTTTTCTGTGGATTCAGGGGATTAGGCTCCATCCCTCACCCTTGTGCAGTAAGCACTGTTCCCACTGAGCCATCCCCCCAACCCTGAACATAACTTCATTTTCTAACTAGTAAGTGATATAGCATAGCTTATCCTTCTTAGCTGTGGCAACCTTACTGAGACATTAGCAAAAACACTAATACACAAATTCCCCACATTTTTTTTTTTACCTAAGGAGCCCATGTTATCTATTTTGCATAGAAGAGGAGTTATTAGTAATAATTAGTAGGACCAGAAGAACCTCACCTTGAATGGAAGGGAACTCTCTACTAGAGGAACCTGGACATTCTTAGAAGCCACACAATGTTAAAAAGAAAGAAAGGGCTGGAGAGATGGCTTAGCGGTTAAGCGCTTGCCTGTGAAGCCTAAGGACCCCGGTTCAAGACTCGATTCCCCAGGACCCACGTTAACCAGATGCACAAGGGGGCGCACGCGTCTGGAGTTCGTTTGCAGTGGCTGGAGGCCCTGGCGCGCCCATTCTCTCTCTCTCTCTCTCTCTCTCTCTCTCTCTCTCTGCCTCTTTCTCTCTCTCTGCCTGTCGCTCTTTAATAAATAATAAAAATAAACAAAAGAAATTTTAAAAAGAAAGAAAGAGAGAAAATGGTCTTAACAGGTGGCTTGATTGAACGTGGCTGAGTGACTGCTAGGCAATAAAGAAAGTCATTTGGAACGTAACAGAATGCTTGGGGAAGATTCTATAAAGGCAAGGCGAAGCCCTGGGAAATAGGAGGGGCGTTGTTCCCTTGGACTGGCAGACAGCCAAGCTTGTGAAAGCGAAGCAACAATGGGAAGCAGAAGAAGGGAGCTCCTAATGGTGAGACTGTTACATGTATCATATAGTTGGGACACTGGAAGAGCAAAACAGCCTACGCTTTGCTAGCAGGCAAGATTCTCATGATTGCGCTCAGAGCACAGAGGAGAAGACAAGCGGGACCAGAGAGACAATACTGTCCTCAATAGCCTTCCGGGGCCGTCAGTGCAAAAGGAGCACACGACAGTGAATGTGAGTACAAACCAATGGGAATATGACCAATGTGCAACATGTGCTATCTCCATACAGTAAAGTGAATAATTAATTTTAAAAAAGTAATGCCAGAAATAGAAGACAGCTGGGCGTGGTGGCATATGCCTTTAATCCCAGCACTTGGGAGGCAGAGATAAGCAGATCACTGTGAGTTTGAGGCCAGCCTGAGACTGCATAGTGAATCCCAGGTCAGCCTGGGCCAGAGTGAGACCCTACCTCAAGAAATAAATAAAAGAATAGAAGACAGAGCCGGGCATGGTGGTGCACGCCTTTAATCCCAGCACTTGGGGGGCAGAGGTAGGAGGATCGCCGTGAGTTAGGGGCCACCCTGAGACTACAGAGTGAATTCCAGGTCAGCCTGGACTAGAGTGAGACCCTACCTCAAAAAAAAAAAAAAAAAAAAAAGAATATAAAAGCAGACTCATTGGAAAGAAGGGATTCAGTTAATCAACAAAGAGAGGACTTGAGAGGGAGTAAAGGGAGGTGGGAGAGAATTATGATCCTGTTGTATTGTCTATATGTATGAAAGTTGTCAATAAAAAGATTTAAAAAATAACATAAATAAATAGCATCCTCCCATCTCCATTCCCATAAAAATATAGTCCACCATGAAGCCTACTTTTCTTTTATAAGCAAGAGGAAACAGAGGAAAGTTAGCTGTCCACCATTTCATAAGCATGAAATAAGTACTAGGCTAGAGAGTTTGTTCAGCAGTTAAAGAGACCTGCTTGCAAAGCCTAGTGACCCAAGTTTGATTCCCCAGTCACCACATAAAGCCAGATGCACAAAGTGTGTGCATGCATCTGGAGTTCGTTTGCAGGGGCTAAAGCCACGGCATGCCCATTCATTCACTCTCCCTTTCCTTCTCTTTGTCTCTCTGTTTACAAATGAATAAAAATAGTACAAATAGGGATGGAGAAATAAATGGCTTAGTGGTTAAGCGCTTGCCTGTGAAGCCTAAGGACCACGGTTCGAGGCTCGATTCCCCAGGACCCACGTTAGCCAGATGCACAAGGGGGCACATGCATCTGGAGTTCGTTTGCAGTGGCTGGAGGCCCTGGTGTGCCCATTCTCTCTCTCTCTCTCTCTCTCTCTCTCTCTCTTTCTGTGTGTCTGTGGCTCTCAAATAAATAAATAAAAATAAACCAAAAAATTTTTTAAAATATTACAAAAAATTTTTAAAACAATGAAGAAAATGATCACAATGCTATGATTCATTAACAAACCTCTAATATGACCAAGTAACTTTTCTTGGCCTACTCAGCAAGAAATACATCCCTCTGTTATACAGCTGAAGTGTGGACATATATACAAGTCCACAGTCTTCTGGCCGAGCTTCTTTACTCCATGATATTAGTGTCAACTACAGGAAGACCATCAGGCGTGTTACACAGCTCCTGTGCACACATCTAGTCACATTCCCCTTTCACTCTTTAAAATGGATTAAAACCCAATGGGTAGAGCATCTGGTATTAGAGTTCCAGCCGGGAAGAGACACCCAGGCACCCAGACATATCCTGGCCATAGCTGAGAGTTTTGGAGTGGGCTGTCTAGGAAAGCTAGCAGGGCAGGACCAGCAGTCTTCCCTTAGCACGCTACAAGCCAGTAACCCATCATGAAGCCTCTCTCGTCACTCTACCTCGATGATGTGCCAGCTCTTTAACTGCTAAAATAACACTACAGAGAAAAAAAAAAAAAAAGCACGCACATAAATAGCTTGTTCAGCCAACCATTTAAGAGTTTATACTCAACCTGATGTGGCTTGCCTGGGTACCCTCGGGTCAGCCAGGTAGTTGTCTAGGTGTTATAGTCAACTCCACGCCGCTGGGATGAACCTCCAAACCAGACGCAGTGCATGGGAGGAAGGGCATTCATTTTAGCTTACAGATCTAGGGGAAGTTCCACAATGGCCGAAGAAGCTGGTCCCCTTTACCAAATCCATGCGGAGGGGAAAAAAACCACCAGCAACACCACCAAAAAGCAAGTAAAACCCAACAGGAAGACAGCAGGAACCCAGGCAGAACTTACTGCGTGTGCCTTAAGCTGGAATCCCGATCCACCCCCACCCAGTCACACCTTACGGCCTCACCCTGGGATCCTCCCACAGTGACACCTCCTCCAGGCAGACAGCTGGAGATCCAAGTCACAACCTTTAATAAAACAGCTGACTACCACACTGAGTGACTGATTTGGGTTGGGAGTGGACTGGCATTGGTTGTGTCCAATGGCTCTGATGGTATATATTATCTCCCCCATCCCTCTAGCAGGTTAGCACATGCAGACTTCCACGGCAAAGGCGCAGGAGCGTCAGCAGTGGAAGCAGAGCTGCCTGAGTTCCCTCACAAGTTCAAGGGGCCAGGGATTTGGCTCCATGGCAGTGTTTGCCTACCATGCACAAACCCCTGTGCTTGATGCACAACAACACGCACTCACAGAGAGAGAGAGAGAGAGAGAGAGAGAGAGAGAGAGGTTTAGAGACATGTCCAAAGGAATACTGTGCTTTATTAAAAATGAAGCCCTGGGCTGGAGAGATGGCTCAAGGGTTAAGGCACTTGCCTACAAAGCCTAACTGCCCAGGGTTCAATTCCCCAGTACCTATGTAAAGGCAGATGCACAAAATGGTGCATTCATCTGGAGTTCATTTGCAGTGATCAGAGGCCCTGGCGCACCCGCCATCCATTCATAGTCTCTCTCTCTCTCTCTCTCTCTCTCTGTCTCTCTCTCTCTCTCTCTCTGCTAGTTAGTTAGTTTCTGGAGGTAGGGTCTCACTCTAGCTTAGGCTGACCTGAAATTCACTATGTAGTCTCAGGGTGACCTTGAACTCACGGTGATCCTCCTACCTCTGCCTCCCAGGTGCTGGGATTAAGGGTGTGTGCCATCATGTCCAGCTTCTCTCTGCTTTTAAATAAATCAACAAAATATTTTTTTTAAAAAAAATGAAGCTCCAAATTCAGCACCTATCTACTAACATCCACTGGCCATGGTATTGACAGATCAAGGCACAGAAAAGTCAGTTCTGCCTCTATGAGAGGAACTGCGGAACCATGTAACAGAGGAGCATGGACTTAGGATAAAAGCTTCAGGCCATTAAAGTAATCAGTTTATCACAAATTTTCGTCATTTCTTCTTAAAAAATGTTTTTCATTTATTTGCAAGCAGAGAGGGAGGAGAGATAATGAGTGTTTCAGGGTCTCTAGCTCCTGCAAACGAACTCTAGATGTACGCACCACTTTGTGCATCCAGCCTTACATGGGTACTGCAGAATCGAACCCAGGTCGTTAGGTGTTGCAGGCAAGCACCTTAACTGCTTAGCCATCTCTTCAGCCCCAAAATTGTTTTGCATTTTTTCTTTCCACCATTTCTTCACATGGAAGAACTGTTTCTTATCAATAATTATATTTTTGTCAATATTATACAATCTCTAATCTTTTTAAAAACCCTACACCTTACCTCTGAATTATGTTCTTTATTTTAAAAAAAACCATGGGAGAGACAGCATTTCAGCATGTCCCCTGCAGGGCCTTTTGTCTTTGCAAATGAACTTCAGACATATGTGCCACATTGTACATCTGGCTTTATGTGGGTACTGGGAGTCAAATTTAGGGACTACAGGCTTTGTAAGCAAGCATCTCTCTTTTTTTGTTTGTTTGTTTGTTTTGTGTTGTTTTTAGAGGTAGGGTCTCACTCTAGCCCAGGCTGACCTGGAATTCACTATGTAGTGTCAGGGTGGCCTCGAACTCACGGCAATCCTCCTACCTCTGCCTCCCAAGTGCTGGGATTAAAAGCGTATGCCACCACGCCTGACTAAGCAAGCATTTTAGCATCTTTAACCTGAGCCATATTTCTGCTCCCACTTCCTTCTTCTTTTTTTTTTTTTTTTTTTTTTTTTTGTTTGGTTTGTCAAGGTAGGGTCTCACTCTATCCCTGGCTGACCTAGGCGATCCTCCTACCTCCTGAGTGCTGGCATTAAAGGCGTGCACCACCATGCCCAGCTACTTTCTTTTTTGACTTAAGCAATTCTTCAATGTATGAGGATAAATTCTATTGGTCATTATGGAACCTAAAAACATTTTGCTTTGCCTTCACTCAGAATCACATTTTAGGTTGGGTCTAACAGGCAAGCTGACTAGTTTTCCTCTAATTGTTGAAGACAAGTCTCTGTTTTAAGTCTTGTTTTATTTCTTTCTTTTTATTTTTAATTTTTTTTCTTTATTCAAGGTAGGGTCTCACTCTAGCCCAGGCTGACCTGGAATTCACTGCGGTCTCAGGGTGGCCTTGAACTCACGGCCACCTCTTCCTCCTACCTCTGCCTCCTGAGTGCTGGGATTAAAGGCATGCACCACACCCGGCAAGTTTTATTTCTTTATACATAATGTACCTTCTCTTTCAAACAGGTTTAGATATCTCCCTCCCTGAAAACCAATATATGTTGTCTGCATACAAAGTGAATTCATTTTTATTTTATATCTGATTGGACTACAGTGAACATGATGGATGTAGTTAGACTCAGCTATAAAAAAAAAATTGACAGCTTTTTATTTTTATTTTTTAACCAATCCCATTTTTTTCTGCAGGTCTCATATTAACACTCTGCCTTCAACTTTCATATTGCTCAATTGTTCATGTGTTTTCCCAAATGTTTCCTAGTGATCTGGGACAATTTCTCATACTATCATTGAACTCACAAATTTCCTCTCTGTACCCAATCTATCATTTACACCAATTCAGCATGTTTCAATGGCTGTAGTTTTTACTGCAAGATTGCAAAATTGATTTTGATTGTACCTATTGTTTCTTTTGATTTGCAATTCCATACCTATTGAAGATCTACAAGAATGGATTGAGTATCTTAAACATATATTATTAATCTTATATTTGTGAACACAAATTCTTGGAGTTTTTTGACATAATTTGAAAATTATTGGCTTAAATAAGGTTTTACTTGTCATTTTTCCTCTCTTCTCCTCTTTCCTTTTTACTTCCATTTGCTCCTAAGCCAAGTGTAGAACCAAGTCTCTGAAAGAACTTCTATTTTCCCAGTGATTTTAGGAATTATCTCATACTCAATAAAAAGCTTCAGAATAGCCAGGCATGGTGGAGCACACCTTTAATCCCAGCACTTGGGATGCAGAGGTAGGTGGATCACTGTGAGTTCAAGGCCACCCTGAGACTACATAGTGAATTCCAAGTCAGCCTGGGCTATAGCAAGACCCTATCTCAAAAAACAAACAAGCAAAGAAACAAAGCTTCAGAATAGCTTATGTGGTGGTTTGGATGGATGTCCCCCTATGGTTTCAGGTCTTTTATTCAAGCTTGTAACTTGGTGGCACTGTGGGTGGGTCCTAGAGTCCAGCCCTAAGGTGTGGGGGCGGATCTGAATTCCAGTCTAAAGGTATGCAAAGTGCTAGAGCTTCGCCTGGGTTCCTAACGTGCACTTGCTTGCTTTTGGTGGTCGTGGGCTCTTCTCTCTGCTTGGACCTGTGAAAGTGGGCCAGCTTTTTCTGCCATGATGGAACTTCCCCACTACCTGTAAGCTTCAAATAAATTCCCTTCCTCCTATAACTCATGCCTGGTTTGGAAGTTCATCTCAGCGACCTGAGGCTATTTCTGCTTGGTTCAGTTCCAGAACGTGGGTAACATAGAATCTTCTAGCACCATCACATTTAATTTCCTCAAAAGAAGGTCCTAGGTAGCTGTTGATAAAAGTTCCTTTTCCGGGCTAGAGGGATGGCTTAGCGGTTGAGGCATTTGCCTGCAAAGCCAAATGACCCAGGTTTGATTCCCCAGGACCCACGTTAGCCAGATGCACAAGGGGGCGCAAGCGTCTGGGGTTCATTTACAGTGGCTGGAAGCCCTGGCGTGCTCAGTCTCTCACACTCTCCCTCTTTCTCTGTCAAATAAATAAAAATTAATTAAAAATTAATTTATTTATTTGACAGAGAAAGAGGGAGATCAAAAGAGAGAGAGAGAGAGGGAGAATGGGCGCACCAGGGCCTCCAGCCACTGCAAATGAACCCCAGACGCTTGCGCCCCCTTGTGCATCTGGCTAACGTGGGTCCTGGGGAATCGAACCTGGGTCTTTTGGCTTTGCAGGCAAATGCCTCAACTGCTAAGCCATCCCTCCAGCCCATAAAACAAAAAAAATTAAGTTCCTTTTCCAACTTTAGAAAGGTTGGAGTCACCTGGTAGCCCATGTCTTAGAGCACCAGGCTAAGCTTTGTCGTCTGATCCTGAGTAACGTTTTTAGTTTGCATTACTCCCTGGGAGCCCGTTTCTTAAGCGCCACCACCACTTTCTGTGCCCAGAACCTGGGGAGCTCATGGCTTCAGCTTCACTCAGTTTCGTTTCTATTTCAACTTGGCATGAAGGGATGCTCAGTTTTATTTGAGCCTGGATGTCTCTCTCTCTCTCTCTCGCTCTCTGGTTCTGTTTGTCTTTTCAATTTACAGTAGCGGCAGCAACAGTAGCAATGTATTTAGAAACAATACATCAGGCCATGAAGGAATGGCCCTCAATCAAAAGCCTGTATGACATACTCAAATAAACATGCGCATACCACTAGCAAAATACCCATTTACATACTTTCTGGCACAGACCCTCAAATTCTACTTCTGAAGAAATTATTAAACCGAAATATGAGATACTCATGTGCAGTCAGTAGTGGTTAAACATAAACTGTCATCAATGTCTAATAAATGACTGCAAATTGCAGTTCAAAGTCATTTTTAACCGCTGGATCATTCAGGTAAGTTGACTTCACCAAACCAAAAAGAGTTAAGTGTCACTGATTTCCACCTTAGCATTCAAATCCATCTTGTGAAAATCCAGTTATAACTTATTAAAACTCAAAATGCTTTTGGGGGGGGGTGTAGAGGATGAATGACTTTCAGAATAGCCTGAGAGTCGTGAATAAAGGAAAACATTGCTGTGTTTATTTAGAGAGTATTACCCCTTGGAGCCAGCGTTTGCACTAATGCGTTTTACGTTAGCGTGCCGCATCAGGAAATCCTGACTTTTTGGTGCCAAGGGGGTAATTAATATCAGTTCATGTTTTCAAAATGGTTGTGTTTATGTGGGAATGAGGACTGAGAACTAAACATGTAGAGCTTGAAGTATGAAAGCTTGCTGTGAAGCGAGATCTTGTGAAAGAAAGGAATACTGAAACTAATGAACAGGAAAAAGCATGTCTGGGTAGAATGATACTCGCACTGAAAAGAACGCTATGATCACACTTCCTCGCTTTTAACTTCAGAAAACATTTACAGACATAATTCCCTAGTATAACCGTGACAGGAGGTAACCTCTATGATAGCTAAAAACAATATTTTGGTCCACTATCAGTCTTTTGAAAATGTTAAAAAAACTTATCAAGTGTATAAAATACTTTTATGAAAACATGTCACTGTTGAAAACATCCTTCCGTTGCTAAGTTACATGGGTACACAAAGTTGGGTGGTTCCTTTGGTCAGATGGTTGTTTTTGAAGACTTTGTAGCTAAGACTGGCCTCACACTCACCATCCTCCTGCCTCAGTTTTCTCAGTGCTGAGATCTCAGGTCTGCATCGCCCTGCCTGACTTCAAAATCAAAACATTACCTTATCATTTTTCTAAATTTAATTTGTTTATTTGTTTGAGAGTGAGAACGAGAGAGAGAGAGAGAGAACGGGCATGCCAGGGCCTCCAGCCACTGGAAACGAACTCCAGGTGCATGTGCCCCCTTTTGCATCTGGCTTACAAGGGTCCTGGAGAATCAAAACTGGGATCCTTTGGCTTTGCAGGCCAAATGCCTTAACCGCTAAGCCATTTCTCCAGCCCAGTATCTTTTTTTTTTTTTTAACCAAAGAAAAATTGGCACATAATTTAGACTCAAAGCACATGTCAACAGAGGAAGGCAGGAAACTAAGGAAACAAGACTGCCTTACAAGAGCCTGAACTACAAACTGACTCAGAAAGAGCCAAAATAATGTGAAAGCCCTACAAGGCTTCATGATGTCTTACATATACAATTCTCCATAAAATAATTCAGGCAGATGCTAAAAAGATTATAAGTATTAGGTATATTTTACCAATACTTTTAAATGAAGAGACTATTGCTATTTAAGTATGGCACTCCATTCATTCAAGTGACAAAAGACATGATGATGATCTTGGAAAATACTGAAGTATTTTGCCTCTTGCACTATGGTGAAGTGAAACACACTCCCCATGTAACACACTGACCTGTCACTCCTATATAATATGTGTTGTGTAGAGTATGTCAAGGGACAGAATGACTGCAATCTATTACTCAGACTTGTATTATTATTATTATTGAGGAGCAGGGTTTGGGGCTGTGACAAAATGCCTAGGAAGAAAGTGTCACTTCTCTCCTGTCAAAACACAAGCCAGAGCTGGGTGTGCAGGCACACGCCTTAGGCAGAGGTAGGAGGATCGGCATGAGTTGGAGGCCACCCTGAAACTACATAGTGAATCCCAGGTAAGCCTGAGCTAGAGTGAGACCCTACCTCGAAAAAAAAAAAAAAAGAAAAAGCCAGTTAAGAGCCTTCACAAGTCCATTCAGAGGACTCCAGTTCTGTCAGTACACTGTTATTCTCAGGAGTAGAAATGAGACAATGAAACACAGAATGTTTCAAGAACGTTCTAGACGCTGTACACTCCAGCTCACTGTATCACCTGGCCTTAACTACGCCAAGCTCCAAAGGAGATACACGTCTCCAGTACTCAAGTACTCACACACATGGGGGTGTTTTTAAAAGAAGGGAGACTGATATTGGGGGATAACCAGTATCTTCTAACAAAGACAAGAAATCAGGAAAAGCTCGCAGAATGTTCAGGACTTGGTTTTTTGTTTTGTTTTGTTTTTTTTTACAATTCCATACATGCGTATCATGTATTTTGATCATACCCCATTATTTTGTCTCCGTCCCACTCCCACTAAACCCCTCCTTCCCATTTAGGCTCTCTCCTACTTTTTTTTTTTTTTTTTCAAGGTAGAGTCTCACTCTAGTCCAGGCTGACCTGGAACTATGTAGTCTCAGGGTGGCCTCGAACTCATGGTGATCCTCCTACCTCTGCCTCCTGAGTGCTGGGATTAAAGGCATGTGCCATCACGCCTGGCCCCCTCTCCTACTTTCATGAGTTTGGGTTTTTCATTTTTGGGTGAAGAAAATGTATCCCCCCTCTCCCGCCCCAGCAACCATTAACTACCTATAACAGCTCCTCAGGGAACAATGGCACCTACTGAGCCCCTATCCTGATCCGTAAGAATGCCGACAGGCCCAGTCTTTTTTTTTTTTTTTTTTTTTTTTAGTTTTTCGAGGTAAGGTCTCACTCTAGTCCAGGCTGACCTGGAATTCACTATGTAGTCTCAGGGTGGCCTTGAACTCATGGTGATCCTCTTACCTCTGCCTCCCAAGTACTGGGATTAAAGGCGTGCGCCACCACGCCCGGCTCAGGCCCAGTCTTGAGCAGGTCTTATACAGGAACCACATCTGCTGTGTGAGTTCATGAACAGTGACAGCCATGTCTAGACAAGAGGTCTGCAGCCCTCCTCCCCATCCTCCAGTCCTGAGGTTCTTTCTGCCCTCTCTTACGCAATGTTCCTTAAGCCTTGGAGAAGAGTAATACAGAAGCCACATTTAGAGCTGAGTACTCAACAGTCACTTCTTTTGTTTTTGTATTTTCGAGGTAGGGTTTCACTCTAGCCCAGGCTGGCCTTGAACTCACAGCAATTCTCTTACCTCTGCCTCTGGAGTGCTGGGATTAAAGGCGTGTGCCACCACGCCTGGCTCAGTCACTTCTATTTTTTTTTAATAGTTTATATTTATTTATTTGACAGAGAAAGAGGGAGGGAGGGAGAGAGAGACAAGAGAGAGAGAGAGAGAGAGAGAATGGGCGTGCCAGGGCCTCCAGCCGCTGCAAACAAACTCCAGACGTGTGCGCCCCCTTGTGCATCCTGGGGAATTGAACCTGGGTCTTTCGGCTTTGCAGGCAAAGACCTTAACCGCTAAACTATCCCTCCAGCCTCACAGTCACTTTTTCTCAGCACTCTGGCAGGCCACTTGACTCTGCAGAGGACTCACCACCCACTTCAAAAAGAAGCTTCTCTGACCAAGGGTGGGGGCAGCACCAATGGACAGACATCAATGCGGAAGACAGTTTGACAGGCACATGCATAACTATTTGAACTATTTGATATCTAAACAGTACTTGCTTCACCCTAGGACAACCCCCCACCACCACCGCCCAGCCACAGGCTTTGGACCAGTTTTATGGTACCAGACATGAAGTCCCTTCTGTGGAGTGGGCCTCAAATCCAATCAGAGCCACTGTTGCACCAGTGGGCACATTTTACCTGTCAGGTTAGTTACATAGCATCCAAGGATATTTAGTTCTCATTTAACAATGTAAATTTCAGTTATTCATTTTTTTTTCACTTGCATGCATGTGTGTATAGACACACCAGGGTCTTTTCAGACACATCTTGCGTTCGCTACATGGGTGCTGGGTAATCAAACACATGCCAGCAAGAATTGTGAACAAGCACCTTTAACTTCCGAGCCATAGCCTCAGCTCGTTTGTGTGTGTGTGCGCGCGTGTTAGTGTATTTAATGTACTCAATCATGAAGAAAATCTCATAATATATTGGCACAGTCATAGATTGCAATTTAGACTATGCTATTCATACACCTAAATCATTAAATCATGGGTCTCCAAGAGGAAAGCATTACATTTTTAAAAAGTAATTCTCAGGCTGGAGAGATGGCTTAGCACTTGAGGCCAAGGACTCATGTTCGACTTCCCAGTACCCATGTAAACCAGATGTACAAGGTGGAACATGCATCTGGAGTCCGTTTGAAGTGGCTGGAGGCCCTGGTGAGCCTATTCTTTGTCTCTCTTTCCCTATCTGCCTCTTCCTAGCTTTCAAATAAATAAAAATTTATTCTCACATACAAAACATGCATACATATAAACATACACACATACATACCTGTTTCTATACAGACAGGCACATATATGCAAGTGTATAAAATACTCCTTCATTCTCAAAAGTATGTTTAAATTGATTAATAAATTATAGTCACCTTGTTTACAGGTCTTTATTAAAGAAATGAAAATGGGGCTGGAGCCTGTGAAGCCTAAGGACCCTGGTTCGAGGCTCAATTCCCCAGGACCCATATAAGCCAGATGTACAAGGTGGTGCATGCATCTGGAGTTGGTTTGCAGTGGCTAGAGGCCCTGGCGTGCCCATTCTCTCTCTCTCTCTCTCTCTGCCTCTTTCTCTGTCTGTCACTCTCAAATAAATATTTTTTTTAAAAAAAGAAATGAACATGACACTGCATTGCTTATTTCTTCTTTTTTAAAATATATTTTATTTCTTTGAGAGAGAGGAAGAGGCGGGGGGGGGGGGGAGGGAGAGAATCGGTGCACCAGGGCCTCCAGCCATTGCAAATGAACTCCAGATGCATGCACCTCTCCTTGTGAATCTGGCTTATGGGGGTCCTGGAAGAGTCAAATTGGGATTCTATGGCTTTGCAGGCAAATACCTTAAGTGCTAAGCCATCTCTCCAGCCCAGCATTGCCTATTTCTAAGATGTATTATACAATAAAAAAGAGTTATATATTGACTCCTTAGTTTTTTCTTAGTAATCCTCTTGAGGTACTCTGGGGTAGCTATGGAGATGATTAATTAGCAGGGTACAAAAAAATTAAAGAGCTTCCAAATTTCATTAAGCAAAGATTTCTAAGTTCTCCTAATTCTATATAAAGCGGGGCTAGAAAGTTTGCTCAGTGGTTAGACACTTGACTGCAAAGCCTGTTGGCCCGAATTCATTTCTAAATCCATCCACATAAGACGCAAAAAAGTGCCAGACACAAAACGTGGCACAAGTGTCTGGCACTTGTTTGTAAGAACAAAAGGTCCTGGTGTATTCCCACATACACAAGCAAGTACAAATAAATAAACATTTATATACAATTCTTAAAACCTAAACAATTTAATAATTCTTACTAGTAAGAACCCAGTCATTGAGGTCAGGTGAGGAGAGGAGGGGTGGAGGAAGGTTAATCAAAATTTAAGGTGTTGGGCCAGGCATGGTGGTGCACGCCTTTAATCCTAGCACTCACGAGGCAGAGGTAGGAGGATCGCTGTGAGCTCAAGACCACCCTGAGACTCCATAGTGAATTCCAGGTCAGCCTGGGCTAGAGTGAGACCCTACCTCGAAAGGAAAAAAAAAAAAAAATTAAGGTGTTATGTTTAAGCCATATGAAGACCTACTTATTTCTTTACTAGCTAATATTTATGCATAGAAGAAAAAGTAAGTTTAGGCAGAAGTATCCTGTGGAAGTAGATAATGGTGTACCCAGAAGCCATAGATTGTTATTAGAAAAATGTTCATGTCAGGGATGGGATATTTTCGAGAAAGTTGTTGGCCAGGGAGGCCCCTGACGTCCCCCAAAACACTACAGTCTATTTATTGCTAAGACTCTCGGTTGCCACCAGAACTAGATGGCAAGATTCTATTGCTGGACTCCACACACTTGGGCTGCAGGTCACTTGACTGATAAATCAAGCTGGAGCTGTGCTGGAAGCTTCCTCCCTGTTGACTAGCTGTCACAATACTGCAGAGATATGCAGCGTTTTGGGGCAAGAGAAGTCATCAATGGTCTTAACCAGCTGTGGACCCAGCAAGTCTACACTGGCTAGCCAGGCCAAATATGTCAACTGGTGCACTGATGGTATGTCTGTTGGGGGGGAAACCAATTGCTCTCTGATTGGACTTTAGGCCAGCTCCATGGGAGGGAATCCATGACTGGTACTGAAAACATAGAGCCTATGGTTGGAAGGGTCATTAAGCCCTAGGGGGAAAACTCCTACTGTTGTCTGCCTAAATGCATACATTATACTCACCCAATTCTGAACACTTAAATTTATGCCCATATATCAATGCTACTCTCACTTTTGGTTGGAGAAACTTCTCTTTTCAGATGGCGGTAACCACGGGGGGTGGGGGGGTGGGGGGTGGGAGATGGGACTCAAAACTCATCAAAGTGCTGAGAAGAAATGACAATGAAATGTTCAGCACTCAGTGAGACATCTTTATGACACCATCAAGGTCCACTGTGGAAGAAGTGGAATTAAGAATGTAAGAGCCCAATGAAGGGGAGGAATGCTTACAATACAGTCTTCTCGACATGAAGTAGCCTTGATATTCATGACCTCGCAGGGTCTGATGGTACCTAAACAAGAGCTGCGTAACAGGAGGAAAAAAAATGACATCAAATAGGAGACTAAATGCAAAAAAGAACAGGTTCAATTAAGGGCAGATTTCTGAGGGGGAAAATGGTGGGAGATTATGATCATGGCATATTGTCTATATTTATGGAACTTGCTAATGAAAAGTAAAAAAAAAAAAAAAAAGAAGCTAGTCATTGCTTGTAAGTCTGCAGATAACTTTTACCCAATTAATAATATGCTATGCTAGAGGAAAAGATCAGCTCACAACTTTAGGGTAATTAGGTGTAGTTCTACGTAAGTGTATCTAATTAGTATTTGAAATGGAATAAGTAACATGTAGACTACAATTAATTTATTAAGAAAAAAAAATAAGATGGCATCTCAAGTCACTGGAAGAAAATGGTTTATTCAATAAATGGTCAAGTAATTTGTTATCCATATTTGAGAAAAAAATTAATGCCCTAAATCATACCATGTACAATAAATTTTAGAAAAATGAAGGCAAATATAAGAAATACTTTTATAAACTTGCAAGTTAGGGAGATTGCAAGCCACATTTTTTTTAAACTACATAAAACCTTAACACTTTTATACAGTGAAAGACAAATCATAATTGGAAGTTTAAAAATAGACAAAAGAAATCTGTAAGCCATAGAAGAGACAAAGATTGATACATGCGTAGAGCCATATATATGTTAAATGTGTGTATACACACGTGGGCACATGTGTATACATTATGTATACACACACATATATTTCTTCTCTGTCCTATAACAGAGAAATGAGCAAAGGACATTAAAAGGTATTTCAGAACAAGAAAGTGTCAATAACCATTTGAAGTGATGCTCAACTTACAAATCAAATGTAATTCAAATTAAGTTCAGAGATATTTTCCTAAAAACTTGATCAGAATCACAAAACCAGACAGGACTAATAGACTGGTGTTGGTGAGGATCTATCTTTTAGGGTGACATTTCTAAAATGGCCACATTGTTGTCATCTAGCATATTAAAAATAAACTGTTTATAAATATTCCAAAAGCATAAGAGAACTAACAGTTTACAAAAATTGGTTTTGCAAAAATAAAAGTTAAAGGCAATACAAGAATAAGGAACATTCAGGTACTTTTAAAATTTAAAAACAAAAATAAAAAGGTTACAAAATGACATATAGTATTATTCCATTTCTATTTAAAAACAATAATTAATATATACTGATATAGGCTGACTATGTGCCTAAAATCAAGTTGGAAAAATATACTAATTCTTTAATAATTATCTTTACAACTGGGTAGTGTTCAGGTTTTTTATGAAAATTTGGTATCTTTAACATGAACTGATTTTTTAAATGAAAGAAAAAGCAGAAGTGTATTATGTAAGGATCCTGAGAAGGGTTCTAATTCATTGCTAATGTTGAAAATACAGACTTTCAGGAACAGAAAGAGTCCTTAAATTTTTTAATGAAATATTTAGGGAATAAACCACATAGACTTTGTTTCTATTTGTGGGATGCTATGGAGACGGAAGGTTGGCTGTGAGTTGCTAAGTGAATGAATTGGGTTACTAGAACATGGGAGGAAGAGAGGTCGTAGTGCCATTCTTTCCACTTTGGTATGAAAATTACACTAAAAATTAAAAGTCCAACAATGTGCCAACAGAATAAAGGTACAGAACAATGCTAACATAGTTCCAAACAATGACACTAGCACACTTAAATATGCTGAAGTTTTGTCAATAATCATTCTGTTCTTTCCTTAGTAATATTTTGCATCTAGAATTTTACAGGATGTTTTATCTATTAATTATAACACGTCTGGATAAAATGAAATTTTTGTAACATAGTCTGTATGAAAATGTCAAATTCAGGAGAAAACTACTGGAGAAGTTATTCTTCCTAGTAGGCTCCAAAGGAGTAAGGTAATTTTTGTCACCACCAATTAAAAACTTTTACGAAATAGGACTGTTATAAAACAATTAAACCTTGCAAATGCACTAGTCTCCAGGAAGAAAGTCCTGGAGGAAATTCTGCTTATTAAAATTGCAATTTTAGTTTCCATTAAAAGGAGAATAAGACAACAGAAGATGGGCTGGCAAGACAAATTATTTCTTAATGTCAGTTGAGCTTCTTTCAAATGAGATAACGTATCTACAGCCAGGTTGGGTTCAGTACAATTTTGTCTCCTCAACTCATTTATCTAATTCAGTCATCTTGATTATAGCCTCCTGGACTTCATTTTCAGAGAAAGAATTCTGTAACAAACAGCCTACACAACATGCTGATTACTGAACAGTTAATTCTAATTAACTTGGGCATGGCAAGAGAATTTTGATAAAGTCCGAGAATACAAATACAGTCTGCTTACACTGGACCAAGTTATATAAAAACCCACAGCGCAGTCTCCAGACAAAACAAGAGAGTCAAAGAGATCTAATTTAAAGAAACAAATGAGAAAATTAAAATCACAAATAATTTATTCTTCCGTTACAGTTGATACAGTTTTAAATAGCAACAAGGTACACAGTGGTGGGAAATTGGCACAGAACCTGTATGCATTTCAGTCATAGTAAGGCTGTCACACTTCACCTGTTTAAACTTGGTGTTCATTTTCTAATGACCAAGTGGTTGAAGAAAACCTATTCTGACCTTAACATGCACATCCTCGGCCTCTCTCTCACAGACATACTGAAATTCCTCCTTTGACTATGGTATGTTAAGATCAGTATGTCATGCTTATTCAAATTTATAGCAGCCTTTCTGTTTTGTTTCCAGTTGGAAGTGGGAAAAACCAATTCAATTATGAAAGATGCATCTTACTCCCTGGGCACAGGCAACTGTGATGGAAATAGCTACTTACCTTTGGGCTGGATGCTTCCACATTATGCTTAAATAACTGTGGCTAGAAATGTTCTTAATATATGTTTTCCTGCCCAGTGAAATATCTCTGAATTTAGCTAACATAATCAGGCACAGGCCAGTCTCAAAAACGATTAAGTACACGTATGAACCAGGAGTCCAAAGGAGTCCAAAATGCAACCTCTATGCTTTCAGTATTGATCAGAAAAACCTCATCAATAAGCAATTTCCTAAACATCTCTGTGTCTTCTGTAAACCAAAATGAAAATGGGAAAAACATAAAAGCATCCCTTTTAAAATGGCATCATTTCCAGGTAAGGAAGTTAAAATTAAGATTTATAAAGTCTCCTGAACTATTTTGTCATATAAATCAATTTCCCTTCTAATGTTAAAAAATAAAATTACTGGACTGACATTAGCTCTTCTTAGGCATCATCTATAAAATGTGTTCAAGTTACCTATTAAGTTCCCTGATTACTCAAACAAGGTAAAATTAACACACTTTCACTTTCAGTTATTGCTATTTTAGGAGGATTACCACTTCATTTACATGAAACTGATCCAACATAATTATTGCCTTACATTTTAAAACAGCATTATAAATCATCTTTATAAAAAGGTTTTAATCCACAAAACTGGAAGGCTTTTGTTAAAAATGTCTTCTAGCTGTAAAACTGTTTCACAGTGCCCTTGATTACCTAGTAGATAAAAGGGATGTGAGCGTCCTCTCTAGGAACACTACAGTGGACACGTGGTGTGTGTGGTCTGCCCTCTCGCTTTATCTTCGTAGAACAACATTTTGAGACCAAACCAATCAAGCATTTACCACACTCCACTCCACTCCACTCCACTCCAGTCAGCAGAGGAGTTCTGATTCTGTCCAGTGCATAGTGTACCGCCTTGCATATTTGCCACATGAAATAAACATAATATACAAAATATTGCTACTGTAAAAAGTGTACATTTCCCTCTTCCCCTTACAAAAGAATCTGTGGAAAAGTATTAAATTCCCTCAACCTTCATAAACACACGAGCTGCTCACACCTTTCAGTCTGTAACAGTCCATTTGAAGCTCAGTTCGGAAATCACTGCAACTTGGTTATGTCGATGCATTCTCTGTCCAATGTTGCCATCTAGAGTGGAGATGTGAAATCAGGCGTGTGCTGCGCTACCAAAGCCCTTGAAAACTAAACCCACAGCTGCTTACTGACACAACAGCCACTTATCCACAAGGCTTTTCTCGAAACTAGAAGGAATGGAAGGCTCTCTTCACAGGGAGGTGTCCACAGTGCTGAGGTGACGACATGGCTGCTAACAGATACTGGCTATTGGAATGTTAAGTACTTATTCACTGCTGGTAATTTCCATACTGTCCCTGAAAGGCAAATTTGAAAATATAATTAGGTAACAGGTTGACCTAAATTAGTTCAGCATAGAAAATTGTAAGCATAATTTGTAACACTGCCTTACTAAGAAAGTAAATTTACATTCAACAAATACAAAATTTTATATTAGGCACATTAGTCTTACTGTAATTTTTGACACTATATTCAATTGCAAATAGATTTCATAGTCCATAATAAATGAAGAATTAGCAAATGAACCTGGAATAGTAGATACTACATTGTAATGATTTGAATATTGGATAAGGAGCTGGAGAGATGGCACAGTAGTTACAGGTGTTTGCTTGCAAAGCCTGCCGGTCTGAGTTCACATCCCAAGCCACACATGTAAAGCTGGGTCGGAAAAATGGCCCAAGCATCTGGAATTCCATTTGGAGTTGCAAAAGATCCTGATGTACCCATACATGTGAACATGTACATACATACATAACTAATGTACCCATACATGCAAACATGTACACACACACGACAAACACGTGTGCAAACCAAAAAGTAAATAAATAAATAAATAAACATGGGTTAAATATGAGTTAAATTGAGCAGTAAAGCCAGGCATGGTGGTACACGCTTTTAATCCCAGGAGGGATTAATCTCAGGAGGCAGAGGTAAACTTTATTTTAAACAAACACAAAACAAAGAACATAATAAACATCTGTGTTTGTTTAAAATAAAAAACGTTTTACCTTTAGTATTTGGAGCTTGTTGTCCCCATGTACAGACCTGAAACAAAAGGCTGAGTACACTACCACACACAGTCTATCCTAACCTGACGGGGATCGCTGATCTTTAAGTCTAGCAATTTCTGTGAGACTCAGTTTTGTTACCTATGACTAGGGAGAGTAACATACTCTTTGGATCACAATTTCTATTGTCAGGAATGTTATCAAGCCCCACCTCACTTGTCTGTTACGTGTTTACTATTTATTAAGCGTGTGTGTTGTGCGTGCATGTTCATGTGTGTGGGTACACATCTGTATGTCTGACCATGTGAACATTCATGGGGAGGCCAGAGGTCAGCATTAGGTGCCTTCCTCAAATACTCTTCCACCTCTCCCCCCAATGTAATTTAGTTTGTTTTTTTATTTTGAGGCAGGGTCTCAATCTAGCCCAGGCTGACCTGGAATTCACTGTGTAGTCTCAGGCTAGCCTTGAATTCACAGCAATCCTCTTGCTTCAGCTTCCAGAGTGCTGGGATTAAAGGTGTGTGCCACCATGCCTGCGGCCCCCACTTTTATTTGTGAGGCAGGGTCTCTCACTGAACCTAGGACTCACTGAACAGACCAGGCAAGAGCTAGTGAGTGAGTCTCGGGGATCCTCCTGTGTCCACCACCCCAGCACTGGAATTACAGGTGGGCACCACCATGCCCAGTTTTTATGTGGGTGTTGTAGATTTGCACACAGGTCCTAATGCCTACACAGTAACACTACCAACTGAGCCAACCCCCGAGTCTTCATCGTCTATCATGACACTTAACTAAGAGAAGGCATATGACAAAGGGTTTTCAGAATCAGCAGGGTGTCATGGCAGACAGGGTGAAAAGACAGGACTGCTTAAACTAAAAACAAAGGAGCCCAGCAATATGGTGAAACCCTGACCAAAAAGAGATAAATCCCTGAGTCTTGCTGGTGGGAAATGCTCCCCCAGCGCATGTGCCAAGTGAGAGGCTCAGGATGAAAGTACATGTATGATGTGACGCAGAGGGTGGCTAAGAAGTCTTGATGTAGCAACACAAGCTGGACTACAATGTACTTAAAGAACACAGACCAGCTCTGACCCATCTTAACAAACAGAGACCAGCTCTCACCCATCTTGATGCCCTCAGTACTAAAGAATTCTGGGTGCATAAGACTTCCTCAATAATGTACATCACATAGCCACACCCAGGTAATTATAAACACTACAGAAGAAATGTTCATTATTATATGTAAGAAAGTTGAGAACCAAGGGAAGACTGAAATCATACAAACAATACACTCTACAAAGTTTAGAAAAGAAAAAACAATAGTATAGACTAACATAACTAGCAAAATATTTTAGGAGCTATGGGGACCTTAAGACAAAGTTGCAGGAGGCAGAGGGAAGGAGCAACTTAAAGAGAAGGGAGAGTTTGATGAGCAGAGGCAGGGGAGGAGATGCACCATGGTTAGGGACTATGAGCTAATAATGAGTCAACGCTAATAGTTATTTGTGAGAGAGCTGGAGCTACAGAGAAGCATGACAGCTAATAGTGATGATAATTAATTCTTAACTTATCTCAGTAACTGAGCCTTGCTCTAGTCAACCAACTCAACTCCTCGGTCCCCATCTGTAACCTCTGCAGTGAACACCAGCTCCATTTTACAGATGGAGAAGCTGAGGCACTGACAGCTTGGCTGACCTGAACACACCTCAGTCCCTCCTAGGACCAAAGCAAATCACACCCATGCCTCAAAGGGATAGCACTTGAGAACACTAGCCAATTCCAGGTAGTAGAGCGAGTCAAGAGCCAACTTCTAGTAGTAAATCACTTAAGAGCGTCTTGACCATAGGCAAGATGTTATCCAACGTCCCCAGTGTTTCAGTTTTCTCCTCTAACGTAGCAAGATTATTATAATCCCTATTTCAAAAAGTGATTTTAAAAAAATGAATGGTCGAGAGCCTACCTTGAAAAGCCAAAAAATAAAATAAAATAAAATAAAATAAAATAAAATAAAATAAAATAAAAAGAATGGGGCTGGAGAGATGGCTCAGTGGTTAAAGGCTCTTGCTTGCAAAGCCTGGTGACCCAGGTTCAATTCCCCAGTGCTCATGTAAAGCCAGATGAATAAAGGGTGCGTGCATCTGCAGTTTGCAGTGGCACAAGGCCCTGGCACACCCACTTTCTCTTTTACTCTCCTTACAAAGAAGTATTTTATAAAACACCATTAATGACCATTGAGGTGACTAAAAAATGGTCCAAGTGCTGAGAAGTGACAGAGGAGTGTTCAGCATGAAGTGAGACATCTCTGTCACACCCTCCAAGGCTCAGGGACCATTGTGGAAGAGGTGATGAAAAGAACAGAAGAGCCAAAGGGAGGAGAGGAGTGCTGACAGTGCTTTCTTCCAGACACAAAATGGCCTGGGTATTCATGACCTCATAGTGGATGGTGCTACCTGCGCAAGACCTGCATAACAGGAAGAAAAAAAAAATGATG
The DNA here is from genome assembly GCA_036346955.1 of Dipus sagitta. Classification (NCBI taxonomy): domain Eukaryota; kingdom Metazoa; phylum Chordata; class Mammalia; order Rodentia; family Dipodidae; genus Dipus; species Dipus sagitta. Next base: position 35,704,865 of record CM070785.1, on the reverse strand, counting down.
GCATCAAAATGGAAGAGAGACTAACTGGAAAGGAGAGACTCAGTAGAGGGGAAATTTGGGAGATGGAAAAAGGGAATGTTAGGAAGGGATTATGATCATGGTATATTGTTTATATTTATGGAAGTTGTCAATAAAGTTTAACAAATAAAATAAATAAAAAGATGAGGAAAATGCTTTGCAATGTACTCAAGCACTCAGTAGTATTATTGGTGGCAATGTGCTTCTAACAGTCCCTCAATCATGCCCACAGAATACAGGCCAAGACCCCAGTGGATGCCTAACGATGGGTTGAGCCCTCTAAGTAAGTACTCCTTTCTCTTCTACATGCATGCCTACGTCAAAGTTTAATTAGATACAGTAAGAGATTAACAAGACCAATTATAAAATAAACTGCAGGGCTGGAGGGATGGCTTAGTAGTTAAGGCACTTGCCTGAAAAGCCAAAGGACCCAAGTTCAGTTCCCCAGGACCCACATAAGCCAGATACACAAGGTAATACATGCATTTGGAGTTCGGGGCAGAGTGGCTGGAGGCCCTGGTGCACCCATTCTCTCTTTCTCTGCCTCTTCTCACTCTCTCTCTCTCTCTCTCTCAAAAAAATAAAAATATAAAAAATGTGAAAACAGTGTTTGAAGAGTTGTAAAGCCAATGATCTTCATGTGATCACTACATTATCTCAAATACATAAAAATACAGTATTTAAAAAAATAAACTCTAATAAGTTATGTTAATGTGGTCTCTCCTCTCTATATATAAAAAGTGAAGATGGGGCTGGAGGGATGGCTTAGCGGTTAAGGTGTTTGCCTGCAAAGCCAAAGGACCCAGCTTCGATTCCCCAGGACCCACGTTAGCCAGATGCACAAGGGGCGCATGCATCTGGAGTTCATTTGCAGTGGCTAGAAGCCCTGGTGCGCCCATTCTTTCTCTCTCTCCTTCTCAATCTCCCTCTTTCTCTGCCAAATAAATAAATAAAAATAAAATAAAATAAAAAGTGAAGATGTACTACTTTCATACGGTTGCTCACCATGGGTAAGTAAAATTACAGACAGTAAAACCAGAGATAAGCTCACAGTGATCCAAGCACAGGGTATTGTCACTTGGGACTTGTCGCCCAACTTCAACAGTGTAGGTCTGTCTTCTTGTTTATTTATTTATTTTTATTATTTAAGAGCGACAGAGAGAGAAAGAGGCAGAGAGAGAGAGAGAGAATGGGCCTCCAGCCACTGCAAACGAACTCCAGACACGTGCGCCCCCTTGTGCATCTGGCTAACGTGGGTCCTGGGGAATCGAGCCTCGAACCGTGGTCCTTAGGCTTCACAGGCAAGCGCTTAACCGCTAAGCCATCTCTCCAGCCCCTTTTAGTTTGTTTGTTTATTTATTTTTGAGAGCAACAGAGAGAGAAAGAGGCAGAGAGAGAGAGTTCTAAATCATTTCAGCATTCAGCCTCAGTACCTCTCCCTTAGTTGCTTCAATTTTTTTTTAATTACAAAATTCCTCTGACTAGAATGTCAAGAATTAATGACAAAACAGGGCTGAGGAGACAGCTCAGTTGGCAAAGTGCTTGCCTTGCAAGCATGAAGATCTGAGTTCAATTCCCAGAACCCACATTAAAAAGTGTTGAGTGTGGTAGCAAGCACTTGTAATCCCAGGGCTGGGAGACGAGACAGGAGGATGGATCCCTGGAGAGCAGACCAGTCCAAGCACACTTGTGATTTCCAGGCCAGTGAGAGAGACTTTCTCAAAAAGACAAATAGCACACCTCAAGAACAACACCTGAAGGTTGTCCTCAGGCCTCCACACTCGCGTGCACACACACAGTCACATACACACAAAATAAAATCTACCAAAAAGATAATTAATGAGAAAGAAGACAAGAAGAGAGTATGGAGAAGCCTGCTATGGTGAAGATGGTGTATAGCAAGGTCCAAACTCAGAGAAGAACCAAAATTAGAGAGAAGTGGGGGGAGTCTAGAGCTCTTCAGAAAGAAGATGAAGATGTGGTCATTTGTTAGACAGGGAGGGCCACAATCAAGATGACAACTGCTCCCTACACTGGTGACTGGATCCTCTTTATGACAGACACAAAAAGAAGAAATGTTAGTTTGGGTAATGTTGTATTAATACATATACATGTGCCGGTTCATGTATACATACACATGTACATACATACACGCACACACACACACACACACACACAATATGTATGGCACACCTGTGTGGGGCTGTCCAGGAGGCATTTGATTTTCAGAAGGGATATTCCCACAAGAAATTAAGATGTGAGAACAAACAGCATGGCAAACTGAAACTAGTGGATGAGATGAGATGACTAGGGAGTCATGAATGAGGAAAGTTATAAGCTAGAAACTCAAACAATACCACCTAGCTTCAATTTCTTCTTCATTCCACAAGGGAATCACTTAAAAACTGTAGTCTTTCTTCACAGTAACTTATCGGGGATCCTCTCTCAATATTCTTGTGCCCTCATTTAAAACTAAGACGAGACAGGCACATTCGCTATTTCTGCTGTGCTCACCAGTTGCTTGGTGATCCCCTCATCGAGACTCACAGAACAAGAGCAGACAGCGCTAGGCCTTTGAAGGCTTTACAGCCAGGAGGTGGATTATGACCAGGAGGAGGAACTAACTTGCGACAGAAGCTGGCACTTTTCTAGTCAAAGTAAGTTCCCCAATCAGCCTGGGACCCCAAAACAATTACAGAAAGCACATGAAACCTCTGCCTGCAGGACACTGAACAGAGGCAACAAAGGAGCCATTCTGGGACACGGGAAGTAAGCGCGGTCGGTGGTGGTAACGCGGTTTGCTGAGCTTCCAGCTGCGGTGCGGCGGGAGCGGCCGCCCATTACACAGCGGCCCCTGCTGTCTGCACCTGGGGATGACTGCTCTGCTCGGGCGCTTTGCTGGAAACACGAATGTCCGTCTACGCACAAGGGACAACCTGCGACATGACCGCAGCTGGCTATATAGAAGAGCTGTCCGCAGTCGCAGTGCCATGAGCCAATTACGCTGAGGGCAGCCACATAAAAACATGGACCCAGGAATATGCCATTCAGCAAAAGCTCTGGAACATGTAAACGGTTCTGTAATGCCAGGACGCAGAAACTTCGGGCACACGAACACATTGTCCTTTTGACTTCTGTGAAGGCTTCACTGGTGTATACAATCAGAACACATCAAGCTGTACACTTCTAATATGCCCTGTAGTTCATGTAAATTATGTAGAAAACCATTTTGTTTGTTTTGCTTGTTTTGTGTTTTGAGACAGGACTCATGTCGGCTTCAAGCTCACTACATAGCTGAGGATGATCTTGAACTTGTGATCCTCCAGCCTCCACCTTCCAGTCATGGGCTGACTTGGCTGACCTCCGGTAAACTTCAGTAGTGTGATGCTATGGAAGTAGTGGAAGCTTTAAGTGGGACTTTGTGTAAGATAATCAGGTCACAGGACACCACGCATGGACTAAGGCTCAGAGGACTGGTTGTGTTTGCCCGAGGATGGGCAGTCATGATGCCTCCCTGCAGCTCCTCTGAATCCCTCTCCTGCATGTGCTCGCTCCTCCTGCCACCGTGATGTCATCTGCCAGGAGGCCCTCACCAGCACTGAGGGGATTCCAACACCAGGCTCTGGAGTCTCCAGAACTGAGAGATAAATGACATGGCCTCAGGAACTCGAGGCAGCCACGTAAGATGGACTAATGCAAGAAAGATTCTCTGTGAATGCAAGAGGAACCAAACAGTAGAGCGATACAGAGGCTAAAGACCTTCCATGAATGGATAAAGAAGGACAGGCTGGGGGGGAGGGTTCGGTGCACTTGCTTGTCAAGTCTGCAGGCTAGGTTCAATTCACCAGCATGCACATAAAGACAGCTACACAAAGTGGTGCGTGTGTCTGGAGTTCATTTGAAGTGACAAGAGGTCCTGGATGCGCACGCACACACACATACACACACACACACATATACACACTCTCTCTCATAAATAAATTCTAAAAATTATTTAAAAAAAAAAAGAAAAAGGACTACATGCCAAATGCAAAAGTGCAGTCAAGAAAGATCAAGAGAGTTATCCTTCAAGTCACATGGATCCTGTCTGTTTTACTTATCTGAACCAAATTTAGTTTTCAGAACATGTGAAAGAGTAGTAAGTATTCATTAAGAGGGAGCACTTGACTAAATGTACCATGTATGCGTGTGTGCGCACACGCGCGCGTGTTCGCTCGTAAGCACAGGTGCACAGGGGCCATGTGACATGTGCAGAGGTCAGAAGATAACCTCAGGCGCTGTTCTCACCTTCCGGCTGGTCCGAGGCAAGCTCTCTTGTTCCCTGCTACGTACGCCCACACACTCCCAGGCATTCTCCTGTCTCTGACCCTCACTGCAGGTATGCTGGAGTACAGCGGCTCCCATTACCAAGTCCGACTTTATGTGAATTCTGGGGATCCTGCTGACACACCCCTGCTTGGGTAGCAAGTGCTCTATCCACTGAGCCATTTCCCCCGTCCCAGATCTTATGTTTACATGGCTAACCTGTGTATCAGAATGAATATAAAGCTTATGTGGCCAGAGTTTCTACCCTTAAACACTCACGAGCCAGCACTAACCTTACTTTGAAAACAATGTAACTTCTAACTTTGTTCTGTTTTAAAAACCCTAAGTATGCTTGATTTGATCTCTTCCTTTCTGATTAAGTCTTCTTACCTCTGTCTTTACTTTAAAAAGCAAGTGTAAGTACGAGGGAGTTATATGCCTGACAGAGGGCTGAGGAAAGAACTGCTTTGCCTAATTCTAGTTAATGCTACATCCAGGTTGCTCCTCAAATTATAGCATCTGCATTTTTGCCTGGGCTACAGTGAGACCTTGCCTCAAAAAAAAAAAAAAAAGAAAGAAAGAAAGAAAGAAAGAGAGAAAGGGGGGGGAGAAAGAAAAGAAAGAAAGAAAAAACAAAAAAGAAATTAAAAAAAGATGTATTTTACATGTGAGAGTTACTATGATTAAACTGTAACATTTTATACTTTGCGGTTAACACATGTACCACAAACAGAGAAGGGTGCCAGGCATAGGAACATATGCTTATAGGGCCTGCACTCAGGAGACACAAGCAGGTGGATCATGAGTTCAAAGCCAGCTTGGGCTATATAGTGACACCCTGACTCAAAAAACAACAACAATGTAGCTGGGCGTGGTGGCACACGCCTTTAATCCCAGCACTTGGGAGGCAGAGGTAGGAGGGGTGCTGTGAGTTCATGGACAGCCTGAGACTACACAGTGAATTCCAGGTCAGCCTGGTTATAGAGAGACCCTACCTTGGGGGAGGGGGAGGGAGAGAGGGGAAGAGACCCAAAGCAAAACAAAACATAACCCAGAGAAACAATGTGGCCATGCCATAGCTGGCCCGTGACTTACCTGGTCGTATCCATAAGGCCTCTGCTGTGGGGGCTGTGGTGGTCCAGGCTGGGTTGGTCGATAGCCCCCATACTGCTGACCTTGTCCCTGAGGATAGTTAGGATACTGAGGACCTGGTCCACCCTGTGAAGGACCTGTAAAGTAATGAACACCATAGAAGTCCAGGTCAAAACAGAATTGTTCTCTACAACTTGAGACAAGGTTGAAAGCTAGATGTTACTACATTCTTATGCCTAAAGCAAAAAGGTCAGTTAGGTACCTTGACCTTCTCAAGTGCTTTTGAAATCAATTTAAAAATATTTTTATTTATTATTTATTTACAAGCAGAGAAAGATAGAAGAGAGACAGACAGAGAGAATGGACACGCCAGGACCTCCAGGCACTGCAAGTGGTCTCTCGATGCATGTGCCACTTTGAGCATCTGGCTTTATGTGGGTACTAGGGAATCGAACCTGGGTCATTAGTCTTTACAGGCAAGTGCCTTAACCACTAAGCCATCTCTCCAGCCCCTTGAAATAAAATTTTAATTGTTATAACAATTAGAAAAAGATTTCAATATTACTTCAATGAAACTACTGTGCTAAATATACACATCAAAGTGGGTAAGAAAGGCTCAGCGAGTTTGGGTTGGAGAGACACTTCAGTCAGTAAAGTGCTTGCTTCTCAAGCTTGGGGACCAGAGCCCAAACCCAGTACCCGCGTGAAAATCCCAGGCATGGTAGCACCCACCTATGATCCCAGCTCTGATGAGGTGGAGACAGATCCCTAAAGCTTGCTAGCTAGCTAATTAGGGAGCTCTAGGACAGTGAGAGACCCTGTCTCCCAAAAAGATGAACAGCATTCCTAAAGAACGACACCAGAGGTTGTCTTCTGGCACACACACATGGGTGCATGCATGCTCACGTGCACACACATCCCCCTCTCAGAACTTGTAAACCAGGTTAACTCCATGATGACAAAAATCAATCTGGACCTCTACTGGAAAGCAAAGCAACAAGAGGCAAAAGGAAAACAGTGATCCAAGTGAAATAATTTCTAAATAATGTTGGGAAAATCAGGGACTGTTCTAAGCATAAAGCTAGATTAGTATTTGGAATATTAAAAGAATCACTCTGGGGCTGGAGAGATGGCTTGGTGGTTAAGACGCTTGTCTACAAAGCCAAAGGAGCCAGGTTCAACTCCTCAGGACCCACGTAACCCAGATACACAGGTAGCTCGTGTGTCTGGAGTTAGTTTGCAGCAGCTGGAGGTCCTGACATGCCCATTGTCTCTCTCTCTTCCTCTATTTCTCAAATAAATACATAAAAATAAAATATTTTAATAAACAAGAATCACTTTGTCATTCTTAGCATCAACAAACTTAACAGTATTTTAAAATAGAAACCAGTGACTTGCATACCCACAAGTTGCACGTGAAAAAGCTGACTCAAAAGTTACACTCAGGCTGGGGAGATAGCTCAGTGATTAAGGCGCTTGCCTGCGAAGCCTAAGGACCCAGATTTGATTTCCCCGGCATCCGTGTAATCCAGATGCACAAGGTGGTGAATGAGTCTGCAGTTTGTTTGCAGTGGCTAGAGGCCCTGGTGCATCCATTCTCTTTCTCTTTCTCTCATAAAAATAAATAAAAATTTTAAAAAGTTATACTCAAGAGCCGGGCGTGGTGGCGCACGCCTTTAATCCCAGCACTCAGGAGGCAGAGGTAGGAGGATCGCCATGAGTTCGAGGCCACCCTGAGACTCCATAGTGAATTCCAGGTCAGCTTGGGCTAGAGTGAGACCCTACCTCGAAAAACAAAAAAAAAGTTATACTCGAGGGCTAGAGAGATGGCTTAGCGATTAAGGCGCTTGACTACAAAGCCCAAGGACCCAGGTTCAATTTCCCAGTACCCATGTAAGCCAGATACACAAGATGGTCCATGTGACTGGAGTTCATTTGCAGTGGCTAGACGACCTGGTGTGCCCATTCTCTTTCTCTCTCACCCTCAAGGTAATAAATAAAACAGTTACAGGGCTGGAGAGATAGCTTAACAGTTAAGGCACTTGCCTGCGAAGCCCAAGGACCTGGGTTTGATTCCCCAGGACCCATGTAAAGCCAGATGTACAAGGTGACGCATGCATCTGGAGTTCATTTACAGTGGCTGGAGGCCCTGGCATGGCCATTCTCTCTCTCTGTCTTTCTCTCTCCTCTCTCTCTCAAATAAATAAACATTTTTAAAAATTAGGTAAATTTTTTAAAAAGTTACACTCCGACAATCTACTTGGATACTTTACCCATAAAAATGACTTTAGGGTCCAGAACCGGCTGGGGTTGGTTTGGTTTGCTACAAAGTGTGGGTGCTTTACAACCTCTACCACTACCCGTCAGGAAAGCTGTTTCATGAAGCCTATGCTGACAGCTCTGACACTTACACGTTTTCTACCGCAGTCCTTCAAAACCTGCCCCAGAAACGATGACTGCAGAATGACAGTCAAAAGAAAATAAGAGTTCTAATCTTCAGTCCGCTCCACCATGCTCTTCACTGACAGCTGAACACCGTGAAGAAGCACACGGGAGTTTCTTTCTTATTCTTGATGTGCCCCTACCCCCCCCCCCCGGTGTGAGGAGTGCAGGTCAGAGGACAACCTTGGGGTGGTGGTCCTCACCTTCCACATTGTTTGAGACAAGGTCTTCCTTGTTCGCTGCTGAGAAGGCCAGACCACTTGTATATGGTTTTCTATGGGTTCTGTGGCTCTAGAGTCTGATCATCAGGCTTGTGCAACAAGTGCTTTTAGCTTGAGCCATCTCCCCAGCCCAGGATGCCTGGTGTTTAACAAGTCAACATTTCATTACATGTACCAAAAAGTGAGGTGTTCTTCTGTCCTCTTTTTCAATGAGAATTTTCTCTCAAGCCAATGAATTTAGGTCAGAATAGTCTATTTATTTTAAGTATAAATGGTAAATGGTCACAGAGGATGGGAAAGCAAGAAAGTTCTTTTGTGAATGAAAGAAATTCATGGACTATTTCTAAAATCCTATTTAGAATCAGGGAACCACACTCATACTCTGTGGAAACACACGATTCCCAAAATGGGAATGAGCTTTCATGTACATGCTGAGGGGGCAAAGGCGCTTTGACCTCCGCCTGGGCTCTGAGATTTCCTTCCAAAGACAGACAGAGAGGGTGACAGTAACAGACAAGCAAGCTTAAGATACTACTTAAGATTTATTTTTTTTAATGTCCTTTTGTTTATTTTTATTTATTTATTTGAGAGAGACAGACAGAGAAAGAGGCGCGGACAGAGAGAGAGAGAGAGAGAGAGAGAGCGAGCGAGCACGCCAGGGCTTCCAGCCACTGCAATCGAACTCCAGACATGAAAATCAGCTTCTTGGTCATAAATACTAAGTAGGTTTGAGAATTCATCTTTGTGGCTTTTAAATGACTACACACCTTTCCTTTGGTCATTTTCTAGTTTGTGATTCTTTTTAAGTAATAGTGCACTGACCTACACCTATGATTGTCAAAAGTATTTTTATGTATATGGGTATGTTAATGTTCTTGGGTATGGGGGAGTGTGTGCATGGGGAGGCCAGTGGACAACCTCAGGTGTCGTTTGCTTTAAGACTGGGTTTCTTATTGGCCTGAGGCTTGCCAGCAAACCCAGGAACCCAAGACAGGAAGCTGTCTGTCTCTTCAGAACTGGGATTACAAGGTTATGGCACCACACCTGACTTTTTTTTTTTAATGTAGATTCTGGGGATATAACTCAGGTCCTCATGCTTGTTTACCACCTGAACAATATCCCAAACCATCAAAATTAATTCTTACAAAATAAATGTTAAGCATCCACTTCTTCCATATTCCAAACACGAACTACAAGAAGCTATTACCGTAGCCCTGTTGCTGTCCTGGGTAACCCTGCTGCCCTGGGTACTGCTGCTGCTGGGGTGGGTATCCCTGCTGTGGGGGTGGTCCTTGGTAGGCATCTTGCTGTTGGCCGTACTGTGAATTTCCTGCAGGATGAATGGAGAAGAGGGGGGGAAACACTGAGAAGTTCATTTAGTGACGTTTCTTCCATCTAAGATGCATAGCCAACAACACAAAAACAAAATGAAATGCCATATTGATTTTTAAAAGTTAACAAAACAAAGAAAAACTCAAACCAAACAGAAGGATTTCGGCCAAACAAACTGCAGTTAAAGCCAATTGTGCAAGGTTGAACTGCAGCATTTTCAGCGTCTCTGCCAACGAGCAGTACATTTACTGGAACATCACAGTCATAAGATCATGACTATGCTAAATAAAATAAAAAAGACAAAATTAAAGACAGCTGCAAGAGCACACACTAGCTACACAAGATCAGCAAGCTGCTTCCTAAAGGCACTATACTTCTATGTAAAATTATACATATGTAAACACACAGGAGGGGAAAAGTGCATTGATGGATGTTCAAATTGAAAATTTCCATTGAGGAAAAAAATAATTTTTAACTGTATGAATCTTTTTATGGTTGTTAGAAATGACAAGTCATGATTATACATTTGAAATATTTGTAAGGAAATTACTTTGATTGTTTTGGGCTCCCTGTAACTTTCAAGACAGCCAGCAACTACTATTCTACGAGAGCGTTGCATGGGTAGAAGTTGTCTTATGCAAGAATTTCCATTCCCGTGGAAGGGGATATATATGTGTATGTGTGAAGGTATATAGATACCTCCTTCGTAGTAATGTTGTGAGGAATCCTCATAAGGCCTATCGTAGCCTTGTTCAGGATACGACGGTTGCTGATAACCGTAATCATTATGACCTACATCAATTCGACAAGAGACAGGAAGAAACGTTAATGGCCACTGAGTGAAAACCCTAAAATTAAACTTTCAGATAAAACTGAAAAAAATAAAGAAAAAGAAATGGAAATACATAAAAAGTAATTTTTATTGCATTAGCAAGTATTTTTACCAAGTGATTTGTTTTCATATTGAGATAACGTGCAGATTTTTCTCAAAGGCAAAAGGCAGTAGGTTTCAGAAACATTACAATCCTTTCAGCTCTGATAATCCTTACGGAAGAGGGGAAAACAAACTTTACCTTCAATTTTTTTTAAAAAAAGAGCACTTAGGCCTTTCACATGTAAATAAACTGAATTAAATTAGATAAACAAAGGAAGCAATTATCCTACTTTGTCAAACACCTGTTCAGCTGGTCTCCAAGTACACCCATGTGCTTAAAAAACAATGCAAATATTGAAGTGCTCCATGAGTTCTTTTTTCCCTTCAAAACCTGATGCCTTCCACATTCACACACTAATATTTTATTGCATCTACTACAGGTATCTCAAAGTACTTTCAGATGCAGTAATAATTTATCTCATAACAACAATAACAAATTCTTATAATAATATCTCTTATAAAAATAATAACCTCTTAATGCTTTCATTTGAGAGTCCTTAGAAGTATTTCTGGAGTATCATATATACACAACTCCATAGAAATTATTATTTTTGAGTGCTACATATCACAATACATTAATTTTCACTAGTTAAAGTAACTAGACTTTATTCTCATCCTTTTAAACTGAGTTTTAGGAGAAAAAATACAAGGCATAACCTTTTAGGTTGCTAAAATATGAACTAATTTTTGTTAAGAATGACTAAGGAAGGAAGACTATAGTTACAAATAAAACTCAGTATTCTAGGACTTGAATGTTCCCAAACCACATTAAAGGTTGGGAACACATGGCCTGTAGTCTTAATACAGCCAGTGGGCCATTTTCACAATAAAGTTTTATTGTAGTACAATTACACTCATTCATTTAAGTATTATATACAGCTGCCTTCTTGCTTCAGAAGACTTCAGTAGCTCAGACAGAGATCATACAGCTGACAAAGACTGAAACACTCACTTTTTTTCAGGCCCTACACCAAAACAGCTTCCCAACTATACATCTGTATTCATGGTCATAAGTAGCTGAACATGAGAAAATAGCCAATGCTATTTAAGAAAATAAAAATTAGTGATATAAACAGAATACTCTGTGCATATGTTGAGATATATCAAGCTGGGTGTGGTGGCTCACACCTTTAATCCCAACACTCAGGAGGCTGAGGTAGGAGGAGGATTGCTGTGAGTTTGAGGCCAGCCTGGGCTACAGGCTGAGTTCCAAGTCAGCCAGGGCTAGAGTGAGACCCTGCTTCAATAACAAAACAAAACAAAAGAAGGATATATTTATATTTATACAACTTATGTAAAAACCAGTATTGTTTAAACACAAAAATTCATGAATAAGGAATTATATGTATATACAGTTTAGTATTTCTAAAAATATCATCTATTTTGAATAAAAGTCTTATGCTTTTAACAGTACAAATTTCACATTTTAGAAAATAATCAGGACCCAAAAAAATGCCAACCTCAACTCAAATACTTTAAGCTATAGTTTAAAAACTGATTAAAGCTATCAAGTATTTTCTGATTTTTTAATATGTAAAATTTACCAAGTAGATGCCTCCTCTTTAAGATACCTATGTCTACTATAAACTTACTAAAGATTTTAAATTAAAAATATGTTATTGCCATGTCTACACATGAACAGGAAAATGTAAGAAAAATTCTGAATAATTCAAGGCAAGAAAACTTGAAATTCAAAAAATACACACCGTCTAACCAGAATTAAGAAGATATCTTGTCATTATCACTAAAATTCACCGTATGTAAAATTTAAAAAGTGCCTGCTATGCTATTTACTCAGAGCCTCTACTAAAAATCAAACTCAAGTCAGATGCATCTTTGTTTTATACACTAAAAACAAACATCAGGTGAAATGATATTCAAGCACATCAAATTCTATACTCTTATTAGTTGACATTAACTTCTAGTCAATGGCACCACGTACTTTAGTCTTAGGTTTCTTCGTTTCTCTGTCAAGTAATTTACATTAAAAATATCAAAGGAGCTTGCTATATAAATAGATGATTAGGCATATTTTTCATAAATAAGAGTAAATACTAGATAATATAGCCATCTGTTAAAATTACCAGTTGTATATGCTTGGATAATTTTGCTTCAACATTTTACATAATAAAATTCTCAAATAACAAGACCTGAATGGACTGCCCAGTCAAAATTGACGTGCACACTTGGGTTATCATGATTAACAGCTGTACCTTTCTAATACAATCAGATTTTCACAGTTCACTTTCCCATTTAAAAGGGAGGGGGGGGGATACACTAAAACCAAATAACTAAATATCTGCTTTCTAAATGTCCTGGTTATTCTAGTAAATATAGCTATATATAGCCATAGTGTGAACATAAGTTCTCAGATGCAAACACTAACATACATAAATCATAGTTCTTTGACAGTAATGAAAACTTGGAAAAACATTCAAGAACTATATTCTCTGTTGTTCTACAAAATTATGTGCTTTAGACACCACACACAAAAGTAAGCCAGCAGGTGAACTCTGAATTATTTTTGAAGTGTATGCCTATAAAGCTGTCATCAAAATAAAGGAAATCTGTAATATTTGCCTCGGTTCAAATGAACAAAAATCCCAACAAAAAGACCCTCTCCTCCAGCAGAAAGGAGCCCAATGAGAGAGGAAACTCCTGACGGTTCTGATGGAGTGGCGACCAATTATTTGAGTGAGACTATAAACCAACAGGTTACTACTGCTACCACACATTACTGGTGGTTCTCAGTGCAGAAGAGACAAACTGGGAGTTCCCTCATCTTCACTGCATGTTCTAAGTAGCTTTCTACGTGACTGAAGGGCAGGGACAGAAAACGGGAAGGTTAGCATTAGGAGAGATTACCATCAGGGTAATACTGCTGGTTCATGCCTTCTGGAGGACCTTGTCCACCGTGACTGTACTGGTCCCCATAATAGTCTTCCTGGCCTGAGTACTGCTGTGGTGGGCCTGAAAAACCACAACCAGTCAAGACATGAATGATTTGTTCTCCATGTTAGCAAAGCTTTCTTTTTTTCTTTTTCTTTTTCTTTTTTTTTTTGTTTGTTTGTTTTTCGAGGTAGGGTTTCGCTCTAGCCCAGGCTGACCTGGAATTCACTAAGTAGTCTCAGGGTGGCCTCGAACTCACGGCAATCCTCCTACCTCTGCGTCCCTCCTACCTCTGCCTCCCAAGTGCTGGGATTAAAGGCATGCGCCACCACGCCCAGCACAAAGCTTTCTTTGTAATCTGATGCTATGAGACAGTCTCGTTTGCAGACACCCCTCCAATGCATGGCATCCCTGAAGCCTTTACTAAGTCACAGGCGCACGCACGCGCGCACACACACACACACACACACACACATGCGCATACAGCAAGCAGTTCCACACATCACATTTATGAAGTCAACGTTAAGACCATACATGTACTATAAAACAACACCAACTCAGAAAAACAAACATTTCTTAAAAAGATGTTTAACTTGGTAAAAAAAAATTTTAATTTCTTTTTATTTTAGTATTAATGCACATTGAAATAAAATTATATTTATTCCTGCTTGTATATTTAGTAATTTCTAAAAGAGAAAAAAGGCATTTTCTGTTAAAAAATTTTATATTGTAACATTTTCCCAGAAGAAAACAGATGAAAGACAGCGGTATGACAGGGAGTTCCTGTCTACTTTGTGGCCCTCTGTTCCTATAAACCCATTATCTTTTGGAGTAGTTGGGAAAACCAACAAACAGCTCTAGATATACGTAGATGAAAAAGTTCATTACAATTAGAAGTCTTTCAACTGTTAGCATTTACTTACACAGGCAATGCTACGAGTGGGCTCTTACCCTGCTGAGGCGGTCTGTAGGGAGGAATCTGTCTCTGACCCATCATATGATTGCCTTGGGTAACCTGGCCCATCATCCCCATGGGGGGCTGCTGTCCCTGGTAGTGCTGCCCGCCCCCGGGGGGCATGTTGTATTGCTGAGAAGGAGGCTGCTGGTGCATCATGGGACCTGAAAAGACGTACAGCATTATGCGAGTCATTCTGATCACATCATTTCAACATCATAGAAGGCGCACAAGAATTAATTCCTTACAACACAATAGAGAAAACACACAATTAATTATGATTAAAAACTGTCTTCAAATTAAGTCTTTGGGGTCAGTCCCTGCGGTCCATCTTGTTCGAGACAGGGTTGGTTCTGTGTTCACCACTGCATTCCTGAGCTTCAGGAAAAGTTCTTCAGCCTCCTCCTCCCTGCTTGCCAAAGGCGCACTGGGACTGCAGAAGCCCACTAGAGCTTCTGAGGGTTTTGCGGCATCTGGACATCCGCACACAGCACTCAGAAGTGGGCAACAAGTTCTTTATGCACTGAGACACCTCCCCGGCCCCCAAGAAGCAAGTCTTTGAGCATGTATGCCAAAAACAGTCTGTAAATAGGAACCTTGGAAATTAAATCACTGAAATCCACTAAGTATCCTAGCCATTTGAAAAAATAAAAATGGACACAACATATAAACCTCCTGAATATATATGTTTAATATATATCATATATTATTAACCTATACAATCTTTCTAAAACATCCTTTGTCACAATAGAAAATACATCAAAAGTAACTTCACAAATACTGCAACTAAATCAGCAGAGAAACCAAGAGAAAGTTTCTAAATCTCTATTTTATTATTTTTAATAGATACGTGATCAGCAACACCATCCAGGGAAACCATACAAGCGCTTACAAACATATCACTAGAATTTCATAAACTAAGTTTAGGACAAAATGTAAAAGAGTTTTCTTTCCCTTTCTCAATCTTTCACCAGCTATCTAAACTTCCACTCAAGAAACTGTATAGTACTTCTATAAATGACTAAAACTGCCCCTCCTTGTCCCTCTGACTGCACCATTTCAAAACTCACAGGAAGAGAACTGTAATAAGCCACAGGCTCGAACCAGCATTTCCAGACTGAGTAGTTGGGAGCAACCAAACTACCACCGCTACAGTTCCACACAGGGGTACAAAGATATCACATAAAATCTGCAACAACCGCCCAGACCCATGACATCACCCGGAAGTGGGAGCTGTTGGGAGAGGGTGAGCAGGCCACGTTTCCAAGCAGGACGCTCATCCTGCCGGCCTCACAACCGTTACTGCCTCTGAAGTATATGTGCGCCACCTCCAGGTCTCCTGCCTCCAGAGTTCCAGGCTCCCACCATGTGGAATTGGGACGATTTAAAAGACATTCCAAGCAGGGCGTGGTGGCGCACACCTTTAATCCCAGCACTCAGGAGGCAGAGGTAGGAGGATCGCCAAGAGTTCAAGGCCACCCCGAGACTCCATAGTGAATTCCTGGTCAGCCTGGGCTAGAGTGAGACCCTACCTTAAAAAAACAAAAAATAAATAAATAAATAAATAAATAAATAAAAGAAATTCCAAACAACTAGAAAACCTGGAGAAGTTTTACAGGCAGAACTGTCCACATGAATCAAAAGCTCAGTCATTATTTAAATGAGCCAACAGTTTAAAAAAAAACTAGCAAGCCTACAGCTTTAATTTTAGGGCTAACCTACAAAAGCAATACCAACGTGAGCACAAAAACCTGAGTCCAGTGTGGACTCTGCTTTCTGGAGAAATCTGTCTCAGACCTAATGTGTTCTTCCTACTCATCTTCGTCAGGATTCCTTCCTTCCAAAATTCTTTTTTCCTCCTCTCCAGTTCTGTTCCCATAAACACAAGCCTTTTCAAAGGTTACTCTAGGCCCTTTCCTTCAACATGAAAATGAATTCCTAACAGCGGAAGAAGGTGGCTCAAGGAAAGGGGACAGGGAGAGAGTGGTGAATGCACACCTGGCTGACAGTTACATGCTTCTCATTCATCTCCCACGGAGCTCTAGCAACTAACTACAGGAGCAGTTTCCCAAGTTTTAAATTGCACTCAAGGAACCCAAGGGTGCCTAACAGGCATCAGATGGGATCAAAGGAAACCTCAAGTGAGTTCAAAGAAAAGCCTGCTTTGCTGCCCTTCACTGTGCACCTCAAAAATAAGCTGCACCACCACCACCACCAACAACAACAACAACAAAATAGCTGCAACAAATTCCATGGTTCTCAAGCAAGTTCTGCCACAGGGCTGGAGAGATTGCCTAGTGGTTAAGGCGCTTGCCTGCAAAGCCTAGGAACTCATGTTCAAATCACAAGTCCCACAGTCACAGTGACGGAAGCACACAATGTGCACATGTGCCACAAGGGGCACACGCATCTGGAGTTTGTTCACAGCGGCTGAAGGCCCTGGCACGCCCATTCTCTTCCTCTCTCTACCTCTTTCTCAAAAATAAATAATAAAAAATTCCAAAGCAGTAATGAGTTTAGTAACTTTTACAATCTTGAAATATGTTTTCCTATACAAAGAGCATTTGAAGCTACTGCTCATAATTTAACCGGCAACCTGAGTGGCTTTGCCAAATTCATTTTCAATAAAGGAAAGCTTTGCCTTACCTTCATTCTCCAACGCTGTCGTGCCTTAAACCAAGGCAGTGCTACACTTAAGTGCATTCTACAAATCAGAATCAGGATTAAAAGGAAGGCAAAACTGTAATAGCGTGAGAGGAGTGAACTCCAAAAAGACATCTCACAACAAAATTCACGGCTTGCCCAAAGCCTTTCTACAGGAGGAATCCTGGCCTAAGCCCCAGACAGAAAGCCCGGCTGTCTGCGCTCTATCTTTGGGATTGTCAGCAGTTCTGATCCCAAAGAGCTCAATTACCACTCTCCTTTCATTCTCTGTCACTTCCTTCCCTCTGAGGACCATCCCATCATTCAGGATCAAGCTTAAAACCAGAACTACTAATACACCTTTCCACCATCTCCTTGAAGCCTTACCCACTCAAGATTAACAAATGATGATTTTATGAGTTCCGTTGTTTAGGAAGCGCATTCTTTTCCCTACACACATGCATGCTGCTCTGCCAATGTGAGACTATTATTATCTCTTGAGACATTAAAGGAAATAAAAAAGCTAAAGCTCAAAAGGCTGCTCCCAAATCAACTCTGAGAACATGAACTACAAATAAAATAAATTACAAGATGAGTCACTTGTAGATAACCATTATTCTGCAAGCAATAGCATCATACACCATTCTCTGCTGGATGGAGCTAGGTTCCTGAGCTACGCTCAAGTGAAGATACCCCCACAATGATAATACACACACAAAAAAATGGTAAGGTCTTAATTACTCAGAATAGGTTTCTTCATTTTTTGCAGAAGACAAAAAAAGAAATGTTCATCATTACCATGCTATTTCTTTCCGCTTTGAATTCTATACCCCACTAGATATTCTAGGAAAAAATTGTCTATATGGTAACCTCGTGTAAATTATGTTGAAATTACTGTATTTTACATTAGTGGAATTCTTTGCTCCAATGAGATGATTCAGCTTTGGCCTAAACTGTTAGTCAAAATGAGGGATTTTGTTAAAAGAGGAAGTCAATCCAATCTGAGTATTTGTTATATACTGGACTCATGGTTTGGAGCCATGGTGACATAAAGCTATGATGGACTGGAGCTGGGGAGATGGTTCAACAGTTAAAGGCAATTGCTTGCAAAGCCTTCCAGTCCAGGTTCAATTCCCCAGTACCTACATAAAGCCAGATACACAAAGTGGTGCATGCACCTGGAGTTCATATGCAGTGGCAAGAGGCCTGGTCAAGCCCATTCTCTTTCTCATTCTTTCTTCCCCTCCCTCCCTGCAAATAAATAAATAAAAATACTTTTTAAAAACATTCATGGACATTGCCACTGTATCAATGGCTTACAATTAGACTAAAAAGAAGAGCATACAGACACAGCAGTTAATTAATGTGTGATGAATTCTGAATGATAACATTTTTAAATGTTCTATGTACATGCACATACATATGTATATGCATACCTTCAGATGCAAACCAATACACTAAAATTCCATAAACTATCACCAATGTGAGAATTATTTTAAATATGGCTAAATATTAAAGCTAACATTTCATGAGCAGTTATTATGAGCCAGGCACTACGCTAACAACTTCACATGTATTATTTATCCTCCCCCAAACATCTTGAAACAGGTAATATTACCAACTTCATTTTACAAACAAGAAAATGCAAGGCTTACAAATACTAAGCTGTTTACTAAAATTCACAGACTATTAAGGGGGAGAACCCTACAGCCCTTGCCCTGGTCTCCTATGTGTCCTCACTCCAAGTCACTCCCATGTCATTCTCTCTTATGAAAACAGTTTCATCAAATGTGGCCCCACTTCATTATAATACAAAAAAATCCCAAAGTATAAGAAAAACTTTCAGTCTACTTATATCTTTATAAAAATTAGACTAAGAAATTACACAGGCATATCTTTAGGCTCATATTCATCATTTGCCACATTTTACTACTTGTTGCTTAAACATTTAATGGCAAATTAAAGCACTTATAAAGACTTTTGAAAATAATACTTTGCAAGGAAAAAATTCTCTAGATTTTAGCAAATGTTTTAGCTGACCAACTTACTATTTAAACAGCTATTTGAATGAAAAAGATTTTTTACAGAACTAAATAATAATCTGCCCATTTCAAGAACTTGAAAAAGTTTAAAGTAAGATGTTTGCACACAATACCAAGGATAAAAGAACAGAAGTCAAGTAACTTAAAAAAAAAAAAACCCTGTAGACTGATTATCTCAGAAACTTGGTAAGTCTCTGCAATGAGGAAAAGCTTAGTCACCTGAGTAACCTATGAAAAATGAGACCACCCCGATGCATGCACCACTTAGTACATCTGACTTTACATGGGAACTGGAGAATCAATCGAACCTGGGTGGTGGGCTTTGCAAAGAAATGCCTTTAATCCCAGTACTTGGAAGGCAGAAGTACAAGGATCACTGTGAGTTCAAGGCCAGCCTGAGACTACATAGTGACTTCTAGGTCAGCCTGAGCTAGAGTGAGACTCTACCTCAAAAAAAAAAAAAAAAAAAAAAACAAAGTTTCTTAAAAGCTGTGATTCTCTTGGGGCTGGAAAGATGGCTTAGTAGTTAAGTCTCTTGCTTGCAAAGCCAAAGGACCCAGGTTCAACTCCCCAGGACCCATGTAAGTCAGATGCACAAGGGGATACACGCATCTGGAGTTCGTCTGCAGTGGCTGGAGGCCCTGGCACGTTCTCTCTCTCTCTCTCTCAAATAAATAAAAATAATTTTTTTTTAAAGCTGTGATTCTCAACCTAGAGACTTCTTCCAAGGGACATATGGCAAGCTGTGGAGACATTCTGGTTTGTCCCAAAGGGGGTATAGAAGGTACAACTACCACCTACTAGATGTAACACCTACGGACATGCTGCTGAACACTGTGTGATATACTACATCACCTCCACGACGACCAACCAACTTAAATCTCAAAATGTCACTAAGAAATCCTGGCTTTCAGGCTGGAGAGATGGCTTAGCAGTTGAGGCGCTCGCCTACAATGCCTAAGGACCCATGTTCTACTCTCCAGAGCCCACATTAGCCAGACACACAAAAGTGAAGCAAGCACAAGGTCACATGTGCTCACTATGTGGCGCAAGTGTCTGGAGTTCGACTTCAGTGGCTGAGGCCCTGGTGCGCCAATTCTCTCTCTCCCTCTCAATAAAATAAAATAAAATAACTTCTTTAAAAAAAAAAGGGAAATCCTGGCTCTCTCATGGAGATGACTGTAAATTCACAGGCATCTTTACAAACTAGTCTGAGAATTAGATTCTGTATGTTGCTTCCTGGTAGCTGAGAAATGGAAAAGAAACGTGATATGTTATGGCTTAATGAACCAGCAAAATACAAATCTAGGCAGTTTCTTAAACAGCTCCTCAAATGATTCTTCACCAACAGTTCTAATTATGCAACCTAGCAGCACATAAAGTCACTGTTGAATGTGTGTAATAAAATTACACACACACACACATATAGATATATTCTAGACTTCTGTGGCACAATGACCATCTGCTATGGAAACAAGGACCCTACTTTACCCACACAGATAGCCATGGCTACATTGGAACATCTAGCATTGCTACCTAGCATAAAAGCTGAAAAGGTTTGAACCATCTGGCAAAGGAGAAATTATCCTGCCAAGAAAAATAATGATGGGATGGATTGCAAGTAGTTATGACTTGGGATATTTGTCAAAATATAATTTATGAAACAAACACTTGGAATATGACCCAGCAACTGCACTCCTGGGTATCTATCTCAGAGAAATGAGAGGTGTGTCTAGATGAAAAGCATGGATGTGTTGATATGGTTGTTCACAGCACCTTTACTTATAAAACAGACTGCCAACAACCAAGCTGTTTATCTACAGGCTCTGGCATGTCTATACCATGAAAGTAACAAACACAGGGCTAGGAAGATGGATCCGTTTGGTAAAGGGCTTGCTGTACAACCCAGAGGACCTGAGTTCAGAGTCCCAGCACGTACGTAAGTCAGGTGAAGGAGTGCGTGCTGGTCATCCCAGCACCGGGAAGGCAGAGGGCCAAACTGGTAAGCTCCAAGATCAACAAGAGACCAAAACATACGGTGGAGGGCTGGGGAGATGGTTCAGTGGGTCAAAGCACTTGCTGTGCAAGCAGAACAACTGAATGCTCTGAACCTCCATAAGGCCAGATACAGCAGCAGAAGTGTCTCCACAGCAAGGTGGGCGGAGGGAACAAGAGAGTCCCTGGAGCCCGCACGCCAGCTAGCCTGCATACGCAACAGCTCACGACAAGGTGACAGGCGAGGACCACCAAGGTTATCCTCTGAGGACCAGCACCTGAACTTTCTTCTGACCTCCTCACACGTACCATGACACAAGTACACCTATGCTCACAAGAATACACATGTGTGTGTGTACACACACACATACACACACACACGATAAGGCAGAGAAGGATGGAGTATGTAGGTACTGGGGAATCGAACCTGAGTCTTTAGGCTTCACAGGCAAATGCCTTAGCTGCTAGGCCATCTCTCCAGCCCTCAAACCTCAACTATCTATGGAAATAAGATAAAGTATTTTTCTCTTTGGAGGAGACTGAGAAAAAAGATATCAAAGGTATAAAAATCTATTCTGAACTACAATGTGGTGACTAAAACTAAAACTCTGTGACAGAAACTTGTGGTTTTAGCAATATTTTGGAGATTCACTCATTTTTAAAAAGTTATTTTATTTATTTATTTGAGAGAGAAAGGCAAAGAGACAGAAATAGGAAAGAATAGGCATGCCAAAGCCCCATACTACTGCAAACTCCAAAGGCATACTTCACGTCAGCAGGGTTTGCAAGCAAGCACCTTAATCGCTGAGCCATTTCTCCAGCTCAGATTCACCAATCCTGACAGTGAAAAGAAAAGAAGGCACATGCAATTCTCATTCATTCAAAGCATTACAGTTATCAAACATGACACTTCCACGGAATGCTTGAAATAATTCCCATCTATAGGTTTCCTAATCGATATGTGAAATTTAGTAGATATGACTGAAGCGAGGCCAGCACTCGAGACTATCCCTATATTCCATACTCTACTCTTACTTTAATTATTATTCGTGTAAAAGACTTACTCAGTTAGGGATTCTTACTGTTCCTAAGCTTTAGAACTAAAGTTTGGGATCATGGAACAAGAATCTTGTCTAGAGTCTTAATCTGTCAACCAAATTGACATAACAGAGCCCCAAAAACTACACATACAGCCTGTGCTTAGAACTGCACTGGTTGGCAGTGCCCCTGTGTATTATCCCGTAAGCACTTCAGGTGGACAATGCTTCCTGACTGTTCAGGGAGAAGACAGCATGAACAATGCCCCCAGTGCCCTTGCTGGACTCTGCTCTAGGAACCTCTTCCATCGGCTGATACTCCCTTGCCCTTTCTCTGTAATACATCCTATCTATAGGCACCAAGGTACTCAATGAGTTATGAGAGTCCTCCCCCCAAAATTATTAAACCTACAGATGGTTTTGGAAAACATTTAAACTGGCAGCCCATGTCAGAAGTGAGGCCATTCTTAGTGACCAAAAACAAATTAAGATGCTGTGGCTGAAATAAGAAAATTGATAAACCCATCTCAAATTCTTTTATGTTCATTTAAAAAGAAAAAGCTTACTGTAACCCAAGTATTTTATATAAATTATGCCATTAACGAATCTGGATTTTTACAGGTATCCCTTCACTTAATCTGACATAAAGAAATTAATTCAAAAGTTTACATACAGAAAACTCAAGCAAAGACAAGAATCTAGCCTTAAAGAATTGTATGAGAGGCTTGAGAGACACATTATTAACTCAAGTATCACAATTTGTTCAATTCTTCATCACTGAATATGTAATTAATAAAATACTATTGCATGAGGAAAGCTACAATTTATGCCTGGGAATGAAAATATGCTGACTCTGTCCAAGGTAATCACTGGCCATCTTCACAAAACTTGGTATTCTAATTTGACTTTTCACATGCCAGTGCATTTATCTGTTGCTTTATTATGTACCTTTAAGGAATTAACTGTTATCTTTCCAGGTTCCCACATGACATTTGGTTAAAATTCCTATTCTTCAAAGAAACAGATGTGTGCTGGCCCCCAGCACTGTTCTCATCAAGTGGAGGGTAATAGAGAACAAAACAGACCTACTTCCGGCCTTTTCAGAGCTTTTAGACTTCTAGTAAAGTTTATGCTCTGCATATGAGCACAGTTATGTACAGACACTAGTTGTACGGCTAAAGGCTCATCTGGATAACAGTGAAATAACAAGGAAGAGTATGTTGGATTGCTACAGCTAAGCAACATTTTGCCAGAAGAGTTTTAAAAACAAACTATGACAAAACTATAGAGGACAATATTCTTCGAGAAAACTAGGTTAGTTGCTGAATTTAAAAAAAAAAAAAACTTCACTTTTATCAATTTCTAAATGCTTGAAAACAGCACAAATGTACTAAAACTGTAACCACAACTTAAAAGAAATTCATATGATTAAGGATCCAAGGAACACAATAATTTTGTCCCTCTTTTCTTTTTGGAACTGTAATTTTCTTTAGTTTGGAACTGTAATTTTCTTTAGTGTCTTTTGATTTTGAATTATGAAAAAAATTGTCCTGAAACAATTGTAAAAAACAAAATTACCTCCATGATTTTCACCTTATTTTCCCTTAAAGTATTTCTTTTTCAAATGTTTAGTCATTTTTAGTTTCTATTCTTAAGAAAGTTGCAAATCATAAGAAAAAAATTTTTACTCTAGTAAAAGGAAAAACAACGCATTCAAAAACAGCTATGACTCTCGCCAGGCGTGGTGTTGCACTTGGGAGGCAGAGGTAGGGAGGACTGCCTTGAGCTGGAGGCCAGCGAAGACCACAGAGTAAGTCAGGTCATTCGTTGTTGTCTGTGCTGGGATTAAAGGCGTGCACAACCATGCCCGGCAATTATGACATTATTTTTAAAAGAATGGCTAGTCTCTGAATTATAACAAAAGCCCCTATGGACCTCGACTCTTACAAAAACTATAATCACCTTCCACATGGACACTATTGTATGCATTTTTTTTCAAACCTTATGAATTTCTACCAAGTTTGCACAATCTACCTGTGTTGTTGGGTTTTTGCTTGCTTGCTTACTTGTTTTTGGAGACTGCTGTCATGTGTCCCAGGATGGCTCTGAACACACTATGTAGTCAAGAATGACTATGAACTCCTGATTCTCCAGCCTCCCCCTCTCAAGATCTGGAATTACAGGTGATGCGCCACTCCAGCCTTGACCTTCTTTCAACCATACATTTCTGAGAAGTCTGCCATCATTATGCTGTTCTGCATGAATCCTCGTTTTTGCTCTCTTAGAAATTCAGAACTCCCCTCTGACCTGACCTCATGGCTATTTTAAACACTGGCATAATGCAAAACTGTGTATCATAGGCATTAAAAAATAATGGACCGAGGGGGTCAGGGGAAGAAAACGGAGCAAGGGTTGGGGACACTGGCTCAGTAGCTAAGAGCACTTGCAGCTGGATACTATCAAGCCGGACACCCCAGAACCCATGTGAAAAGCTGGGTGTGGCCATGCACATCAGAATCCCCAGTCTTGGTGGAAGAGACCAGGGAATCCCTCAGGGTCACTGATGGACAACAGTGCCAGGTTGAAGGAGACTCCAACTCAAGAAAATCCTGGGAAGAGCTTCGAGAGAAAGACACTTGACACTCTCTTCTGGCCTATGTACATGCGTGGGGTGCGCGCGTGCATACAACACACACACCACACTACACAAAACATCTGATTTCATATCATTAAATTATAGTATAATATATCATTATATTATGTTATTACATATACTTTATTAATACGAATACTAAATATAGCATACAATATAAATTAATATCATTAAATTATAGTATTTCATCATAAAAATTTAGACCGACCTTTTATATCTGAATTTCGGTGATCTGTTTTTTTATAATAAAAATCTAGGAAATTTTATTACCAGTATATTTAATTCTATTTCACACTCTTAGCCCCACATTTTGCATGTGAAATAGCTGGCAATATGTCAAATGTTTTAATATACCAGTAGCAGAATACAGTGCCATTTACTGGTTTTAGTTATTATTCACAGGATACTGAAAAGAGAAACATGGTAACAATTTTACTCTGAGAGACTGACAGAAACCGTAATGGACCCAGAAGAACTCTGAGAGCAGAGGCAACTCCACTCAACATTCTAACAGCAAATCACTTCGGAACGATCTTTCTGGGCCAAAACACATCATCAAAAACACCCCTGGAGGTCAAGAGAAAGACACATGAATGAGCATATTCGCTGTAAGTCTAATGAACCTTACAGTACATGATCTTAGACAGTGTACTTGCAAAGACAAAATGATCTGATTTTGGTTTTCTAACTTGAAACAGAATGTGTGCTGCTTATCCACTGATGAGCTTTAAAACAACTAACTCAATAACACAGCATTCTAAATAAAATGTCCAAAAGGCAAATCAAAGAAAGTAAGCTTAAAAAGCCAAATTGTGCGATTTGACTTATAACCATAAATAGAAAGGTTTCGGCTAGGTGCAAACTTTCATGAGCATGACTGTGACCCACATCAAGCTCACAGAGACAGACTTACAACGCAAGCCACGTAAAGCACAAGGGCAGCAGCACTGCAGCCAAGACAGGAAGGCTGACCCAGCGCGCCTGCCTGGAGTGCAAGCACTAAGGAAGCAGTGGCAGGAGGACTGCTGTAACTTCGAGACCAGCCTAGGCTACACAGTGAGTTCCCACGTCAACTCTCCCTGCCCCAAATAAGGACATAAAGTTAGTTACCTTGGTTTGGTTGCATATTCATATTTGGTCTGGGGCCATAGTTTCCCATTGGCTGCCCTTGACTCATGGTCATGTGGTTCTGTGCCGGCATGCTCTGGGAGGACGGCACGGAGTGGTTGTAACCGCCCATGGATCCATGGCTACTGGAAGGCATATTCATAGAACTGTTTGTCATGCTGAGCTGATTGGGTCCAGGTCCCTGCATTGGCATATGGTTAGGCCCTTTGGAGACAAATGATCAGAACCAAAATATGAAAGTCAAGTTAAAGAGACCGGGAAAGCAAGTACACGGCGCAGCTTTCTTTGTCATCATCGTAGGAACAGTACTGAACGACAGGACACAGCACGTGGACTGTCAAGTACTGACAAGTGGATGCGCTACGAAACGAGCTTTTCAAAAGGCCAGAAGTCTCCTGAAAAGCAAGAACAATACAGGACTACTAGCTTAGTAACACAGGGAAACATATGCCTGGAGGATGAAAATTATTTAGCACCAGCTAGCATGAATGGATAGGCAAACAGATCAGTGGCTGGGAAGAGTTTTAAAAATGCTCACATACATGACTTCAGTCATAACAGCTGGCAGTAGCATCACTGGGCAACAGAGAATTCAGTAAATAGTACTCTGACCACCTGTGTGGGGGGAACCACTGGTTTGCTACCTCATTCCTTTCACTAGAACTAACTTCTTAGGTCCAAAAAATTTAAACATTAAATATGGAAAACAAGCCAGCAAAGCCCAAGGACCCAGGTTCAATTCCCCAGGACCCACATAAGCCAGATACAAAAAGCAGCACATGCTTCTGGAGTTCGTTTGCAGCAGCTGGAGGCCCTGGCGCGCCCATTCTCTCTCTCCCTCACTATCTCAAATAAACTAATAAATAAATAAACAAAATATTCTTTAAAAAAGAAAAACAAACCAGAGAGATCAATAGGAGAATTTAAAAAATAATCTTGGAAGGGTGGACCTCATTAAGTATGAAAGAAAACCCAGAGCCATAAGAATGTAATGATAAATTTGACTACAAAAAAAAAATTAAAAATTGAGGCTAGGGAGATGGCTCAGTAGGTAAAGTGCTTGCTACACAATCATGAGGACCTGAGTACCCATGTTAAGGCCAAGCACAGCAGCACACATCTGTAATCCAAGTGCTGGGGAACAAAGAGGCAAGTGGAACTCTGGGATCCCCAGCTACTCTGACAAGTCATTAACCTCCAGGTTGACAAAAGATTCTGTCTCAAAGAGCAAGGTGGAGAGTGACTGAGGAAGACCCCCAATACTGACTTCTGGCCTCCACACATATGTGCACTTGCACACACACATGCTTCCCCCCCCCCCAACACACACATACACATGCAAAATAAACAAAAAATGGGCTGGGGTAAATGGCCCAGCAGTCAAGGTGTTTGTCTGTAAAACCTAACAACCTGAGTTTGATTCCCCAGATCCCACATAAAACCAGATGTACAAAGTGGCACTTGCATCTGGAGTTTGTATGCAGCAGCTAGACACCCTGGTGTGCCTATTCCCTGTCTCCTCCTGTCTGTCTCTGTATCTTTTCTGTCTCTTCTCTGCTTGAAAATAAGTAAATAAAAACATTTTAGGGCTGGAGAGATGTCTTAGTGGTTAAGACACTTGCCTGCAAAATATAAGAACTCATATTCAAATCTCCAGGTCCCATATAACCAGACAACAGTGACACAGGCATGCAATGTTGCACATGCGCACAGGGGGCACATGCACCTGGAGTTCATTCACAGCAGCTAAAGCCCTGGCACACCCACTGTCACTCCCTATCTGCCTCATTCTTTCTCAAAACAAATAAATAAAAAGCCAGTGTGGTGGTACACACCTTTAATCCCAGCACTTGGGAGGCAGAGGTAGGAAGATTGCCATGAGTTCGAGGCCACCCTGAGAATACATAGTGAATTCCAGGTCAGCTCTGAGCTAGAGCTAGACCCTACCTCAGAAAACCAAAAATAATAATAATAATAATAATAATAATAATAATAAAAATATTTTAAATATAATAGTAATAAATAGGATACCACAAAAACAAAATAATCCAAAGATAAAATGAAAAGATTATTTATTGCTTACATGCTTATATGAAAGTTGTCAATAAAAAATAAATTCAAAAAATTATTTACACAATAAATCAAAGACCCAGCTAATGACTCCCATGTAAAGACCACCACTAGCAGAAGGGTAGGCAAAGGGCAGGAAAGAGCAGTTCACACAAAAACTGCAAATGAAAGCCAGGTCCGTGGTGGTGCACGCCTTTAATCCCAGCACTCAGGAGGCAGAGGTAGGAGGACCGCCGTGAGTTCGAGGCCACCCTGAGACTACATAGTGAATTCCAGGTCAGCCTGAGCTAGAATGAAAACCTACCTTGAAGAAGAAGAAGAAGAAAAAAAAAAAAACCAAAAAACTAGCCAGGCGTGGTGGCACACGCCTTTAATCCCAGCACTCGGGAGGCAGAGGTAGGAGGATCGCGGTGAGTTCGAGGACACCCTGACACTCCATAGTGAATTCCAGGTCAGCCTGGGCTAGAGTGAGGCCCTACCTCGAAAAACCAAAAAAAAAAAAAAAAAAAAACCCTGCAAACGAGAGCTAAAGGGATGGCACACTGGTTAAGGCACTTGCCTGCAGAGCCTAAGGACCTACGTTTGATTCCTCAGTACCCACATAAGCCAGATGCACAAGGTGGCAACTGGAATTCATTTGCAGTGGCTAGAGGACCTGGCACACCCATTCTCTCTTCCTCTCTCTCACTGGCTCTTTGTCTCTCAAATAGACAAATATTTTCCAAAGTTCTTTTAAAGCTACAAGGCTCAATTTCTCCTTCATATTCTCAAATCAGGCTTTACTCTGAACATATGAAGAACTTTTAAACATTACTGCGAGTGGAAATCTAAGTACTATTTTTATATAGAGCAATTTGGTAAGAACTATCCTTTTTTGTTGTTTTGTTTTTCTTTTTTAAATATTTTATTTTTACCTATTTATTTATTAGAGAGAGAATGGGCACACCAGGGCCCATAGCCACTGCAAACGAACTCCAGATGCATATGCCACCATGTGCATATGGCTTACGTGGGACCTGGAGAATCAAACCTGGGTCCTTAGGTTTCACAGGCAAGCGCCTTATCCGCTAAGCCATGTCTCCAGCCCTTTTGTTTTGTTTTTTGGGATAGGGTCTCACTCTAGCCAAGGCTAACCTGGAATTCACTATGTAGTCAGGGTGGCCTCGAACTCACGGTGATCCTCCTACCTCTGCCTCCCAAGTGCTGGGATTAAAGACGTTCACCACCACACCTGGCAGAACTATGCATTTTTTTAAAAATGTACATTTAAAAAAATTTTTCTTTCTTTCTCTGAGAAACAGGCAGGGAGGAGGGAGACAGAAATGGGTGTTCCAGGGCCTTTAACCACTGCAAACAAACTCCAGACACATGTGCCACCTTGTGATCTGGCTTACTTGGTCCTGGGGAATCGAATCTGGGTCCTTTGGCTTTGCCAGTCAAGTGCCTTAACCGCTAAGCCATCTCTCCAGGCCGGAATGTATATATATATATATATATATATATATATATATATATATATATATATATATTGTTTGTTTGTTTTTGTTTTTGTTTTTTTTGAGGTAGGGTCTCACTCTAGCCCAGGCTGACCTGGAATTCACTATGTAGTCTCAAGGTGGCCTTGAACTCACGGTGATTCTCCTACCTCTGCCTCCCCAGTGCTGGGATTAAAGGCATGCGCCACCACGCCCGGCCAGAATGTATATATATATACTTTTTAATTTCACATAGACCAGCCTGGCATGAGCGTCACTATGTGGTCTAGAATGACCTTGAATTCCTGAACCTATTGCCTCCACCTTCCAAGAACTGGAATTATAGGTATGCAGCATCATGTATGGCTTAAAAATTCACTGTTAGGCTGGAGAGATGGCTTAGCAGCTAAGGTGCTTGCCTGCAAAGCCAAAGGACCCAGGTTCGATTCCCCAAGACCCACATAAACCAGATGCGCAAGGTGGCACATGTGGCTGGAGTTAATTTGCAGTGGCTGAAGGCCCTAGCGTGCCCATTCTCTCTTTCTCTCTGTCTCTATTTGCCTCTCTCTCAAATAAATATATAAAAGTATTTAAAATAAAATAAATAAATAAATTCAGTTACCCTAAAATTTAACATCTAGAAATTAATCCCACAGATATGCATGTTTTGAAGTAAATGTATATATGGGTACATAAAGTATATACATCTATGTGTGTATACATGTATTTTATGGGAATAGCCATTTAACCACACTTTTAGCACCAAAATACTAGAAATTTGTAATTCCATCATGAATTTTGTGATCAACCATGAAAAGGGATGAGGTAAGCTCATCATACACTGAGCAGAGGGATGGACTCCAAGACAGAGCTGCATGAAGGGAAGGGAAACCAAGTTTGCTAGTGTATGTTCCGTTTAAAAGAATAAGAACATGTGCATGCTCTTCCTGTTTCTCCTCTCAGTGAGGGGGGGAGCACGGCTGCTGAAGGAGAACCATGCCTCCTCAGAATAAAGCACTTGGAGAGGCAAGGGTTATTATATAACCCCTTGGCACCTTTTTGGTTTTGGTTCCACTGACATATTTTCTAAGTTTGAAGAAAACTCAAAATTCTTTTTTATAAAGGAACTGTGACTGAGAGATTATTTGGCCAAGATTAAACACCTTAACAGCCTTACAGCTTAAGATGATAACAGAACTAGGAAGACAGCTCAGTCAGACTTGTTTTATAAGCATGAGTTTGGAGTTCAATCCCCAGAACCCACTCTTAAAAAGCCAGGCACGATGGCAGGTAACTGTAATCCCAGGGCTGGGAAGGCAAGAGACAGGCTGGCTCACTGGCCGGCCAGCCTGGTGTACTTGGAGAGTTCCAGGCCAATGAAAGACTCTTAGAAAAGGGTTGATGGCGTTCTGAAGAATGACACCTGAAGCTGTCCTCTGACCTACACACACACACGCACATGAACAAACATACACACTACACACACTCAAAACATTATAAAAATATATTTTTTTTTTTTTTGTTTTTCGAGGTAGGGTCTCACTCTAGCCCAGGCTAACCTGAAATTCACTCTGTAGTCTCAGGGTGGCCTCGAACTCACAGCGATCCTCCTAGCTCTGCCTCCCAAGTGCTGGGATTAAAGGCATGCACCACCACGCCCGGCTAAAAATATTAAGACTAGAGCCGGGCGTGGTGGCGCACGCCTTTAATCCCAGCACTCGGGAGGCAGAGGTAGGAGGATCGCCGTGAGTTCGAGGCCACCCTGAGACTCCATAGTGAATTCCAGGTCAGCCTGGGCTAGAGTGAGGCCCTACCTCGAAAAACCAAAAAAAAAAAAAAAAAAACCCTGCAAACGAGAGCTAAAGGGATGGCACACTGGTTAAGGCACTTGCCTGCAGAGCCTAAGGACCTACGTTTGATTCCTCAGTACCCACATAAGCCAGATGCACAAGGTGGCAACTGGAATTCATTTGCAGTGGCTAGAGGACCTGCACACCCTTTCTCTCTTCCTCTCTCTCACTGGCTCTTTGTCTCTCAAATAGACAAATATTTTCCAAAGTTCTTTTAAAGCTACAAGGCTCAATTTCTCCTTCATATTCTCAAATCAGGCTTTACTCTGAACATATGAAGAACTTTTAAACATTACTGCGAGTGGAAATCTAAGTACTATTTTTATATAGAGCAATTTGGTAAGAACTATCCTTTTTTGTTGTTTTGTTTTTCTTTTTTAAATATTTTATTTTTACCTATTTATTTATTAGAGAGAGAATGGGCACACCAGGGCCCATAGCCACTGCAAACGAACTCCAGATGCATATGCCACCATGTGCATATGGCTTACGTGGGACCTGGAGAATCAAACCTGGGTCCTTAGGTTTCACAGGCAAGCGCCTTATCCGCTAAGCCATGTCTCCAGCCCTTTTGTTTTGTTTTTTGGGATAGGGTCTCACTCTAGCCAAGGCTAACCTGGAATTCACTATGTAGTCAGGGTGGCCTCGAACTCACGGTGATCCTCCTACCTCTGCCTCCCAAGTGCTGGGATTAAAGACGTTCACCACCACACCTGGCAGAACTATGCATTTTTTTAAAAATGTACATTTAAAAAAATTTTTCTTTCTTTCTCTGAGAAACAGGCAGGGAGGAGGGAGACAGAAATGGGTGTTCCAGGGCCTTTAACCACTGCAAACAAACTCCAGACACATGTGCCACCTTGTGATCTGGCTTACTTGGTCCTGGGGAATCGAATCTGGGTCCTTTGGCTTTGCCAGTCAAGTGCCTTAACCGCTAAGCCATCTCTACAGGCCGGAATGTATATATATATATATATATATATATATATATATATATATATATATATATTGTTTGTTTGTTTTTGTTTTTGTTTTTTTTGAGGTAGGGTCTCACTCTAGCCCAGGCTGACCTGGAATTCACTATGTAGTCTCAAGGTGGCCTTGAACTCACGGTGATTCTCCTACCTCTGCCTCCCCAGTGCTGGGATTAAAGGCATGCGCCACCACGCCCGGCCAGAATGTATATATATATACTTTTTAATTTCACATAGACCAGCCTGGCATGAGCGTCACTATGTGGTCTAGAATGACCTTGAATTCCTGAACCTATTGCCTCCACCTTCCAAGAACTGGAATTATAGGTATGCAGCATCATGTATGGCTTAAAAATTCACTGTTAGGCTGGAGAGATGGCTTAGCAGCTAAGGTGCTTGCCTGCAAAGCCAAAGGACCCAGGTTCGATTCCCCAAGACCCACATAAACCAGATGCGCAAGGTGGCACATGTGGCTGGAGTTAATTTGCAGTGGCTGAAGGCCCTAGCGTGCCCATTCTCTCTTTCTCTCTGTCTCTATTTGCCTCTCTCTCAAATAAATATATAAAAGTATTTAAAATAAAATAAATAAATAAATTCAGTTACCCTAAAATTTAACATCTAGAAATTAATCCCACAGATATGCATGTTTTGAAGTAAATGTATATATGGGTACATAAAGTATATACATCTATGTGTGTATACATGTATTTTATGGGAATAGCCATTTAACCACACTTTTAGCACCAAAATACTAGAAATTTGTAATTCCATCATGAATTTTGTGATCAACCATGAAAAGGGATGAGGTAAGCTCATCATACACTGAGCAGAGGGATGGACTCCAAGACAGAGCTGCATGAAGGGAAGGGAAACCAAGTTTGCTAGTGTATGTTCCGTTTAAAAGAATAAGAACATGTGCATGCTCTTCCTGTTTCTCCTCTCAGTGAGGGGGGGAGCACGGCTGCTGAAGGAGAACCATGCCTCCTCAGAATAAAGCACTTGGAGAGGCAAGGGTTATTATATAACCCCTTGGCACCTTTTTGGTTTTGGTTCCACTGACATATTTTCTAAGTTTGAAGAAAACTCAAAATTCTTTTTTATAAAGGAACTGTGACTGAGAGATTATTTGGCCAAGATTAAACACCTTAACAGCCTTACAGCTTAAGATGATAACAGAACTAGGAAGACAGCTCAGTCAGTAAGGGACTTGTTTTATAAGCATGAGTTTGGAGTTCAATCCCCAGAACCCACTCTTAAAAAGCCAGGCACGATGGCAGGTAACTGTAATCCCAGGGCTGGGAAGGCAAGAGACAGGCTGGCTCACTGGCCGGCCAGCCTGGTGTACTTGGAGAGTTCCAGGCCAATGAAAGACTCTTAGAAAAGGGTTGATGGCGTTCTGAAGAATGACACCTGAAGTTGTCCTCTGACCTACACACACACACGCACATGAACAAACATACACACTACACACACTCAAAACATTATAAAAATATTAAGACTAGAGCCGGGCGTGGTGGCGCACGCCTTTAATCCCAGCACTCGGGAGGCAGAGGTAGGAGGATCGCCGTGAGTTCGAGGCCACCCTGAGACTCCATAGTGAATTCCAGGTCAGCCTGGGCTAGAGTGAGACCCTACCTCGAAAAACCAAAAAATATATATATATATATTAAGACTAAAATAGGAAATTAAGAATCTAGATGCAAATTAATGTGCATTTAAAAGGACTGGTTAGATGCCATAAGGAAATTTTCTTAAGTTATTGGCTTTCCAACTTTTCTTATACCAAACAATTGCTCTCTATTTTTAGACAGCAGCTTAACTACTTGGTGTTTTAGCAGCTCTAAAGTACTCTGGACAACCTAGGTCATCAACATTTGATCATTCCTTGCTTACAAAAAGAACATAAAGGCTGGAGGGATGGCTTAGCAGCTAAGGTGCTTGCCTGCAAAGCCAAAGAACTCAGGTTTGATTCCCCAGGATCCACATAAGCACAAAGTGGCTCATGCCTCTGGAGTTCGTTTGCAGTGGCCTAAGGCCCTGGCATGCCTATTCATTCTCATTCTCTCTCTCTTGTGTGTGTGTACCTGCCTCTTTCTCTCTCAAATAAATACAATTAAATTAAAATAATTTTTTCTTAAAAAAGAACATAACTATGCCATATGGCTTTAAACAAAACAACACAATGTCAAGTTAATAATTATATGCTTCTTAAGTGCTTCCTTGGTCTTAGATTATTTGAAGAGTGGAACGAAAATCCTAGTTAAAGGCAGAAAGCTGCACACTAACCAGCTGACCTGCCCCAGCACTGCCTTTCCAGTTCTACAGCAACGTGTCCAGGAATCCAGACCTGGTAGCAGCCTTCCCCTCATGGCCTGCAACTGCAAAGCAACATGCAGGCGTGTCACTGCGATGGCCTCAGCACTGTGGGGGCCACAACGGTGAGCCTCTGCAGGGAAGAGGAGATCAGCACAGAAACACCACTCACTCGGGCAAGATCCCGCACACATCAACCTTCTAACAAGGCTACTGGACTCTTGCTCAGGGCTCCCCTTTGTTTCTTTGACTGTATCGTCTTCCCTGACACTGATGCAGCCAACCACACAATCAGCTGACAAAAATATGATGTGGATTCCAATTGTTCTCTACAACAATCGTCCTGCTAACTTATATTCATTGCTAATCATACACCACTCTTTAATTATTTGCTAAGGAAATAACCTTTATCTTTTTTTTTTTTTTTTTTTGGTTTTTCGAGGTAGGGTTTCACTCTAGTTCAGGCTGACGTGGAATTCACTATGGAGTCTCAGGCTGGCCTCGAACTCACGGCGATCCTCCTACCTGCCTCCCGAGTGCTGAGATTAAAGGCGTGCGCCACCTCACCCGGCTTATAACCTTTATCTTCACAAAGTAAAAATAGTCTCCTATTAAAAGCACTGGTTACTCTCACCAAAAAGGATGGCTGTGGACTGTGGCTATTACAAAGACAAAAGAGTTTAAATAGACTTTTCAGCAGAAGAAAACCAAATTAAGTATCCAATAGCCTAAAAAGGCACCATTAAAGTTTAAAATGGGTAAACAGAAGAGAAAATGGCTCAGTATATAAGAAAGCTTACATGACTTTTCAGCTTTTTATTTTGCTTCTGCATTTATGCTACTTTCTAAGCATGTGTGCTAATAAAAATCTAGACTCAGCTTCAATGGTATCAATGAGGAGATGCTGCTAAATACACCCGATGTCAGAGACAGGTTTCTTCCTTTCCCCGTGCGTTCTTTCTGGGGTAACTGTTTTAGAAATCAGTAAATTTCTAAGAAAATAAAGAATGCAGGGAAATGTCAAACTTCTTTTCCATAAACACATTTTTAATTCTTAAGCCATGGCACAATCCCTTGTCTCCCCCTCCCCAAAAAGCTTCTAAAGCCAACTGTATTGCAGAGTTTCAGACAGACTAAATTTAGCCAGTTCTGTTCATCAGAGGAATGCTGTGTGTCAGCCACATCAAAGCCCAAGGGCAGCCTGATAAACACTGAATACAGGTCACGTAGCTCTGTAGCTAACAAACTCTAAGAGAGCCTGCACTCGGGGGCATTCAAAGCAGTTTTGTCATCAACAATCTAGTATCCCTTGAGCCCCCATGTCGGTTCAGTTGCTAAGCAACTCTGGTGTTAATGTCTTAGAGGAGAAAAACTTACCCGGCATCTGGCCGTTCATCTGGTTCTGCATGTGTGGTGCAGGAGGACCCCCACCTACCATTCCATCTGAAGGCATGTTGTGAGAGCGCGGAGGTGGGGGAGGGCCACTCTGGTTCATCCCTCCAGGACCCATAGGCATATTCTGCGTGGGTGGCTGAAAGAAGACAGTTTCGTGAAACAAGGGAAACAGCTATACTGATACACTGAAGATGCATACGGAATCACGGCCGCCTATATGACTAGACGGTTAGAAACAAAACAACTGACAAGCATTTCAATCTCTTCTAATGCATTTTAATGATGGACTTATTGACATCCTATGTAATATCCCCCACAACTTCACAAGACGCTTAGTAGAGCCGCAGCATCTGAGAACCTCAGAACAAAAGTACACCCCAATTAAGGCGTATTTTACTTTTAAAAAATCTTGGGGCAGGTGTGATGGCACATATCTTTAAACTCAGAACTAGGGAGGAAGAGGTAGAAGGATGTCATGAGTTTGAGGCCTGCCTGAGACTCCATAGTGAATTCCAGGCCAGCCTTAGCTAGAGCAAGACCTTCCCTCAAAAAACAAACAAAAAAAAAAAAAAAAAAAAAGAGAGCTACAGAGTTGGCTTAGCTGTTGAGGTGCTTGCAGGCAGAGCCAAAGGACCCAGGTTCAAGTCTCCAGTACCCACATAATGCCAGTTGTACAAAGTGGCACATATGTCTGGAGTTCATTTGCAGTGGCTGGAGTCCTTGGCGCTGCCACTCTCTCTCTTTCTCTAATAAGTAAATAAAATATTTCCTAAAAGAAAACAATAAATAAGATGACTTAGCTGTTAAGCGCTTGCCTGGGAAGCCTAAGGACCCCGGTTCAAGGCTCTATTGCCCAGGACCCACACATAAAGCCAGATGCACAAGGGGTTACATGCGTCTGGAGTTCGTTTGCAGTGGCTGGAGGCCCTGGCATGCCCATTCTCTCTCTGCCTCTTTCTCTGTCTGTGGCTCTCAAATAAATAAATAAAAAATAAACAAAAAAATTTAAAAAATAAACAAAAAATAAAAAAATCTCAGGGCTGGGAAGATGGCTCAGTGGGTAACGTGCTTGCCATGCAAACCTAAGAATCTGAGTACCGATCCCTAGAACCCACTTAAAATGTCAGGTGTACTGGTGTGCCTGTAATCCCAGCACTGGGGAGGAGGACACATGCCTCTCTGGGCTTGCTGGCCAGCTAGTCTAGCCTAATGGACGACCTTGAGACCTTCTATCTAAAAAGTAAGGCTGAAGACTGGAGAGATCACTCAGTGGATAAGGCGCTTGCCTGCAAAACCTAACAACCCAGGTTTGATTCCCCAGTACCCACATAAAGACAGGTGCACAAAGTGGAACATGTATCTGGAGTTTCTTTGCAGTGGCTAGAGGCCTGGTGTATGCCTTCTCATTCTCTCTCTTGTAAATAAATAAAAATGTTCAAAAAAAAGTAAGGTTGAGAATGTCAGAGAAAGATACACAACTGTGACCTCTGGCCCCCACATGTAGGCACACCCACACGTGTGTACTTGCATAGAAACATGTATACACACATGCATACCACACAATCACACACTCAACAGAGGAAAAAGGGTGGGAGAAATCTCATGGGTGAAAAATAAAATTTGTAATATTCAATACAAACAGAATCTTGTATATTTATTTAGGATCTCTTGTGCCTATTAGTTATTTCAACTGTGTTTAAGAAAAGTCTCATTTCATTTTTAACATATTCAGATAGACTTAACATTCAGATAGATTTTATGTGCAAAAGGGACAATAATAGTAAGCTATAAAAGAACCAAAGTCCCCCAGTATGATGTATTTTATACTGCTTGGGTATGGGGAGCGATGGCAGTAGAGTGTGTCTTTAAAAACACAGAAACAACAGTTGAGCTCAGCATTTTTATACCACCACTGTTGTAGACCAGGAACATCACTGACGGCCACCAAGGGCACACAGACAGCTGCCTCGAAAGAATGCCGTTGGCACGTTTCCTAATGAAATTGTGAAGAAAACCACTGACGACCTTGAGAGTTCACAAAAGGGTGAAAGGGAAAACAGATACAGACATGAAGTGGTCTGCAACGCCCGGCCCCTTCTCGGGGATGTTATGGCAGGAAAACTAAGGAGCGAGTCTCTCTTTAACCCACCACTTTCAGACTGCAGGAGGGCAGCAAGGCAGCTTCTCCACTGACCTGCTTCTGCCTCCTTCCCTGGCTGCTTCCCCGTGTGTGCATCACGTCCAGTCCAGGAAACTGTTCCCACACTGTTGATGTACATTAGCTCCTATACAGTGTTCCAGATTTTGTGAACACGGCTCTTTGGCACAGCTTTGTATACACTGATCTTTAGCCAACGTGTACACCCCAAACTTCTAACTAAACATTTAAACAATGGCTAACAGGCATAGGAAAAACTAGGCACTACTTAACTAGCACTCATTTTTTAAAATTCACAATTTTGGGACTGGGGAGATGTCTCAGTAGATAAAGTACTTGCCATTCTAGTTGGAATATCCAAGTTCGATTCTCAGGCCCCACAAGCTGCAAACAGTAGTGGACTTCTATAACCCTAGCATGCTGACAGAAATGGGAGCTGGAGAGATGGTTTAGTGGTTAAGGCACTTGGTTGCAAACCCTGATGGCCAGGTTCAATTCCCCAGTATCCACATAAAGGCAGATTCACAAAGTGATGCATGCATCTGGGGTTTGTTTGCAGTGTCTCTCTCTCTCTTTTAAGTAAATAATAATTATTTTTTTAAAAAAAAGAAATAGGAGGTGGAGACAAGAGAATTTCCCAGAGCTCCTGGCAAACACAACAAAGGGCAAGAATGAGGTGCCTCGAATGAGGTAGACAGGCTAGAACTGACCCCAACATTGTCCTCTGACCTACACACACACACACACACACACATCCACAATCACATATGAGCACACATACATACACACAACATGCACATACACAAAAATAAAATTTCTTTTCCAAATTACGATTTTTAATTTTTTTTTCAAGGTAGCCCTCTAGCCCAGGCTAACCTGGAATTCACTATGTAGTCTCAGGGTGGCCTCAACCTCACAACAATCTTCCTACCTCTGCTCCCAAGTGCTGGGATTAAAGGCATGTGCTACCATGCCAAGCTAATTTTTAATTTCTTTGCAACTAAATCTTGATCATTGATCATTAGTAAGAACTTAAAATCTTATCTTCAGAATTTATCCAATTTATATCTTTAAATTATTAATAATTTGTTTGTTTTAAAATAATTTTTAGATAACTGTCATATATCTTCCTTCTAATAATCCTTTATACATCATGCTTTAAATCTGGTTATTTTATTTTATTTTTATTTATTTATTTATTTGACAGAGAAAGAGAGAGAGAGAGAGAGAGAGAGAGAGAAATGGGCGTGCCAGGGCCTCCAGTCACTGCAAATGAACTCCAGATGCCCTTGTGTATCTGGCTAACGTGCATCCTAGAGAATTGAACCTGGGTCCTTTGGTTGCAGGCAAACGCCTTATCCACTAAGCCATCCCTCTAGCCCTGGTTAATTTTTTGTAATTTATGTATAAAATGTCCTTGGTCACTATTATCAACATGACAGAGTACCGTGTATCAAACCTCCTGCTATTTTCTCATAAACGGTGACAAAACGTTGAAACAGCCACGTGGAACAGGAGGAGCTGCACTTCTTGAAAGAAGGGGTGACTATAAGACCAGCTCTACAATGACCTTGGCTTGTCCTTGAGTTTCCTGTTCCAGGGTCAAAGAACCCAAGTAGAAACATATAGTCCTTTAGACTAAAAAGAGTAAGTTTTTTCTTTTTTTCCTGGTTTTTCGAGGTAAGGTCTCACTCTAGCCCAGGCTGACATGGAACTCATTCTGTAGTCCCACGCTGGCCTCGAACTCACAGCGATCTTCCTACCTCTGCCTCCTGAGTGCTGGGATTAAAGGCGTGTGTCATCACACCCAGCTAAGAATAAGAATTTTTGACTAGCAGAAAGTACATAACTACATAAAAAAGACCCAGAAAGAAAAAAAGCATGATTAGGGAGGGAATTCAATAAAACTGCTTAAAAAAAAAAAAAAAAAAAAAAAGAGCAGCTAGGAGGCAAAGATTAGAGTCTAGCTGCTGCAGCCCATGGCTGGAGGGTGGGACCCACCAAGTTAGATGGGCCTTCAAAGACTTCACAAAAATCTCTCCTTAGACCAAGATCACACTTAAGAGATAAGCCTTAACAAGAGTTCCAATTAACCTGCATTAAACTCAAAGTGATCTCCTAGCATTTCACACACCAAAGTGAAACAAACAATTCTCATTGGAAGAAAGCAACAGGAACGTGAGCTTCTAAGTATCCATCCAAAGTGTCTGTCTGATATTCTGTTAAAACAAACTGCGCATCCAGGTATGGCAGTGCACACCTTGAATCTCAGCATTCGGGGAGGCTGAGTGTAGGAGAATCGTCCTGAGTTCAAGGCCAGACTGGAGCTACAGAGCAAGTTCCAGGTCAGTCTAGGCTAGAGTTAGACCCTGCATTGGGGAAAAGAAAAAGAAGAAAAGGAAAAACAAAAGGGCAGAGCATTCTAAGGGGGGAGAGATGGTTCAGTGACTAGCGCACCTTCCTGTCCACGCATGAGGGCCTAGGGGGCCTGATTCACATCCTACATAAACAGCTGACCATGGCCAGATGTACCTGTTACCTCAGTCCTAGTACCCTGGTCTCTGGAGAGCAGAGAGCAGGGAATCACCCAGGCTTGCACACAGTATCAGTAAGAGATTCCAGTTCAAGCAAGTGATACAGTGAAGTACTCGACATTTTATCTGGCCACCACAGGCAAGTACCCTAGCCACAGGCAGGTGAATGGAGCACCACAAGGGCATATACTTATGCATATACTATACACACACACCTAACAAAAAAATAAAATTATAGTCGACCATGGTGGCACACACCTTAAATCCCAGCACTTGGGAGGTGGTAGAAAGATGGCCATGAGTTTGAGGCTACTCTGAGACTACATAGGGAATTCTATGTCAGCCTGGGCTAGAGTGAGACTCTACCTAGAATAAATAAATAAATAAGTAATAGAATAAAATTATAGAAACTAAAGGGCATTCTAAAAAAAGAAAAAGAAAAAAAAAGAATGGCCAAAACAAGCAAGATGGCTATAACAACATAAAAGTAAAAACTACAGAAATACAGAATGTCAACAAAAATGTAGAGAAAACAAAACAATGGGAAAACAAAAAGGTACGGTCCATGGGAGAGTATGTCAGTTCTTCAACATCTAGCAATTCTAGCTTCAGTCTATATTCCAGTACTGAAAACATATTCATGCAACACATGTATGTAAATTTTCATAATGGCATTACTCAGAACCTCCAAATAGAAAAACCCAATGCCTACTGTTGCAGTCAAGTTCGCATTGCTGGTAGAAATCACCCAACAAAGAGCAGCTTGGGGTAAAGAAGAGGTTTATTTAGGCTTACAGGCTCGAGGGGGAAGCTCCACGATGGCAGGAAAAAACGATGGCATAAGCGGAGGGTAGGCATCACCCCCTGGCCAACATAAGGTAGACAATAGCAACAGGAGAGTGTGCCAACACTAGCAAGGGGGAGCTGGCTATAATACCCATAAGCACACCCCTAACAATATACTGCCTCCAGGAGGTGTTAATTCCCAAATCTCCATAAGCTGGGAACCTAGCATTCAGAACACCTAGTTTATGGGGGACGCCTGAATCAAATCACCACACCTATCAACTAACAAATGGGTAAGTCAGCTACGGTAAATGGTTACAAGGGAGCGACAGCCACAAAGTTCAACAAGGATGAACTTGTGAATATGAAAGAAGCTAGGCTGAAAGGGAGCACCCATCGTATGGGCCAACTTTTATGACGGAACAGTGTAGGCAGATCCAGAGACAGGAAGGAAGTCCATTAGTTTTGCTAGGAGGGGCTGAGGGAAGAACTGGGACTGGCCGACATGAGAGAGAAGGGTTATTGAAATGACACAGTGGTGGTTGCACAACTGTGAACACACATTTTTAAATCCTAAATTAGTTGCTGCAAGATGAAGTCTATATGTGTCTGAAATAGCTTCAGAAGGTCCTCCCTAATATTCATTCACTCTCACCAAAGGCTTTAGAATGTGCAGTCTTGAATCTTAGCAACAGGTTTGAGACCTAAACAGCTGATTCCTTAATTTAATAATTTTGCCACTGCCCTGTTATCTTGACACCACCCTCAAATAAAAACATCAAGTAGAAAACTCAGTATTAACAATAAAATCTGAATGACTGGTCGTCCATAATTAGTATTTCCCACATCCTTTTGTGGGGTAATGATTTCAATTTTCTTTAGGGCTCTGGCTCTGGAATGACTCATCTACTAACCATACTTTCCCCAGATTTAGCAACGACCGCCACATTCAATTCAATCTTACTTACAGGAAGCATTCCTTGCATAATAAATTGAACATTCCACTTCAACTCAACTCTGAAAACTCAAGACTTCCCAACTTCGAGAATACTGATTACTAAAGTCATTCCAAATTCATTTACTTGGAACAGTGTGGGGGTTTGAGTGTGAACTGTCCCCCATTGCCTCATGTGTTTGCCTAATACTTAGTCCCCAGCAGTGGAGCCTTTAGGATTGTGGCTTTGCTGAAGGTTTATCATCAGAGTGGGCCTTGAGGTTTATTAGCCCAGCCCCGCCGAGTGTTAATAGCGCACTCTCTCTTCATGCTGACAGGGGATGAGATGAGCAAGCTTCCTGCTCCTGCTACTCCTTCCTCACCATGACGAAGCTTCCCCTGGAAACTCTTTCCTACAAGGGCTTCTGGTTGAGTGTTTTGTCCCAGCAACAAGAAGGTACAGCTACATCCAGCCTTCTTCAAATCTGTGATCAAGTGCTCAGGTTACAGGTGACACTATGCCTGGCTCACTTAACTTTTCCTGGATTATGCCTCAAAAGCATAAAAAGAATGGGTGAGGATGTAGCTCAGTAAAACACGTGTTCAGACTGTGCAAACTCCTGGGTTTGGTAACCAGGAACACACACACAAAAAGTTTTTAATAAAACCAAAACTAACCACTCCTCAACTGTGGTAAAATAGAACTCTGGATTTACAAAAGGTTGTATGCAACTCTGTGATCTTTGTAGTACTGAGGAACTAACCAATGGCATCAAGCTAAATCGATGCCACGTAAGGTACTGTCCGTTAAGAAACAGAAAGATGTATCTGCTCATTCCTGTGTGACAGTAATCTTCATTTTTAACTTAACTGGCTGGACTAGAGCCTAGGAAATTATAACACATACCTTTGGATGTGTCACTAAAGGTATTTCCTGAAGCAGTTATTAGATTATGAGGATTCTGACATAATCAGTAGTTTAGTCCATTGATGAATTTGAAACTAGAACAGTCTGTCACGAGGTGGAGGTAAGGTGGTGCCTAGCGGAAGGAAGTGGGTCGCTGGAGGGGTCACCTTTGAAGAGCGGATCTTGGCCCTGGCCCCTTCCTATCTTTCCATGTTTCTCTCTTGCCACGAGCCTAAAAACAGCTGAGCCAACTGACCAAGGGCAGAAACTCTAAAAACGATGCACTAAAATAAAATTCTTCCGGTATATTGTAGTGATGGGAAAAAATGGCTAATATGCCTCTTATTTGTTTTTATATTATTTTTACATCTGTAAAAATTTGGGGCTGTAGAGATGGCTTAGCGATTAAGGCATTTGCCTACAAAGCCAAAGGACCCTGGTTCAATTCCCCAGGACCCACGAGAGCCAGATGCACAAGGGGGCACATGCATCTGGAGTTTGTTTGCAGTGGCTGGATGTCCTGGTATGCTCATTCTCTCCCTCCCTCCCTCCCCCCCCTCTCTCTTTCTCTCTCTCTCCCTCTTTCCCTCTCTCTCAAATAAGTAAATAAAATATATTTTTTAAATTTTGGTTAAATTATAAAAGTAATGAATTTATATAATTGTTAAATGAAACAGAAAAAAAATAACCATTCTGAAAGTGTGGTGTGCACATACATCTCCAAAAAAAATATTTTACATCAATCAGACACACATAAACAGATTTTTCTTCTATAAATAGGGTAACACGATCTGGGATATTTTAAATTTTACTGTAGACATTACTCTTTACAGTATATGCATCAACCTTACACAGAAAATGTAGAATTCAATTGTAGCCAAAACCAAGAGAACTCATCAATTACTGACACTTGCTCCTGATTCGTGGGCTTTCTGTTCTCTGTAGGAATGACTACATACAGTACTGTAGTTTGCATGTGTCTGTCACGTTGCGGCACAATGTTCGCTCACTGTGCTGGGGGACACTTGCCTGGGACGG
Organism: Dipus sagitta; assembly: GCA_036346955.1. Classification (NCBI taxonomy): domain Eukaryota; kingdom Metazoa; phylum Chordata; class Mammalia; order Rodentia; family Dipodidae; genus Dipus; species Dipus sagitta. Next base: position 35,660,745 of record CM070785.1, on the reverse strand, counting down.
CAGGGGCGGAAGGCGGGATGTCCTGCTTCATCCCTTTCACAGGGTCACCTCTGGAGCCGGAGTCTCTTACTAATTCTGGAGCTTGCAGGAGGACGCTGATGATTCCTGGGCTCTGCTCCCCTGTGAGTCTCAGGTTACAGGCACATGTGGCCATGCCCAGCTGTTTCATGGGTTACCTGGACTCGAACTCAGGCAACCTCAGGCCCCTCCCAGGGCCTCATGCTTATGCAAGAAGCTCACCAACCCAATGAGCCATCTCTCCAGTCCTTCTTACAGTATATTTTAAGGGACAATCTTCAAGATCCTTAGTTTTGGAAGACACTTTCACTTATTTTAAATATTTCTGTGAACAATTCAAACATTTGCATACATACATACACCAAAACATTTCTATTCTTCATAGTGAGACATATCCCATCTCTTTACATATGTAGATTACATTAGATGGGCATCTGGATTTTGCATATGATCCTGCAAATACCATATTTGTTATCTGAAAGATCATCAATGTAAAATAGTCCCTGAAATATTAATCCCTTCTAGAAAGGTATACTCACAGTGCTACCTATGAAAAGCATGTGTTCAGAAGGAAGTTTTCCCTAATCCCCAACAGCAGAACTGTAATTACTTCCACTGTTTGAAATGTACTTTCAACACAATGTTTCTAAAGTAGCATATATTATACTGGAGAATTTGTGTTATCTTTTGATTATAGAAGTTGTAGGCATGTAAAACACTGTTTTACATTTTTAAAGGAATCAAATCAATATCTTCCTCACTTCTTCCTTTTTCATCTCAAAAAAAAAAAAAAGGATTCCTCACTTCAAGATCAGATAAATATTGATGCCTTAATTTGTCCTGAATCTAATAAACACTACAAAGACATTTTATTTTTAGCCCACTTCCTGTTTTGACTATTGGATTTTCTTTAATTATGTGTGTGAGATGTGTGTACGTGGGTACATGTGTGCCACAGAGTGTGTGTAGAGGTCTGAGCACAAGCATGGGGTGTTTATCCCGTTCTACTTCGCTTGAGGCAGGGTCTCCCTTGTTCTGCTTTTTGCTGCTTTGTGTGCACCAGTCTCTGTGGCCTGTGGGCTTCTGCATCCTCCTGGCTCCTCTTCCCACTGCCAACGTTGCGTTGGGATCACAGCCACATGCGTCCAGCTTTTTACATGGATGCTGGGTGTGGTGGTTTGATTTAGGTGTCCCCCATAAACCTAGGGGTTCTGAGTGCTAGGTCCTTAGCTGATGGCAATTTGGGAATTAAAGTCTCCTAGAGGCAGTGTATTGTTGGGGGCAGGCTTATGGGTGTTATAGCCAGCTTCCTCCTGCCAGTATTTGGCACACTCCCCTGTTGCTGTTGTCCATCTGATGTTGTCCAGGAGGTGACGTCCACCCTCTGCTCATGCTATCGTTTTCCCCTGCCATCGTGGAGCTTCCCCTCGAGTCTGTAAGCCAAAATCAACCCTTCCTTCCCAGAAGCTGCTCTTGGTCGGGCATTTTCTGCCAGCAGTGCGAACCTGACTGCAACAGTAGAGAACTGAAGTTGGGCCAGCAGACTTGCTAACAAGAGCTAAGCCATCTCTCTAGTCATTCAGATGTTTTAATTAACTTCTCTTAATTTGTAGAACCATGCTATGCACTAGAGAAAGAAGATCAAGCTGCGGTAGGTAAAAGAAAGGTTAGGAAGTCTGACACTCCCACCATGCTCCTGACTAAAAGAACTCAATGCTCTTACTGACTTAAGATGGCAAATATAAAAATAAAACCTGTGGGCACAAAGGAAATCTTATTTATATCAGAGAAGAGAGGGGGAGCTGAGGAGAAATGAGCTTTGTCAATATTGTGCAAAAAAGGCATATGGAATATAAAAATGGTTATGTCTAGCAGAAGCTACATTCTTGTCTCTCACTCAGGCAAGAACATCCATATTTGGGAACCATCTGTGAATAGTTAGAAAACTGAAGTCTAGATATAGGAAGCTAAGTGTGGATAAACTTTCCAAGGAAGAATGTATAGACTGAGAAAATGCAAGTATGTTAAAGTGATGAGCTGGGTGTGGATTGAGAGGTAAAAAGAGAAAACTATCATGGAAGCCAAAGGAAAAAACTTGTTAAGAAAAAATGGTGAATATTATCATACTTACTAAATAAATAACATTATCAGGTCTAACAAACACCATGACTTAAAATGATGTCAATTCTGAAGAAAAGTTATTTTGCTAACTTTCAATAAGACTGGAAACCTTTCACTTTAATATCATAATTAGGGACTAGAGAGATGCTTTAGCAATTAAAGGTGCTTGCCTGTGAAGCCTAAGGACCCAGGTTCAGTTCCCCAGAACCCATGTAAGCCAGATACACACGGTGGTACATGCGCCTGGAGTTTGTTTGCAATGGCTAGAGGCCCTGATGCTCCCTTTCTCTCTCTCCTCTCAAATAAATAAATAAATATAAAATATCTAAATAACATCATAATTAAACAGCAAGCTACAGAATAGTGCGAAAAAGCAAGATAAAGTACTTTTACCTCTTTTATTTGTACCAAAACCAGATGGAAGGACAGGGGATAGAACTCAACATATGGTGGTTGCCTTGGATGTGCACAGCCTGGGATCCTTGCCCACCACAAAGAGGGTGCTGATTAAACTAATATATTCTGAGCTGGGCGTGGAGGCACAGGTAGGAGGATCACCTTGAGGTCAAGGCAACCCTGAGACTACATAGTGAATTCCAGGTCAGCCTGGACTAGAGTGAAACCCTACCTCAAAAAAAAAAAAAAATATATATATATACATATATATATATTCATATATATATTCATATATATATATATATATATATATACATACATACATATTCTGCCCATCTTCCAAATGTTCCAAGGCTTTCAGCGTGTGTTCTTTCACCGATATTATCGCACTTGTACAGGATAAATTGCTGTATAAAATGCCACCCAATGAAGTACTGACAAGATGCCCTAGGGCACTGGAGAGATGACTTAGTGGCTAAGGCTCTTACCTGGGAAGCCTAAGGACCTAAGTTCAATTTCCCAGCACCCACATAAGCCAGATGCACGAGGTGAGGCATGCACCAGGAATTCATTTACAGCAGCTGGAGGCCTTGGCATGCCCATCCTTCTCAATCTCTCTCTCTCAAATAAATAAAAAATTTTAAATGATGCTCTGCAGCTGACTCAGTGAACCTAAAGACTGAAAGTGTCTTTACTGGAGCATTTGGAAAACACAGCTACACAAACACTGCCCAGAGTTTTGTAGAATATCAAATGTTACATCACCAAAAAATTTACACATCAGAAAAATGAAAAGCAATACAGAAAATATAAAGAAGAAGCAATTCTGGATTGGGATGAGTTCAATGGGAGAGAGAAATCATCAGTGAAAATACTCAACAGTGGACACTGCAAGCCTTATATTCAGCCAGCCAGGCCAAATGAGCCAACAGGTGCAATAGTGACATGTCTGTCATGGTGGAAACCAACTGCCCTCTAATTGGACTGGAAGCCCGCTCCATGGGAGGGAATACATCCCTGATACTGAAAACTTATAACAGGGGTAAGTCATGAGCCCTAGAGGTGTAACATCTGCTGCTACCTGGCTAAATGTATATACTATGCTTATCAAACTGCCTGGTAAGCACTTCTCTTAATGTTCATACCCTTATATTAATGCAACTCTCACTTTTGGTAGAGAACCTTCTCTTTTCTGATGGCAGTGACCTTGGGATGACTCAAAAGGCATCATGGTGCTGGAAAGAAGTGACCGGAGTGCTCAGTGCTGCAATATCTCTATCACACCTTCCAAGGCTCAGGGGTCCATTGCAGAAGAGGTGGCAGAAAGAATGTAAGAGCCAAAGAAAGGCTAGGACTCCTTACGACGTGCTTCCCCCAGACACAAAATGGCCTGGATATCCATGACCTCACAGTGCCTGACACGACCTACACAAGACCAGCATAACAGGAGGAAAACATGATGACATCAAAATAAAAGAGAGACTGATTGAGAGGGGGAGGGGATATGATGGAGAATGGAGTTTCAAAGGGGAAAGTGGGGGAAGGGAGGGTATTTTTTATAATCATGGAAGTTGTTAATAAAAAAATTTGAAAAGAAAAAAAAATATGGCATCCCTTCAGAAAGGCAAGAGAGCCAGGAGTGGTGGTGCACGCACTCAGGAGGCAAAGGTAGGAGAATCACTGTGAGTTGGAGGCCAGCCTGAGACTACACAGTGAATTCTAGGTCAGCCTGGACTAGAGCAAGACCCTACCTTGAAGAAAGAAAAAAAAAAAGGCAAGAGAAATGAATAACTAAATCTCAAGATACACAAGCCAGCTCTCAGAAGGCCAAGGCACAGAGGATGAGAATTCAAGTCCAGTTTTGGACTACATAGTCAATTCAAGGCCAGCCTAGACAATACAACTCGACTCTGCTCTAAAGCACACACAAGCACACACACACACACACACACACACACACACACACACACAGATATACATTCTAACCAAAAATTGTTCTTATATTTTTATAAAACTAAGAGAGAATGTAATATTGTGTCTGGCATGTATTACAGAAGCTATACCACTTAAGACTTCAAGATACTTCCACATGTTGTAGGAATAATACTTCAAATTAGGACAAGTTGACATAACCCAGGCTTGCCCAAACCCACAAGTTACAAAGAGAGTTTGATGAGGTGGCAGAAGAAGGGACGTGGAGAGGGGCAAGCCACAGCCACCAGAGGACGTCTTATAAGCTGCACCCTCTTCCCCAGCTACTCAGGAGATCCGGTAAGAGCGGAGAAAGGAGTGCAGTGGGCAACACTGGTCTAGAAGCTGAAGCACTTTGATCCCCAACAACATCAAGAAATCAATGTTTGGGCCATAGACGAACGCTGCTCTCAGCCGTGGTCGGCAAAGCTTCTTTCTGCAGTGCGTGCTGAGTACTGGAGACTGGAAATCGTGGAAGTGCTGAGAACAAAGTGAGTGTTAGGTGTTCGGTGCTAAGGCGCCCCAAGGCTCGGGGGACAATGCAGGGGATGGGCAGAGTGGAAATGACACGGCTGTTCCACTCACGAGCTCAAGGTGGTCACTGTTATCACACAAGACCCGCACAAGATCGGGTCCACCAATATTCCCTCTGGGTGGCAGAGGAGCTCGGGGGCTCCCCACACCGACCCCCCCCCCCCGAGGATGTGGTTGCTGGGGCATTGGCATTTTCTTCTGCCCTAGTCCCTCAAAATTATCACATTATTGACTTACACAGATGATAAAGGTTTGCTTTTTCAGTCCCTACCATAAACTGGCAGGCTTCGCTCTCACTGCAGAGTCCTTCCTCAAGGCATGGCCAGCAGCCCCACCTTCTGTCAGTTGTGGGTAAAAAGGCAACACACCCCATTAGACAAAAATTTCACTAACCTCTTTCACTGAAAGTACAAATCAGATTGTTTTCAACGGTTTACAAATCTCATTACAAAATCTTCACTTACAGCTAGATGTTCCCTACAGCTACATTGATCATATTGTCACTCATTTTTCTATCAAACCTCACCAATTACAAGTATCTGTTCCAAAAAAAAAAGCTAACAGTATATACTCATCAACAGCTCTTACGTAACCTCAACTGGCTCCTACCTTCCTTGGCAATTCCTAATGCACCTCTGTGCCTTTCTTAAAGGGGACACTAGTCTAAACTCACTTCTAGCAGCTGCAGCGAATAACTCAAGCCCTACAACAAAACCAGCTAGCTCTCTCTTGCACTCCTAGATTTACCTATCTGTTCATTTTTAACACCCCCCATTCTCTTACAACAGTGACTGAATGATTAACTGCTGCCAATACCTATACACCTTAACAAAAAACTTATACTCAACGCCAACAAAGAATTGTTTATTTTTGGTTTTCTGAGGTAGGGTCTCACTCTAGCTCAGGCTGATGTGGAATTCACTATGCAGTCTCGGGATGGCCTCAAACTCTCAGCAATCGTCCTACCACTGCCTCCCAAGTGCTGGGATTAAAGGCGTGTGCCACCATGCCCAGCCCCCTTTCTGCTTCTAAATAACTCCCCAAACATCCTTATAGTTTACTTACAGACTCTATGTGGGCCCAAGCCATCCCACTGTTATTTCAAGCCTCCTCGGCTTACACCTCTGGTTCCTTTTTATTATCAGTCTTTACTTCTATTCAAAGCCTTCTTTATAAAGGAACCTATCTAGCTTTCATTCAACACATCTGATCCCATGCAAAACTGCCAGGCCCCCTTACAGAGGGTAACTATCATATAAAATACCCAGTTATGCCTCTCTTTCGACAAACAACTTCTCATTCATTTTTTTTTCACCAGCCAAAGAAATCCTTACAAAAACAATTTCAATTATCACAGACTCAAGCTCAACAACTACTCAGTCTTGTCTTGGCTGTCAGTCATTGGGACCCATCACCAAGGGGAGTTAGCCCCCAGGTCTTCATCCTGATGAACTGGATGACAAATGGGTACAACTCACATTCGTTATTTTGGTATTTTAAATTTGTTCACGTCTGTGTTAATATTTTTTCTGGGTTTGTTTTTGCTCAATCACATGAATCTGCTGAGCTGTTTGCAAACATTTACTCAGGGCTTTTTCTGTCATGGAAATTCCACAGCAAATTATATATGTGTATTTATATATCCAAAGTTTTTACCTCTTTTTGTCAACTATGAGAAGTACACATTTCATGACATTCCCTGTAACCCCCAAGGACAAGCTATGGTCAAGCAAGTCTATTTATTACTCAAAAATCAATATATAAACAAAGGGGGGTTAGGGACTGGCTGTTCAAGAACAACTTGCTAAAGCAACTTTAAATTTTTTTAATTCATCTTCTCAATTCCCCTTAACATCTGAAAATAAAACAAACAAAAAAGAAAAAACACATTGAAAACAAGAAGTCTGGGTACCAGGTTGCATTTCTTCTCTGGAGTCTGAGGAGATTGTATCTGGCCTCTGTGGCTCTGTGCAAGATGGTAGGGGGAAATACCAGGAGGGATCCTGAATGTCCCAGAAGCCAGAAATGATGTGTTGAAATTTTGAAGTTTTCTGAGAATCCAATATGCTACTGCAGGAAGGTGCAAGGGAGGGTCCCTGTGCCCCACAAGCTGCAGGGGGTCAGTGTCATTTGAGGATGTACCTGTGGAGTTTAGCAGGCAGGAGTGGCCGAGGCTGGCTTCTCAGAGGACCTTCTACAGAGAAGTGGGGCTGGAGGAGACCACAGCCTGCTACTTTGGGGACAGTGCCTGACCAAGCCTGAGTTCATCTTCAAGTTGGAGCATGGCTCTGGGCCACAGGGGTGTAGCAGAGGCCTCATCCCGGAACTTTCCAGGGTGAAGAGAACAAATTTAAAGAAAAATGAACTGGAACCCTTTCCCTGTCCTGTATGTCCTCTTAGGATGACAATGCCCACATCTTACATGTAGCTGCGGAAGAAGAAAATCCCATTTGACACGGAAAAAGTGCGGTGTAGGGAATTATGTTTCACTAATACAACAGACAAATGGGACATGGGAGAAAACGGCAGCTAAAAGTTACTATGTACAAGCATGCAGCTGAGACACAGTGACCGACTCGGCTGATACCAGCCCTGGAAAATCACAGATGACATTTGTGGCAAGTTGGAATTACCAATAGCAAGACATTAAATGAAGAAATGGTTGAAAGGTGTTTTGATGATGGAGTCAGGAGGGTTTCTGGAGGCCTGCTAGCCATCCAGCCTGGTCAAGAAGCAGCTACTTGTACGTGAAATGTGAAACCTTGTCTCAAGGAAATAATGGGTACAATATAGTAAAGAATGGTAGCTAACACGTCTCTTTCACTTTGCTTGTGTTTGCACAGGAATTTGAGAGAATGTAATGTCATATGTATGTCTCAGGTTTTTAGATGGAATTGGGGCGTATGTGTGTATGTGTGTGTGTGTACACTAATGAGGTATTCTTAAACAACAGACTACATTACTGGGCTTTTTTGTTGCAATCCCCAGCATACAGTTATTACAGAGACATTTGACTGCATTAGTTCTTTCTGTCACTGTGATACAAGCTTTTCTAGAAATAACCTGAGGATGCAAGTATTTGTTTCAGACCATGCTTTCAGATGGTTTCATCAACTTTAACTTGACCACAAGCCTACTGCCAGAACATCCAAGTGACAGGAGAGTATGTCATGAAGGACAAGAATCATAAAGAGAAGAAGAGCCTGGGCACCAGTTTTAACCTTCAGAGCCATCCCTCAGTCATCCTATCAAACAAGCTGCACCTCCTGAACTCAAAACTATGTCCCCAAATAGGTCCATGATGTGAGAGTCAAATATTCTAAACATAGGCCTAAGTGAAACAAACCAAGACAGATTTCAATTTACCACATTAAAATAATTGTACGCTGGAGAGATGGCTTAGCAGTTAAGCACTTGCCTGTGAAGCCTAAGGACCCTGGTTCGAGGCTCAGTTCCCCAGGACCCACGTTAGCCAGATGCACAAGGGGGCGCACGCTTCTGGAGTTCGTTTACAGAGGCTGGAAGCTCTGGCACGCCCATTCTCTTTCTTTCTCTCTCTCTCTCTCTCTCTCTATCTATCTCTCTCTCTGCCTCCTTCTCTCTGTTGCTCTCAAATAAACAAAAATAATAATAATAATAATTGTACGCCATTTATGTCTTGTTAAATATAATGTATTACATGTCCTTTGGCTTTTTTTCTTTTTTTTACTTGTGTATGAATAAAGTTCCATACTGTGCATGACAAATGGCATGAATAAAGTTATAGAACAAAAAACAAAATAAAAAAAATGTCTTTACCCAAATCCATGGCTTTATATGTAAGCTACCTGAAGGGCTCAACCAAGAGCTGAATTCCATTCTTCTCATCACCTGGGCCCAGGCTTTGCTTCTGTGCTTTCTCCCACGGGTCCTCTTGGGATCCCAACAAGACTGGCCAAGACATACTATGAGCCAGCAGCCAAAGACCACGAACTGGCAGCAGACAAAAAACCCTCCCCTAAGCTTCAATTTCCCAGGGCTAACTCCACCAGCCAGAATGAGCTACCTAAGAGCCAATAGCTGTCTTGTTTGTTTGCCTCCTAATACCATCCTCTCCTGCCTCTGTAGTGTCCTTCGCAGGGCTGTCCGAGCAGAAGTGATGCTGACCATGCTGACCACGCTGCCCCTGCAGAGCGCACCAGCCTGACCAGACCACCTCACCCTGACATGACCTCCATGGGAAAACCTCTTCAATGTGCAAAATAGGGGAAACTGAGAATCCGTCTCACGGGCCTTAAAGGCAACTTTTCAAAGAATATTTCTGTGAAAAGCCCTTTCTGTTAAATTCCTATCTACACTGAACTCACGCCCTGAAGGTAATCTTACAACCATGCAACCACGCAACCAGCCCACTTAACGTGACCAGATTTCCTAGCCTCAGATCGTCTCTGCCCTGAGCTGCACAGAGGACCAATATGGAAGAAGCATGTTGGATATGCTGACATGACCTCAAGATGAGCCCTTTGCTTCATCCCCCAACGAGCTGGCTGCGCTCTTGGCCCAGATGAATGTGCATGTTCGTGAGACATGCTAATCACCACTGAAAGCAACAGACATTAAAAGTAACAAAGTGGCCGGGCATGGCGGCGCATGACTTTAACCCCAGGGAAGCAGAAGATGATCTCTGTGGGTTTGAGGCCAGCCTGGGTCTACATAATGAGTGCCAGGTCAGCCTGGGCTAGAGTGAAACCCTGCCTCAAAAAAAAAAAAAAAAAAAAAAAAAAACGGGGCTGGAGAGATGGCTTAGCGGTTAAGTGCTTGCCTGTGAAGCCTAAGGACCCTGGTTCGAGGCTTGATTCTCCAGGACCCACGTTAGCCAGATGCACAAGGGGGCGCACGCGTCTGGAGTTCGTTTGCAGTGGCTGGAGGCCCTGGCGTGCCCATTCTCTCTCTCTCTCTGCCTCTTTCTCTCTCTGTCTGTCACTCTCAAATAAATAAATAAAAATAACAACAACAACGACAAAAAAAATTTTAAAAAAAAACCTTCAGAAGAAAAGGAAAGTAGCAAACTGCCCACAAGAACACTGAAAACAATAGGTGGGCTTCAGACATTATAACGTGTGTGTGTGTGTGTGTGTGTGTGTGTGTGTGTGCGCACGCGCACATGTATGCACACGTGTATTCATACTAGGGGGTCAGCAGAGGTCAGCTCATCTTGCTCCTAAGTCCCTTCCTTTGAGCCAATGTTAAGGAAATTTTGGAGTCAAGGTTCCTTGTCCCTTGCTCACATGACCTGCTGTTTCTCATTCATATAATGCTGATTCTTCTCTCAATTTCCTGATAGGATGTTTTTCATTCTTATAAAAACAATTATAAAGAGGTGGCAGGGGCTGGAGAGATGGTTTAGCGGTTAAGCACTTGCCTATGAAGCCTGAGGACCCCAGTTCGAGGTCGATTCCCCAGGACCCACATAAGCCAGATGCACAAGGGGGCACATGCATCTGCAGTTCGGTTGCAGTGGCTGGAGGCCCTGGCATGCCAATTCTCTCTCTCTCTCTCTCTCTCTCTGTCACTCTCAAATAAGTAAATAAATAAAATAAGCAAAAAAAAATTATTTTTTTAAACCCACAATACTCTTTAAAAAAAAAAAAAGTGGCAGAAAGAATGTAAGAGCCAAAGGAAGGGTAGGACTCCTTACAACATGCTCCTCCAGACACAAAATGGCCTGGATATCCATGACCTCACAGTGCCTGACACTACCTACACATGACCATCATAATAGGAGGAAAAGATCATGATATCAAAATAAAAGAGATTGATTGAGAGGGGGAGCGGATATGATGGAGAATGGAGTTTCAAAGGGGAAAGTGGGGGGAGGGATGGCATTACCATGGGATATCGTTTACAATCATGGAAGTTGTTAATAAAAAAAATAATTAATAAATTTTAAAAAAAACAAGTATAGGGGCTAAGGAGATGGCTCAGTGATTAAAGGCATTTTCCTGCAAAGCCTGTTAGCCTGGGTTTAATTTCTAAGCAACTCACATAAGCCAAAAGTGGTGCTAGTGTCCGGTGTTGTTGCAACAGTAACAGAATCTGACATGTGCGCACATGCACGTACACACACACACACATAGTTCGTAACTAAGAATTTCAAAATTCAAAATTTACCATTCTGTAATCCCAAAATTATATGAAAGACCTGGTCAACAAAATAAATAACTATGAATATTAAAACTGTTCACAGAACTATAGACAGGCAGGAAACTATAAAAATGGACTGATCATGTTGGCATCAACTACATCCATTGTTCAGTCTTAACTGGGGAAAACACGTGAGCAGATCCTCTTGGTGTGATGCTACAGGAAATACACAATACTACCAATGAAACACTCAAAAACCTAATTAAGTCTCTCTGATTGTCAGTTATGTCAAGTGAGAGATGGAAATCCATGTTAAAAAGTGATCAAGCACCCAGGCGTGGTAGCACATGCCTTTAATCCCAGCACTCGGGAGGTAGAGGTAGGAGGATCGCCACTGAGTTCAAGGCCACCCTGAGACTGCATAGTTAAGTCCAGGTCAGCCTGGGCTAGAGCGAGTCCCTACCTCAAAAAAACAAAACTTGACTGAGTATATAATCGCCAAATCCATGACTCAATTCTACCAACAAATAATGGAAATTAAAAAGGATCTATCAATCCAGATTAATACCAACTAATGCAATCTGAGGACCTCAGATATAAAACACTAAAACAGGGCTGGAGAGATGGCTTAGTGGTTAAGCGCTTGCCTGTGAAGCCTAAGGACCCTGGTTCGAGGCTCGATTCCCCAGGACCCACGTTAGCCAGATGCACAAGGGGGCACATGCGTCTGGAGTTCGTTTGCAGTGGCTGGAGGCCCTGGCACGCCCATTCTCTCTCTTGCTCTCTGCCCCTCTCTCTCTCTCTCTGTCGCTCTCAAATAAATAAAAATAAACAAAAAAAAATAAAAAAAAAACACTAAAACATTTAGGTTTTTAAAGAAAATTGGAGATAAACTGCTTACTATAGATGTTAAGAAATTATGGTTAAGCCAGGTGTGATAGTACACTCTTAATGCCAGCACTCGGGAGGCAGAGGAAGGAGGAATGCTGAGTCTTAGGCCAATCTGAAACTAAAAAGTGAGAACCACTTCAGGAAAAAAAAAAAACAGAAAAGAAAAAGAAATTATGTTTAAGTTTGTTGGGTAAGATAATAGTCCTACCATCTGCAGACACATACAGAAATATTGACTATTTGTTGTGAAATGCATTAGCAACTTTCTTATAGAACTAAAAATAAGAAGGTAGGTGGACAGGTGGACGAAAACAACTTCCTCAGGGAGGAATTGGTTTTAAGTGAATTAATCAAAATGAATTACCGCAAAATAATGAAGCTTTTAGGGGGTGACAGTGGGAAGGAGACTACTGGGGAGGGAGGAGGGGCTTAGCAAGAATGAGAAGGGTAAGTGCTGGTAAGCAGGAAGGTGAAGATGACCAAAATACATTATACACATGTACAGAAGGCCCCAAACTGTGATTTTTAAAAATGAAGCTTTTAGATAATATAAAATAGTTTAATATTGTCATAGTAATTAAAGAATAGTGAACTAAAACTCAAAAATCACTAGGCAAAAACATGTTATATCGTATGACTGCAAAAACTGTCTATTCACACTATTTTAAAGGTACTTACTGCTGGTAAGAGAGACTGCATATTTTGATTCGAATCTGCTATTGTAGCAAGGTATACCAAATTTGTATGCAACATCTGTTGATACCTATTAAAACAAAACAAATACCGATATTAAAAACGACCTTCTTCCTACCTGTGTAAACACACCAGCATTCTAATCACTTCCAGAGTTTAATAAAAGATTTGTTACCTGAACATCAACTTTTCCTATTTGCTCTGTAAAATAATTCCAAGTAGTAAACTTCAACAAGACTGCATGGCTAGTTAACTGAGTAATGGGCTTACTGGTTTCACATGTATGTACATTAGTTTTTGTTTTTGTTTTTGTTTTTGTTTTTAAGATAAAAGACCAGGGACTGGAGAGATGGCTTAGCGGTTAAGCGCTTGCCTGTGAAGCCTAAGGACTCCGGTTTGAGGCTGATTCCCCAGGACCCACGTAAGCCAGATGCACAAGGTGGTGCATGCATCTGGAGTTTGTTTGCAGTGGCTGGAGGCCCTGGTGCACCCATTCTCATTCATTCTCTCAGACTCTCTGCCTCTCTTTCTCTCTGTCGCTCTCAAATAAATAAATAAAAAGATAAAAGCCCATTCTATCTCTTCCTCTCTCAAATAAATAAAATTTTTAAAAATAGGAATAAAAAATAATTATGCTTATTGAATCATTCATAATGGTTTCTCTGTTCTATTTTTTGTTTGTTTGTTTGTTTTTCTATTCTTCAAACAGCACTCAACAACCACTATTTGATAAGTCTTAAACAGATAAGGTACAGGATTTCACATCTTGCCTTTCATTTTGTTTTGTTTTTGAGGCAGCGTCTTACTTAGCCCAGGCTGTCCTGGAGCTCATGGTGATCCTCCTACCTCAGTGTTCTGAGAGCTGGGACTAAAGACATGAGCCACCACCTTTACCTGCATCCAGCATCCCCCCACACCCCTTTTATTGAGGTAGGATTTTGCTCTAGCCAAGCAGACTTGGAATTCACTATGTAGTCTCACAGTGGCCTCCAACTCACAGTGATCATCCCAAGTGCTGGGATTAAAAGCATGTACCACCATGCCCGGCTCTGCCATTTTTAAGAAAACCAAGCTGCCTTTTTATTGGGGGGAAAAGGAGTTTTGAGGTAGGGTCTCGCTCTAGCCCAGACTGATCTCCCAAAATCATGGAGATTCTCCTACCTCTGTCCCCCAAGTGCTGGGATTAAACGCGAGCAGTAGCCACGTAAAGCCAATGAACAAAAGGCACATGCATCTGAGTTCGTCTGCAACACTGGAAGGCCCTGATGCACCCATTTTTCTCTGTCTCTCTCTCTCTCTCTCTCTCTCTGCTTGCAAATAAAAATATTAGAGCTGAAGAGATGTCTTAACAGTTACTTGCCTGTGAAGCCTAAGGACCCAGGTTCAATTCGCTAGTACCCACATAAGCCAGATGCAAAAGGTAGTGCATGCATTTGGAATTCCTTTGCGGTGGCTGGAGGCCCTGGCGTACCCATTCTCTCTGTGTCTGCCTATTTCCCTCTCTCAAATAAATAAATAAATATTTTTTAAAAAAAATACAAGACCTATGCTGGAGAAATGGCTTAGTGGTTAAGGCATTTGCCTGCAAAGCCTAAGGACCCATGTTAAACTCCCCAAATGTAAGCAACTGCACAAGGTGACACATGTAGCAAGGCCGCACATGCGTGCAAGATGGGGCACGTGTCTGGAGTTCGATTAGTGGCTAGATCCCTTACCAGACCAGTTCTCTTTCTCTCTCTCTCTCTCTCTCTCTCTCTCTCTTTCACTCACTCTCTCTCATAAAAAAAAGGAGCACTCTGTTGAGCTTGCTTCAAGAATAGTTAATTTTTAAAAAAGAAAAAAGAGGGCTAGAGAGATGGCTTAGTGGTTAAAGCACTTGCCTGTGAAGCCTAAAGACCCAGGTTCAATTCCCCAGTACCCATGCAAGTCAGATGCACAAGGTGGTGCATGTGTCTGGACTTCATTTTCAGTGGCTGGAGCCCTGGCACATCTATTCTCTCTCTCTCTCTCTCTCTCTCCCTGTCCCTTTCTCCCTCTCTCTCAAATAAAATAAAGAGAGAAAAAGTTACTTAAAAAAAGAAAATAGAAAAAAAAAACAGACCTTAATAAGACACAGCTTCTTCATAACAAAAAGTGTAGTTCTTATGCGGATTAGTGTTTAATAAACTAGAACTAGAATGCTAAGAAATCGAATCTATCACACAGTTTCGTCTAATAATGAACTAGATGTCCTTGCAGCCGTAGATATCTATAAATACAGCCTTACTTATGAAGTTTAATTTGTACCAATATTTACTCAAGCCTTCTCATCATGGACTAAAGTAGATTCCCTTGCAGTTTTAGGTATCTATAAATACAGCCTCATTTACGAAGTTTAAATTGTACCAGTATTTACTCAAGCCTTGTCAACATCATCACATCTTAGGCTAGCCTCGAACTTGCTGTGTGGCTGAGCTTTGGATCCTCCTGCCTCTACCTCCTGGGTGCTGGAGTACAGGCACGTGCCACCATGTGTGGTCCATGCAGCATGGAGATGGAACTCAGGGCCACACCCCAGGCCCCAGCGATCTCTGTTCACTTTTCCTTTTCAGTTTACAAAACCTTTTAGAACAGTTGTTTTTTTTTTCTTCCAGATTTCTTAATTGTTATTTAGGAAATCTGCCTTATTACTTTGTCTGACTTTCTGCCAAAACCATTTGACAGTCAGTTGTGGACATACTCCCCACTGCCACTAGTACTTTGGTATCAATTCCCCCAAGCAAGGATATTCCCATGGTATCCCCATCATAATGAATATATATATATATATTAACATTATCACCATACAATACTGCCATCTAATCACAAGAACTGATTTGAACACATTCCCATACCTATAAATTGCTTTTCCTAATAAAAGAAGATAGGTAAAAACCAGTTTTTTGTTTTGTGCTGAGATTACAGGCAGTGGGTCACTCCACAAGGTACTCAACAGGCACTCATTTGGGTAACATTTCATTGTTTGTATAGCACCCACCAAATAAGCTTTTCCTAAGATAAAATAAAACTCAAAGATAGGGCTGGGAGATGGCTCAGTGGCTAAAGCACTTGCTTGTACAGCCTGATGGCCTGGGTCCAATTCACTAGCACCCATATAAAGCCAGATGTACAAAGTGGTGCATTCATCTGGAATTCTTTTGCAGTGGTAGTAGGCCTTGGTTCACCCATCCTTTCTTTCTCGTCCCCCTCCCCCTTTTTCTGTGGTCCTGGGGCATCAAACCGGGGTCTTTTGGCTTTGCAAACAAGTGTCTTAACCACTAAACCATATCTCCAGGCCTGACATTTACTCCTTTACGCATTGGCCAACAAGAAATTGCATATACCACAGTGCTCCCATAAGAATATATTGCTAGGAACGTCACAACCATTTTAGTCTGTGTAAAGCACACTCTATAACATTTACACAATGAAAAATTGCCTAACAATGCATTTCTCAAAACATGTCTGAGTCCTTAAGCAACATGATTGTACTCAACATTTTTGCATATGATCCCAAAAAAATTATGTTAATAAGAAAACTGAATATATACAAATGAAGGAGAGATATAAGCATATTCAACATCTTACACTGGATGATGGTAACACTCTTATAAGCCAGTGACGGTTATAAAACATAATCAAAATTTTACATCTGATGACTATATTGTCCTAATAAACATCAGCAAACACTCCAAATACATATCATCAGTACTACAATGCCACTACATAAATGACTTTGCATAAGGTAAAATAATCATTTTTAAATTGATTGATAAAATTAGTTTGTAAAGCTCAGATTAAAAAAAATAACTGTACCTAATAGTTATAGACAGTATATTTACTAGCTAATAATAACAGTTTATAGAATGAAAGTCATCCTGCTGAGCAGAATCTTTTTTTTTTTTTTAATGCATTTGTGTGGGAACATACATACCATGGTGGCATAGAGGTCTGAGGACAACCTTCTGGTATTCGTCCTCTCCTACCTTGCTAGGGTCTGCCTTGTTTTCTTTGCCTCTGCTTGTGCCAGATTAACTGGCCCAAGAGCCTCAGGATTCTCCTGGCTCTGCCTCCCACTGCCATAGGCTCTTTAGGATCATGGTCACATGCATCAAGCTGCTTCAGGTGTTCCTTGGGAGCTGGGGAATCAAACTCCAGCCAGCATGCTTTTCACTGCCTTTAACTGCTGAGCCACCTCCCCACCCCCATTCTCTTATTTTAAGACATAAAAAGTCTCTAATATTTAACAGTACACATATTATCTTCATGAAAGTGGGTTCTGTTTTGATTTGCTTGTTTTTGAAACAAGGTCTCATTCCTCAGCCCAGGCCGGCATAGAAACACAATGTAGCACAGGCTATCTCCAATTTAACAGCAATCCTCTTGCCTCGGCTTCCAGAGTGCTGAAATTACAAGTGTGAACCATCTGACTAAAAGTTATTTTTAATCTAATAAGAGATAATGAAAAAAATATGTAACACTGGGTTATCAATTCCCAGTTAGTTCTGTATTAATGTTCCACATTGCTTTCCTTTTGCTTCTCCTAACATGAGAAATAAGGGCATTTATTCACAAACTAATACTGACAACTTGAGAAAGACAGAATATCTGAGCCGGGCGTGCTGGTGCACATCTTTAATTCCAGCACTTGGGAGGTAGATGTAGGCAGACTGCTATGAGTTCAAGGCCAGCCTGAGACTACATAGTGAATTCCATGTCAGCCTGGCTAGAGCAAGACCCTACCTTGAAAAACCTTTATATATATATATAAAACATTAAGTCCCTGGAGGCTAAGTCAGAAGTACTGATGGGCCCAGGAATTCAGAGCTACCTAGGCAGCATGGCAACAAAACTCTCTATATTAAAAGTAGGTTTAAAAAAAAGGTAATAAAATTCATCAAAAAGGGCAAATTTTACATGTGAGAGACTTCTATGAGGTCTATGCCACTATGCAGAGAATGAGGGGATGACTCCCCCACCCCAACACACACACGGGGAAAAGCTGGGAATACAAATCAAACAGTATCAACTTTTGTTGGAAAAGATGGCTGTAGTTGTGAACACCCATGCATCCGTAACATGGAGTACCAGGGTTTTTCTTTCAGATAATGAAAATGTTCTAAAGTTGGCTGTGGTGATAGGACCTCAAGTCCAAGAATATATTTTAAACATGGAAATGTATGCTCTGAAATACTTGCAACTCAACACAGCTATTATTAGAAGGGAAAGTAAAAAACTAACCCACACATAAAAATGAACCCAAAAAGTTTCTTATCATTCTTACTGAGAACACTCGGAGGCCTTTCCTTTATTCTGATAGTCCATTATACACTGAATGAGATGGTTATTTTCATCCAACATCTGAAATAAAATTAGAAAAGTTTATTAACAAACACTGTATATAGAAACACATTAAGGCAGACATAATACAGATCTCTCAAAACAATGGTAACCTACTACAAAATCATTTCAGAAAACGTGAAAACAAAAAACAAGGTTACATTAGAACTACTATTTGTTGGGCTGGAGAGATGGCTTAGCAGTTACGGCACTTATCTGTGAAATCTAAGGACCCAAGTTCAACTCCCCAAAACCCACTTAAGCCAGCTGCGCCAGGTGATGCATACACACAAGGTACCACACACATCTGGAGTTAGCTGAAGTGGCTAGAGGCCCTGGCAAGCCAACACTCTCTCTGTCTGTCCGTCTCTGTCTCTGTCTCTCTCTCTCTCTCATAAAAATAAAATAAAAACATTTTTTAAAAATTACTGTTTGGGACTGGAGAGATGGCTTAGCAGTTAAGCGCTTGCCTGTGCAGCCTAAGGACCCGGTTCCAGGCTCAATTCGATTTCCCAGGACCCACATAACCCAGAGGTACAAGGGGGCGCATGCATCTGGAGTTTGTTTGCAGTGGCTAGAGGCCCTGGTGTGCCCATTCTCATTCTCTCTCTGTCTCTCTCTCTCCCTCTCTGCCTCTATCTCTGTCACTCTCAAATAAATAAAAATAAATTACTGTTTGTTAATATCTCTACCTTCTGCAACAAAATATTTTTAGATTAGCTTTAATAACAAATTCTAAAGGGAGATTAGTGAATTAGCTTTCTCATAAAATTTTATTACATATTAAACTGTATATTATCACTTATAAAATACACAATGAGCAATTCACATGGAGCATCCTTTAAACAATTGATTTTTCATTCATTTCTAAAAACGTTTCACCTACACAGAAACTGAATTCACTTGGATCCTTCTTTAAATACACAGTATAGCTCCGCACAGAAAATCGTATTTGATACCTCTAGATTTCCTCCTGCTGAATTATTACCTAAAGCCTGGAAAGGAAAATTAGTGTTTCTTTTCAATTGAAGCATTTATTAACCTCTGCTGTCAGGTAACAGCAGTTTTAGGAAGAGAAAAATTGAGTCCAAGTTGTTTTGTAACATTCTAATACTTTATAATAGTAAAATCTGTCCTTTATCCAGAATGAAATAAATAGATAAGAGTTGGAGATGACTCACTGGCTAAAGAGGCTTGTTTGCAAAACCTGACAAACTGGGTTTGATTCCCCAGAACCCATATAAAGCCAAACAAAGACAGGCCCATGTGTCTGAAGTTAGTTTGCAGCAGCATGAGGCCCTGGCATGCCCTGACTGCCTGCCTGCCTGCCTGTCTCTCTCTGTCTGCCTACAAATAAATAAAAATATTTCTAAAAAAAATTAAAAATAAATACACAAAAACTTCAGTCCAGGTAACGATGAGATAACCGGCTAGTTTGCAAGTTTCATATATTTGTGATTCTCCAAATATGTTCAAATACAATAACCTCTATGCATGTATGATATTTAACAGAGTTTGCCTTATAAAAATAAGGTCTCAAAAGTTTAACCAGAGCCAGTACTCAGGAGACAGAGGTAGGAGGATCATTGTGAGTTCAAGGCTACCCTAAGACTACAAAGTGAATTCCAGGTCAACTTGGGAATAGAGTGAGACCCTACCTCAAAAAAACAAAAAAAAAAAAAAAAGTTTAATGACAAATAACTCATCAATTTCTCATTCTATCCACTTATAACAATTCTAAGTAATATGTCTTGTATGCACAAGCATTCATCTATGCTAAGTGGCCCTGAAAAGAGCCCTGGTAATAGCTATTAAAGGACAGTTAGGGGTTGGGGAGATGGCTCGGTAGTTTAAAGGCACTTGCTTGCAAACCCTGTTGGTCCAGGTTCAATTTCCCAGCACCCACCTGCATGTGGGGTTCCTTTGCAGTGCCAAGAGACCCTGGCATGCCCATTCATACATACACGCATACAAATAAATAAATAACTTTTTAAAAAATAAATGAAAAAAAAAACAGTTAGCTTTAGTGTCAGCTCTGCTATCCCTAGCAAACTGACTCAAGTTTTCAGGAGCTTTAAGATCTTCCTAAATGCACTCCGGCCTTCCTGATCAATGGATGCATAAAACACAGTATCATCCTCTCAATGACTTAATGTAAAATTTATTAAAAACAAAAATCCACTTACTATTAACTGTGATTCTTTTGTTTACCTTGCACTATTATCATTATCTTCATTTGGGGACTGGAGGATTGCGGAGAATGCCCTCCTAAGAGATGCAGCTATTTCTTAAATATGATCTCCAGTTGTCAAAAGTACTCTTAAAGTGCATCACCAATACCCGAACTAAGGAATTCACAACAAATCTCCAGTGTATCCTTCAAAACTGACCATTACAATGTCTAACACATCAATCTGATGCTGAAAACGAGCCAGTTAATCTACAACCTATTTTTCATCTGAGAATAAAATCAGTGTATTCTGAATTAATCACCTATGATAAAGAAAAACTCTACTGGGGGAAAAAAATAAATGGCAAACTCCAGGCTTTCTAGAGTCCAAAACTACAGTGTGAACCCCCCCCCAGAAATGTGTGTGTGTGTGTGTGTGTGTGTGTGTGTACACTTGAAGGAAGCTGTTTGCCAGGTTACAGCCCTAGCTGCCTGCGCACGACGGGGTGGCACCGCTTTCCCAGGCACTGCCAAGCGGGTTTGATCATCATAATGCAGCAACAGTTGTGCAAATGTCAAATGCCAAACTGCAAAGACCCTGACAGTAGACAGGCACCGATTAGCATAATCTACAGGTCTTACAAAGGGGTGGCCCTGAGTGACTTTTCTATTTTCATCCTTGCTCCCAGGCGTAGGCAACGAAATGTAAACACGTCGGAGGCAAACTGCTAAAATTTCATAAGTGACTTTTGAAAGTCTAAGCTCACTAACATTGAGAATACTGCCTTGTTCAAAAAAAAATAAAATAAAATAAAATAATTAAAAATAAAATAAGAGGATGATAAAGAATCTTTGTGTCCCCAGTTGGCAGTCACAGAGCCACGACAGTGGAGCAATAGCTGCTGTGTGTGTGTGTGAATGATCACGACCATCTCAGCTTCCAGAAGCAGGGGACCGTGGTCCGCCCATCCCGGGGCTCCACGGACCTCTGCAGATGCTCACGGACGAGGGTGATGTGATGTCCGGGGGAGGGAGGGAGAGAGCGAGGGTTGCAGAGAGGAAGGGCTCCACTCCCGGGTAACCCCGAAGTCCACGGGCTTCTTCCTCGTCTGTCTCTGGGACTCTAGAACCCACGATTCCAAGTTCTGCGGAGAGACTCCCCATCCCCAACTCGGCCGGGAGTTTGCAGCGCGGCGGGCGCATCCCCCAAGGATTGGGGGGGTGCGGGGGGGGAACGGGACCCCCGACGCCCCGCCGCGCAGTGCCCGGGTCCCGGGAGAAATCGGGCGGCGGTTGTTGGGGGTTTTGTGTGTTTGCGCGCGCGTGTGTGTGTGTGTGTTTGCGTGTGTGCCATTAGGAAAACGCAGCCGGAGAAACCGGTGGGCCCTCGTGGGCCGCCCACACCGGGGTGCAGCCGGGAACCGCGCGCTCCCTCCCCACCCCGGCGCTCGGCACAGGCCCGTGCCGCCCCCAGCCGTACCCCAGCCGCCGGCCGGCCACCGAGGAGCCGGGCGGGGGAGGAAAGACTCTCGCCGAGGGCGGGACGCGGCCTGGCATCCCGGATCCCCCCCCCCCCCACACACACACCCTCCGCCCCGTCCGCGGCCTTCACCTTCTGGATCGCCGCGGGCGTGATCTCCCCCTTGCCTCGCTGCCTCGGGGCTGCGAACGCCACCGACATGCTGCCGCCGCCGTCGCCGTCGCCCGCGACCGGCCCGTCCCGAGCGCTCCGGGGGGAACGCGCACAGCGAGCGAGCGGGGACGCCGGCCTCCCGGGACGCACCACCTCGCGAGGCGCGCAGGGGTGGACGCGCCGGGGCTGCGCGCGCCGCCAACCTCGGGGTTTCCCCCCCCCGCGAGGACGCGCGCTGTGGACCAGGCCGAGGGCGAGTCGCTGCCTATCTCTCCCCCCCCCCTGCTCCCACCGGGCGGGGACCTCCGCCCCGCAGCACCCTCAACCCGGGCGCGCACCCCCACCCCCCCCGGGGCGATCGCGCGGATGGTAGCGCCGCCCTCGGCTGGGGAGATTCAGGAAATGGTCCCCGCCGCCGCGGGAGACGACGGGGGAGGCCCGGTCACAGGAAATGCGGCGCCCCGGCCGGCCCGCCCCTCTCGTGCAGGCTGGGTGCGTGGGGTTGGGGGGAGACCCTGATCTGGCCTGAGAGCACTTTCGTCCCCAACTTCGTCCTCACCCCTTCCAGGGATGCCCGAGGGGAGAGGAGGCCCGGAGCGGGGCCAGCTGATGCAGCCCCGGGGTGGGAGGGACCGCCGCCCGCCGATTCGCTGGTTTAAATGGCTCGGCGACGGCCCCACGTGCGCACCTCGGGGACACAGTCTCGCTCCCCAGCACACACGCTCCGAGTCGAGCCTAAGCGAGGGGTTGCGAACCCAGAATGGGGAACGGGGTTGCCCAGGCCGGTGCCAGGCTCTGCACGTGAGGACAGCGTGACTGCTGTGCACCCCCCCCCCCAAGAGCTCACCGCTGGGGACACACCCTCTCACTTGGGATATTTGGGGTGAAGTTCTGAAAGAGCACCCCCTTTTCTTTTCCACTTAACAGATATAGGAGCTTGTGTGTTAGGCCTACAAGCTGCCAGCATCCAGTCAGTGTGAGCGGAGGGAAAATAACAAACAAAATTAGTTTGGGCTGGAGAGATGGCTTAGCAGTTAGGGCACTTTCCCTGAAAAGCCAACGGACCCTGGTTCGATTCCCCAGGACCCATGTAAACCACATGCACAAGATGGCACATGCATCTCAAGTCCATTTGCAGTGGCTAGAGGCCCTAGCGGGCTCCATTCTCTCTCTCCTCTCCTCCCCACCTTCTCTCTATCTCAAATAAGTAAATAAAAATAAAATTAGTAAGGAGCAAGGCTAGACGTGAGTAACGTTGCTGTGGCTTACTCTGTCAGCTTAGACTAGCGTAACACAAAGGAAAACTACATAAAATGTCACCCAACTTCAAGGAGGTGCAAAAATCAGGACCTCAGTTTATATATAAATTGAAAAGCAGATACATATTTGAAATTTTGTTTCAGATGTTTTTCACACACACAGAGAGAGAAAAAATTTCATTCATTCACAATTTGGAGTGTGTTTGTGCCAGGCTTTTACTGTGAAAGAACAAATTGGACACGAGGACCTGCTCTCAAGGACATAACAGGGAAGCCAAGTAAATACACATATATATAAAGTCTTCAGAAAATAGGAAGCAAAGGGCTGAGAACACAGGGATATTCATGTGAGTTAATGTGGGAAGTTGTAAGTTTTTACCATTATACTTGAAGATTTAAAGGATAAAAAGACTCAAATGATTCTAAGAATAAAAGGAAAGTCTGCCCTGGAGAAATTGTCCAGTGGTTAAGGCTTTTGCTTGCAAAGCCTAAGTATCCAGGTTCCATTCTCCATAACCAAGTAAACCCAGATGCACAAGGAGTTGCATGCATCTGGAGTTCCCCTGGTGTGCCCATCACCCCCCTCTGTCAAATAAGTAAATCATATATTTTTAAAGGAAAGTTTATTTTCCTTCCCTTAGAATGGTAGTTATTCTTTGGAATTTAATAACTCTTTTTTACTACCCTAAACTGCAAGAAAAGCACTCTGGTATTCACACCAAGTGGGAAAATAGTTATTGCATTCAGAGGCAATTCTTCACTACTAACTGAGTGTCCAACGTGTGGCAGGCATGGTCCTGTCTTTACACAAAAGTACCTTAGTAGTTAAGAACAACATTTCAGTAGGAAAAATGAATCTTACATAGACCTACTGCCCAAGTTTTGTCCATTTGGAGATAGCATAAAATTATTGAAAACAGAAATTAATGTGAACGGCTGTCTGAATTTCCATTCTCCAGTTGAAAAACAACAGGGAGCAGGGCATGGTGGCGCATGCCTTTAATCCCAGCACTTGGGAGGCAGAGGTAGGAGGATCACCGTAAGTTAGAGGCCATCCTGAGACTACCTAATGAATTCCAGGTCAGCCTGAGCTAGAGTGAAACCCTATCTCTAAAAATAAAAGTAAAACAGAGCTGGAGTGATGGCTTAATGGTTAAGGACCCAGGTTTGATTCCCCCATACCCACAAAAGCAGGATGCACAAAGTGGGTTATGAGTCTGGCATTCATTTGCATTGGCTAGAGGCCCTGGCGCACACATCTCTGTCGCTTGCTTGCGCACACTCTCTCTCTCTCTCTGTGTGTGCCTCTTTCTCTCAAATAAATAGTAAAAACAACAAGGGGGTGGGGAGAAGGCTCAATGGTTAAGATGCTTGCCTACAAAGCCTAAGGACCCCAGGTTCGACTCCCCAGTACTAACATAAAGCCAGGTGCACAAGGTGGCGCATGCATTTGGAGTCTGTTTGCAGTGGCTAGAGGCCCTGGTGCACCCATTCTGTCTTTCTCTTTATCGGCCTATTTTTATCTCTCACAAATAAATAGAAAAAATATTTTAAAACAAACAAAAAAGAGTCAGCCATGCTCGTGCCTCAATCAGGAGACTGAGGTAGAAGGAATGCAGTGAGCTTGAGGCCACCCTGGGCTACATAGTGTGTTCCAGGTCAGCCTGAGCAAGAGTGAGACACTGCCTCAAATTTAAAATAAAAAATAAATAAAAAGATACATTACAAGTTGTCTCCTACTCAAGGGGGTAATCAGAAATAGATACATTCTTTAAAGTACTGCTGCCCAACAATAGGAAAAGGAAATCTGACAAAAGCTAGAAATCTCCCTGAGGTGTTTACTCCTTGAGAGTAGAAGGGTAAGTCCTAGGGACTGCAGTGAGCCCCTACCTGGGGCGGGGGAGGGGGCGCCAGAAATACAAGACTTCCATGAAAGAAGACACTTAAAAGGACCTCCACCTCACCTTCAAGCCTCCCTGGTAAAAAACTAATCAGGGGCTGGCGAGATGGCTTAGTGGTTAGGCTCTTGCCTGTGAAGCTTAAGGATCCCCTTTTGAGGCTTGATTCCCCAGGACCCATGTTAGCCAGATGCGCGAGGGGGCGCACGCGTCTGGAGTTCATTTGCAGAAGCTGGAGGCCCTAGCGTGCCCATTCTCATTCTCTCTCTCCCTCTCTCTCTCTCTCTCTCTCTCTCTCTCTCTCTGCCTCTTTCTCTCTCTGTCTGTTGCTCTCCAATAAATAAATAAAAATGAACAAAAAAAATTTTTTTTAAGCCAATCAGACTTTCCTGGAAAAGCAGAAAATTCGGAGAGAAGGAAGAGGATAAGTGTGGAGGAGGCCAGCCCTAGGGGCTACTGAGAGGAACACTGCAAACCCAGCCTGACTTCACCATTACTTTGTGAGACATTCTGAGGTAGCATGGGAGGGAAAGAATAAAGAGCCTCCAATATTTAGTTAAGGAAGGAGCATAATGAATGTGGGAAGGAAGTCTGCCTAAACCTGGGAAATGGCCTTGGAATACTTCAAAGGAAGAAATAAAACATTCCCAGGCAGCCATCTTCCCGATCACATCAGTCCTTTATTTACACTGCAAAAAGAATGGAGATCACACAACCATAAGCAGGTTTCCAGAGGAGTGCTAATAGAATAACATATAGATGGCTCAGCGGTTGAGACACGTGCCTGCAAAGCCTGACAATGTGGGTTCGATTCCCCAGTACCCATGTAAAGCCAGATGTACAGAGTGGTACATGCATCTGGAGTTTGTTTGCAGTGGCTGGTGGGTGGGCCTGGCATGCCATTCTCTCTGTCTCTCTTCTATCTCTCTCTGCTTGCAAATAAATACACGAATTTTAAAAAAGTAAAATAAAATAAAACATATGCTGGGAGCAGTGACACACGCCTTTAATCTCAGCACTCAGGAGGCAGAGGTAGGATCGCCATGAGTTCGAGGCCACCCTGAGATGACATAATAAATTCCAGGTCAGCCTGGGTTAGAGGGAGACCCTACCTCGAAAGACCAAAATAATAATAATAATTAATAATAATAATATAAAGGGGTTCAAAACAAGTAAAATAGCATGAATAATTAATTCTTGATTATGATCACTAATAAATGTCAAATAGACCAATATGATAAAAAACTAAAAATAGAAATATTGGCTAGCTGTCAGGATGCTGGAGAGAGCTATGCAGCCTTTTGGGGGAGAAAAGTCATCAACAGTCCGAAGCAGCAGTGGACCCTGCAAGCTTGATGGCTCACCAGGCAGGCCAAATGTGCCAAGTGGTGCAAGGGTGGTATGTCTGCTATGCGGGAAACCAACTGCTCTCTGATTAGACTAGAGGCCCACTCCATGGCAAGAAATAGATGTGCGGTACTGAAAACCTAATCCAAAGCCTATGGCTGCGGAGGTCGTAAGCCCCCGGGAGAAAACTACTAATGTCTGGCTAAATGGAAACCTTATGCCCACCAAACTGCCCTGTTTATGCCCATATAATAATACTACTCTCACTTTCAGTTAGAGAAAATTATCTTTCCAGATGGCAGTGACCACTGGAGAGACTCAAAACTCACCAAAGTGATAAGAATAAGTGGCAGTGGGGGTGTTTGGTATCTTTATCTAACCCTCCAAGGCTCAGAGACCATTGTAGAATAGGTGGCAGAAAAATGTAAGAGCCAAAGGGCAGGAGTGCTTTGCAGTACTGTCTTCCAGACACAAAGTGGCTGCGTCACTCATAACCTCACAGTGGCTGACTGTACCTACCACACAAGACCTGCATAATAGGATAGAGAAAATGATGACATCAAAATAGAAAACAGGGCCGAGAAGAGTGGCGCAGGCCTTGAATCCCAGCACTTGGGAGACAGAGGGAGGAGAATTGCTGTGAGTTTGAGGCCACCCTGAGACTACAGAGTGAATTCCAGTTCAGCCTGAGCTAGAATGAGACCCCACCTCAAAAAAAAGGAAAAAAAAAATAGAAGACAGACTCCCTGGAAGGAAGGAATTCAGTGGAGGGAGGATCTGGGAGGGAAAGGAAAGGGGGTGGGAGGAGATTATGATCATAGTATATTGTCTATAACTATGGACATTGTCAATCAAAAGTTAAAAATGTTGACAGTGAAATAATAGAAAATTACTCATATTGAATTTTCAGAGGTTTTAATTGCTTAATTGTTTCATACGAGTTTGCTTAAATTGCTGAAATAAATTTCAATGAGCTGGCTAAATGAAGTATTCCTAGTATATGTTCAATAGTTAATGAAACTGTAATCATGGGATTAAAACATATTTTAATCCCCCCAAAATAAATCATGTATGTGCAGATAATAGATGAAATGCACTTTCACAGAATTTCTTTGGTACTTATTGCTTTACAATTAATAGTACATCCTTACTACAAAATTTGCTGATATGTTAAGCCCTGAACTACCATAAATTCTTAGAATATATTGAGAAGGCATAGACCGAGTCTGTCTGCTCATAATTGGGCTCAGAGCAAAACCCCTCAGGTGATATCTTTCAAAAGATTTCTGCTCCTAGTCTCTGTGGCATTTGATGAGTCAATTTGAGTTGTGGCTTCCCCAGAACTCAAGACTACAAGGAAAGCAGCATACATCTATATACATAAACATGACTCTAGTAAGAACAAATCACTTTTCCCAGTTCTCCACAAAAGACTTATTTTTTAAAGATTTTATTTAATTTTTATTTATTTATTAGAAACAGAGAGAGGGAGAGAGATATAGAGAGAGAGTGAGTGAGAATTGGCATACCAGGGCCTCTAGCCACTGCAAACGAACTCCAGATGCATGTACATCTGGCTTACATGGGACCTGGAGAATCGAACCTGGGTCCTTAGACTTTGCAGGCATGTGCCTTAAACACTAAGCCATCTCTCCAGCCCAAAATACTTGTTTTTAAGGATCCAGAAAATTCACTCAAAGCAGACTCCAACAAAGTCTCTCTGGGGCATTTGTACCTCTCCTTACATCATTAAACATGGAATCAGTTAAGGATGAACTAAATCAACTATATTTTGAGGTGTAGTAATTTAGAAAAGTATCTCTTAAACTTGGTGTGTTGGTTCACACCTATAATCCCAGCACTTGAGAGGTTAGAATAAGAGGATTGCTAGGAGTTCAAGGCCAGACCACATAGTGAGTTCTAGGCCAGCCTGGATTACAGAGTAAGACCCTGTCACAAAAAGCAAGCAAACAGGGTTTGAGAGATGGCACAATGGTTAAAGGTAATTGACTGCAAATCCTGATGGCCTGGGTTCAATTCCCCAGTACCCATGTAGAACTAGATGCTCAATTGGTGCATGTGTCTAGAGTACATGTGCAGTGGCAAGAGGTCCTGGTTTAATAGCTTTATCTAAGAAACTATTAGAAATAATAGTCTTGGCTTGGGGAGATTGCTTAGCTCTTAAGGCCCTTGCCTGTGAAGTCTAAGGACCCATATTCAACTCTCCAGATCCCACATAAGCCAGACACACAAAGGTGAGGCAAGTGCAAGGTCGCACATGCCCACTAGGTGGCGGAAGCCTCTGGAGTTCAATTACAGTGGCTGAGGCCCCAGCATGGCAATTTGCTCTCTCTCTCTCTCTCTCTCTCTCTCTGTAAAAAAAAAAAGAAAAGAAAAGAAAAGAAAGAAAGAGAGTCTTTATTTTCACAGTGCTGAAAATAAAACTTAGGGTCTCACATATACCAGGTAAGCACTCGGCCACTGAGCTACATTCTCAACTATCATTTATTTATTTAGTATTTATTATACACTAGCCACTGTGCCAGTGTTGACATTAGATTCCGTTTCTGGTGTTGGCTTTGAGATGGAGTCTTCATATATAATTTTTAAGCTTGACTTGAACATGCAGCCTCAGCAAGTCCTGGTATTATAGGAAACACTATTTCCAATTTAGATTCTTGGGTGCGTTTTTTTTTTTTTTTTTTTTTTTTTTTTTTTTTTTTTTTTTTTTGATTTTCAAGGTAGGGTCTTGCTCTAGCCCAGGCTGACCTGGAATTCACTATGTATCTCAGGGTGGCCTTGAACTCATGGTGATCCTCCTACCTCTGCCTCCCAAGTGCTGGGATTAAAGGCATTCACCACCACGCCATTTTTTTTTTTTTTTTTTTGAGGTAGAGTTTCACTCTAGCTCAGGCTGACCTGGATGCCCAGCCAGATTCTTTAATTGTGATTATTTCCAGGACAGAGAGATGACTTAGTGGTTAAGGCACTTGCCTTCAAAGCATAAGGACCCAGGTTCAATTCCCCAATACCCACATAAGCCAGATGCACAAGGTGGCACATGTGTCTGCAGTTTGTTCGCAGTGGCTGGAGGCCCTTGTGTGCCAATTCTCTCTCTCTCTCTCTAGCTGCCTCTCTCAATCTCAAAAAAATAAAATAAAATATTTTTTAAAAAAGATTATTTCAGCTGGGTGTAGTGGTACATGCCTTTAATCCCAGCACTTGGGAGGCACAGGTAAGAGGATCACCATGAGTTCGAGGCCACCTGAGATGACATAGTGAATTCTAGGTCAGCCTGGGCTAGAGTGAAACCCTGCCTCAAGACAACAACAACAACAACAACAAAAAGATTATTTCCAATTTAGCAGGTAAATATCTGAAGATGTGCAGGACATCATAAATCACAGTTAGAAGGATCACTGAGGGTCACCATGAGTTCTAGGCCGACCTGGGCTACAGTGAGACCCTACCTCGAAAAAAAAATCCCTGATAAAACCAGCACAAAGAAAATGAACATTATAAAATTCCTATATTTTACATAAATTAGAATGTTTATAAATATACATACTGCAAGCCCAAGAGTAATAATTCTTAAACTTTTTGGTCTCTTCTGGGTTTCTATACTCTGTACCTTTTGTTGTTTGCTTGCTTGTTTGAATTTTGTTTGAGACACGAGCTCCTACAAGCCGGGTGGATCCTGAAATCTATAAAACTGATGATAACCTTAAACTCCTAATTCTCCTGCCACTACCTCCCAAGCGCTAGGATTACTAAAGTACAACACCATGCATTCCCAGCTTATACACTGCATTTTTAAAAAGTATTGTTTGCTTCAAAAACCTTTTGTTGAACTGAGATACAGTTCCCAATATGTACCTAACTATATTAAAACTTGGAAACTTTTAAAGACAGGTAGATATTCTATTAGATGTCAGGGCAATGAGATCCCTAGATATAACTCTGGAAAACTTCACTATGCATTCATAAGAAAAAATGAATTTTTTTTAAAGCAAAGGGAAGAAGCTGTAGTAGTGTCATTACAAAATTATTTTTAACCTCCTGGACCTTTCGAATAATAAGAAAACCTCCAGGAAGCCCAAGGGTACACCCTCTAGCATCAGAGGGAAAGAAAGAATTTTAAAAATCAGAAGCAATGTAGTGTCAGAGTCAAAGGGGACGGTATAATAGAACACTAAGAAATATTCAAATGGCTGTATCAAGTCAGGGAAAGAAAAGGGAAACCCTTGGGTTAGAGGTTGTACTATAGTGGTTTAATCTATAGAGAATAAAGAGAGAGGAAGGAAGGAAGAAGGAAGAGAGAAAGGGAGGAGGGGAGGGAGGGAAGGGAAATAGTATTTTGTTTTAATTTTACTTATTGCATCCATCAATCTTCCTAAATTTGAGAATTGTAGTAATCCACGCTTTATGTTAGACTCTTCATGTTGTATATAATAAGGACATTTAGAGTAGTTTCCCTAAGTATGGTGGTGCATGCATGTAATCCCAGCACTTGGGACGCTGAGACAGGAGGATTGCAAGTGAAAGACCAGCCTGAGCTACATAGCAAACACAAACAAAGCTAATGCAATACCAGTGTCTTCCTCTCCAATTAACAAAGCATCTCTTTCTTTTTAAAAACAATATTTTATTCTTATTTATTGGAGAGGGGGAGCAGATAGACAGAGAATGGGTGCACCAGCGCCTCCAGCCACTGCACACAAACTCCAGACACATGTGCCACCTTGTGCATCTGGCTTATGTGGGTACTGGAGAATCGAACCTGGGTCCTTAGTCTTCATAAGCAAGCACCTCAACCACTTAGCTATCTCTCCAGCCCCTAAGATTTTTCTTTCTTTCTTGTCTTATGCTACTTAAAAGGGTCTTCAGCACAGAAATGAATAGAAGTGAAGACAGCAGGCATTCTCTTCTTCATTGCTGATCATTTTGTTTGTTTGTTTGTTTGTTTAGTTGGTTGGTTGGTTTTTTTGAGGTAGGGTCTCACTCTAGCTCAGGCTGACCTGGAATTCGCTATGTAGTCTCAGGGTGGCCTTGAACTCATGGCAATCCTCCTACCTCTGCCTCCCGAGTGCTGGGATTAAAGGCGTGCGCCACCACGCCCAGCTATTCATTGCTGATCTTAAATGAACTCCAAATTGCTTACCATCGAATAGATTTTCTTTTCTTTTCTTTCTTTTTTTCCTTTTCTCTCTCTTTCTTTCTGTCTTTCTTTTTACTTTTGGAGTTTTTTTTAATTACTGACAACTTCTATACTTAGAGACAACAAACCACGATATTTCCTCCCCTCCCCCATTTTCCCCTTCATAACTCTGCTCTCCATCATATCCCCTCACTCTCTTTGTTAGTCTCTCTCTTTTATTTTGATGTCATCGTCTTTTTCTCTTATTATAAGGGGCTTGTGAAGGTATTGCTAGGTACTGTGAGGTCATGGATATTGAGGCCAATTTCTGTCTGGACAGTTGTATGTAAGGAGTGGTACACTTCCTTGGCTCTTACATTCTTTCTGCCACCTATTCCACAATGGACCCTGAGCCTGGAAGGGTGCGATAGAGATGTTTCAGTGCTGGACACTCCTCCATCACTTTTTCTCAGCACTGATGTTGTCTTTTGGGTCATACCAGTGGTCACTGCCATCTGAAAAGAAAAGCTTCTCTAACCAAAAGTCAGAGTAGCATTACATATAAATATGAACATTAAGTGTAGTCCTTTCAGGGCAGTTTGGTGAGAATAATACGTGCTATTTAGCCAGAGAAGAACAATCTTTATACCCCTGAGGCTCATGACCTTCCCTGCCATAGGCTTTTGAATAGGTTTTCAGTACCTAGGCATGTATTCCCTTCCAAGAGTGGGCCTCCAGTCCAACTAGAGAGCAGTTGGTTTCCCCCAGAGCAGACATGCCACTATTGCGCCCATTCGGTCATTTGTCCTGTCTAGCCAAACTTGAGGCTTCCAGTATCCACTGTTTTCACTGCTGATGACTTCTGTCTCCCATAAGACTGCATACAGTGCAGCTTTTTCCAGCTTTTAGTTGGCTAGTCTACATGGAGAAGGTTTTCAGTTCAGCACCAGCTTTATTTTCCAGTGACCTTGCTGCCCACACATGTGAAGTCCTCAGCAACAGGGTCTTACCATCTGTTACTCATGGGAAACCAAGAGCCTTGGCAATAGCTTGTAATGTTTTGAAGGCAACAGAGACCTCCCTGGCCAACAACTCATTGGAAGGTATCCTATTCCTGGCACTGAAAAATTTCTAGAAGCAATGTATGGTTTCTGGATGTGCCATTATCCAAAGAAGTAGGCTTTCATATGTCTTATTCAGAATATCTTGAATTTTGATTGATCTTTCCCCCACCCTTCTCTTACTCAGCCTCTTGCCCTGGCCTCCCTTAGGCCATTCCACTCCCTGTAATCTGTTCTTCTACTTACATATATACAATACCATCCCTAAAGTCCTTCCTTCTCCTCCATCCCTTATAGCCTTTTTCTAGCTTACTAGCCTCTGCTACTGAGTTTTATTTCTACTCACATAGAAGTCCAATCATTTGTAGCTAGGATTCACATATGAGACAGAATATGTGATGTTTGGTTTTCTGGGCCTGGGTTACCTCACTTAGTATAATCATTTCTAAATCCATCCATCTCCCTGCAAATTTCATTTTTCTTTACCACTGAATAGAACTCCATTGTGTAAATGTACTATATCTTTATTATCCACTCATCTATTGAGGGACATCTAGGCTGGTTCCATTTCCTAGCTATTGTGAATAGAGCAGCAATAAATATGGTTGTGCAAGTATCTCTAAGGTAGTGAGATGAGTCATTAGGACATATGGCTAGGATTGATATAGCTGGATAATATGGTAAATCTATTTTTAGTTGTTTTGGGAACCTCCACACTGATTTCCACAATGGCTGTACCAGATTGCATTCCCACCAACAGTGTAGAAGGGTTCTCCTTTTTCTGCATCCTCACCAACATTTATTGTCATTTGTTTTCTTAATGGTAGCAATTCTGACAGGAGTGAGATGGAATCTCAAACTAGTTTTAATTTGCATTTCCCTGATGCCTAAGGGCATAGGACACTTTTTTAGATGTTTATATGCCATCTGTATTTCTTCCATGAGAACCCTCTATTTAGTTCCATAGCCCATTTTTTAACTGGGTTGTTTGATTTCTTATTGTTTTGTTTTTTGGGTTCTTTGTATATTCTGGATACTAATCCTCTGTCAGATGTTTAGCTGGCAAATATTTTCTCTCCTTCTCTAAGTTGTCTCTTTGCTCTATTCACAGTGTCCTTTGCTGTACAAAAGCAAAGTAATTTCATGAGATCCTGTCGGTTGATCTGTGGTTTTATTTCTTGTGCAATTGGGGTTATATTCAGAAAGTCATTGCCTATGCCAATATGTTGAAGGGTTTCCTCTACCTTTTCCTCTAGCAATTTCAGAGTTTCAGGTATGATATTAAGGTTCCTGATCCATTTGAACTTGATTCTTGTGCATGGAGAAAGACAAGGATCTATTTTCATCCTTCTACATATAGATATCTAGTTTTCCTAGCACCACTTGTTGAAGAGGCTGTCTTTTCTCCAGTGAATATTTTTGGAATTTTTGTCAAAAATCAGATGGCAATTCAGCCGGGCGTGGTGGCGCACGCCTTTAATCCCAGCACTCGGGAGGCAGAGGTAGGAGGATTGCCATGAGTTCGAGGCCACCCAGAGACTCCACAGTGAATTCCAGGTGAACCTGGGCTAGAGTGAGACCCTACCTCGAAAAACAAAAAAACAAAAAACAAAAAACAAAAACAAAAAAATCAGATGGCGATAGGTGCCTGGATTAACATCTGGGCCCTCCATTCTGTTCCATTGATCTATGTGTCTATCTTTGTGCCAGTACCATGCTGTTTTTGTTACGATGGCTTTGTAATATAGCTTAAAGGTGGGTATGGTGATACCACCAGTGTTAATTTTGTTGCTCAAAATTGTTTTGGTTATTCGAGGTTTTTTGTGCTTCAAAATGAATGTTAGGATTTTTTTTTTCTATTTCTGTGAAGAATGTCATTAGAATTTTAATGGGGATTGCATTAAATGTATAGATTGATTTTAGTAAGATTAACATTTTCACAATATTGATTTTTCCATCCAAGAGCATGGGATGCCTTTCCATTTCCTGGTGTCTTCTGCAATTTCTCTCTTGAGTTTTCAAATAGATTTTCTTAAGGAAACTTGTAGAGCTCCAGGGAGATTAAGGAAATTAATCCTTGCATTAGGTATGAATGGATTACTACCAGATGGTGAAATTCATTCATTATGATTCTGCATTTATTGCTATAATTTTTCTTCCTTAAGTCCCTAAGTCAGTAGATTTTTTTTTCTGTAAATGATCAAGTAGTAATTATTTTAGTTTAGGTAGGGCATGCCAGGCAATTATGCAACTTTGCCATTTTAGCAGGGAAACAGTACTATTTGCCACTTACAGCATGTCCTCCAAGGCTTGGGAATGTAGCAGAAGAGGTGGGGTGGGAAAGAATGTAAGAGTCACAGGGTGTGAAGATGTACTGTAAGGCATTGGCCACCCCCACTTCCACAAAGACTGTCTAGTGTATTCATGACCCCATAGTGATCATGGATAACCCCAGCAAAGAGGAACATCAGTGGATGGTGTGGGGAGAGGGGATATATATCCTAATGGGAATATGACCAATTTGCAATATGGTTTATATATTAAATTTCTCAGTAAAAACCAATTTTATTTAATTTTTTAATTTAGTTGCAAGCACAGAGAAGCAGAAAGACAGGAGACAGAGAGAAAGGTCTAGCCACTGCAAATAAACTCCAAATGCATACACCACTTTGTGCGACTAGCTTCATGTGGATATTGGGGAATCAAACCTGGTTAAGGCAAACACCTTAGCCCCTGAGCCATCTCTCCAGACCTAAACATAGATTTTAAAAAGATCCAATTACATGTGGGATTGGAGAAACACATGTAGCCAATAAAGGTGTCCCTAAATTGAGTGTAAGAGGATGGAGAGCAAACTGCCAAGCGAACGGAAGCTGCAAACAAGCAGGAGTGGCCATCTTTATACCAGACAAATTAGACTTCAAACCAAAACTGATCAGAAAAGAAAAAATGTGGCATTCCATTCTAATAAAAGGAACAATTCATCAAAAAGATATTACAGGGCCGAGCAGGTGGCACACGCCTTTAATCCCAGCACTAGGGAGACAGAGGTAGGAGGATCACTGTGAGTTCAAGGCCACCCTGAGACTACATAGTTAATTCTAGGTCAGACTGGACCAGAGTGAGACCCTACTTTGAAAAACCAAAAAAAAAAAAAAAAAGATATTGCAGGGGACTGGGGAAATGGCTTAGCAGCTATGGCATTTGCCTGTGAAGCCTAAGGACCAGGGTTCAATTCCCGAGGTCCCACGTAAGCCAGATGCACAACGAGGCACATGTGTCTGGAGTTCGTATGCAGTGGCTAGAGGCCCTCTCTTTCTCTCTGTCTCTTTCTCTCTCATAAATAAATAAATAAAATATTTTTTTAAAAGATAGTACAGTTGTAAGCATCTATGTACTAAATATCGGGAATCTTAATTTACTTCATAAAACAGACACACAAGAACACACAGGTCCAGACATGACAGAAATGGGCGAATTCAGTATCCCACTCTCACATTTGCATGGGTCATCTGGACTAAAAATTAGCAAAGAAAATTCAGAGCTAGAGCTGAAGAGCTGGCCTAGCAATTAAAGCAATTACCTGCAAGACCTAAGGACCTGGGTTCGGTTCCTCAGTACCCACATAAAGCCAGATGCACAAAGTGGTGCATGCATCTGGACTTTATTTGCAGTGGGTAGAGGCCCTGGCATGCACATTCCCTCTCTCTCCTCTCTCTCTCTCAACTTGCAAATAAATAAATAAATAACATTTTGATTGTGTGCTTGTTTTTTGAAGTAGGGTCTCACTCTATCTCAGGCTGACCTGGAATTCACTATGTAGTCTCAGGGTAGCCTCCAACTCATGGCGATCCTCCTACCTCTGCCTCCCGAGTGCTGGGATTAAAAGTCACCACCCCCGGCTAATCAATAACGTTCTTTTAAGTTAAAAAAAAAAAAAAAGCAACAGCTTCGGAGCCAAACCACACTATTGATCAACTGGATCTAACAGATATGTACAGAGTAGTCCACACAATAGATAGGAAATTTGCATTCTTCTCAGCTGCTCATGGAAACTTCTCCAAAACTGATCATATAATTGACCACAAAATTAACTCAACTAATACAAAAGTCTTGAGGCAATACCCTGAATCCTATCATCACAGTGAAATAAACTAACTAATAAAATAAACTAGTGAAACCAACAACAACAACAAAAAGATAAGAGAATCAAGAAGCTTCATAAATTCTTGGAGACTGAACAAAAAACTTTTTTTTTTTAAATCAAAGAGAGAGAGAATTGGTGTGCCAGAGCCCCAGCCATTGCGAACTCCAGATATGTTTGCCTCCTTATGCACATGCGCCACCTTGTGCATTTGGCTTACGTGGGCTTCCGGGAGTTGAACCTGGGGTCCTTAGGCTTCGCAGGAAATCACCTTAACCACTAAGCCATCTTTCCAGCCCAACAAACTTGTTTTTAAAAAAATCTTTATTTTCTATTTACTTATTTAAGAGAGAGAGAGAGAAAGGGCCAGAGAGAGGGAGAGAAAGGATGGGCATGCCAGGGCCTTCAACCACTGCAAACGAACTCCAGACGCGTGCGGCCCCCTTGTGCCTCTGGCTTATGTGTGTCCTGGAAAATAGAACCAAGGCCCTTTGGCTTTGCAGGCAAATGCCTTAACCACTAAGCTCATCTCTCCAGCCCCCCCATACTTTTTTTTTTTAAGTTAGGAGAACGTATTAAGAATAATGTTGCTCTTTCTAAGTCATACTCCTCAAGGACAAAGCCATGGTCCGCAGAGTGCCAAGATCTGAATAGTGAGAGCCGAGGAGTTCCAGTGGGCGTCTTCCAGGCGCGGCTCGGGCTGGAAATGGACTCTGGGCCTCCAGGCTCAGCTGCGGGGGCTCAACATCCCGGTGGCCAGGGAAATCCAAGTTG
Organism: Dipus sagitta; assembly: GCA_036346955.1. Classification (NCBI taxonomy): domain Eukaryota; kingdom Metazoa; phylum Chordata; class Mammalia; order Rodentia; family Dipodidae; genus Dipus; species Dipus sagitta. The sequence goes on along the minus strand of CM070785.1, from coordinate 35,623,217 downwards.
GTGGTGGTTGGAAAGCGATCATAATTTTTGTCCCAGTTCCTCAACTGAAATCTTTCCAGAAAAATCCAAGTTCAGCTAGTGTGTGAATTAGAGAAAAAGATCAGTGGGAAACATGTAGTCTTCACTGCTCAGAGGAGACTTCTGCCTAAGACAAGAAAAAGCCACTCCAAAAAATAAGCAAAAGCGCCCCAGAAGCCGGGCTCTGACTGCTATGCACGAACCCACCCTTGAACACTCGGTCTTCTCAAGTGAAATTGTGGGCAAGAGGATCTGTGTGAAACTGGACAGCGGCCAGCTCATGAAGGTTCCTTTAGACAGGGCCCAGCAGAACTACTGGAGCACAAGGTTGAAACTTCTGGTGTCTGTAAGAAGCTCAAGGGCAAAGATGTTAATTTTGAATTCCCAAAGTTTCAGTTGTAAACAGATGACTAAATAAAGTATCATTCACAATTAAAAAAGAAAAAGAAGAATGTGGATAAAGGACCCTAAAGACTCTACCAGCAAATTGTTAGAGCTGATAAACACTTATAGCAATGTAGCAGGATACAAAATAAACATACAAAAATCAGTAGCCTTCCTATATGCTAACAACAAACACACAGAGGATGAAATCAGAGAATCACTCCCATTCAAAACTGCATCAAAAAAAAAAAAAAAAAAAGTACCTTGGAATAAACCTGACCAAGGAAGTGAAGGGTCTCTACAATGAAAACTTTAAAACACTCAAATGAGAAATTGCAGAAAACGCTAGAAAATGGAAAGACATCCGTTGTTCTTGGTTCAGAAGAATCAACGTTGTGAAAATGGCAATCTTACCAAAAGCAATCTACACATTTAATACAAAATTCCAATGGAATTCTTCACAGAAATAGAAAAAAAAAATCCAAAATTTCATTTGGAAGCACGAAGAAACTTCGAATGTCTAAAACATTTTGAACAACAAAAATAAGGCTGGTGGTATCACCATACCTGATTTTAATCTATATCATAGAGCCATAGTAACAAAACCAGCATGGTACTGGCACAAAAGCAGACATGTAGATCAATGGAACAGAATAGAGGACCCAGATGTAAGTCTGGGTAGCTACAGCCACCTGATCTTCAACAAAAATACTCCTTGGAGAAAAGACAGCCTCTTCAAGAAATGGTGCTGGAAAAACTGGATATGTATCTGTAGAAGGATGAAAATAGATCCTTATCTCTCTCCATGCACAAGAATTAAGTCCAAATGGATTAAAGATATTAATATCAGACCTGAAACTTTGAAATTGCTACAGGAAAAAAGTAGGGGAAAACCCTTTAACATACTGATATTGGCAAAGACTTTCTGAATATAACCCAAGTTTTTCAGGAAATAAAACCACTGATCAACTGCTGGGACCCCATGAAATTACAAAGCTTTGTTTGGCAAAGGACACTGTGAATAGAGCAAAGAGGCAACCTACAGCATGAAAAAAAATCTTTGCCAGTTATATATCTGACAGAGGATTAATATCCAGGGTATACAAAAAACTCAAAAAACTAAATAATAAGAAATCAAACAACCCAGTTAAAAAAATAGGCTATGGAACTAAATAGAGAGTTCTCAAAAGAAGAAATACACATGGCATATAAACATCTAAAACAATGTTTTATATCCCTAGTCATCAGGGAAATGCAAATTAAAACTACTTTAAGATTCCATCTCCCTCCTGTCAGAATGTCTACCATCATGAAAACAAATGACCATAAATGCTGGCAAGGATGTGGAAAAAGAAGAACCCTTCTACACTGTTGGTGGGAATGCAATCTGGTCCAGCCATTGTGGAAATCAGTGTGAAGGTTCCAGAGACAGCTAAAAATACATTTACCATATGACCCAGCTATAGCACTACTAGGCATATATCCTAAGGACTCATCTCACTACCTCAGAGATACTTGTTCAACCATGCTTATTGCTGCTCTATTCATAATAGCTGGGAAATGGAACCAGCCTAGATGTCCTCAACTGATGAGTGGATAATGAAGATATGGCACATTTATACAATGGAGTTCTACTCAGCCATTAAAAAAATGAAATTTGCAGGAAAATGTATGGATTTGAAAAAAGATTATACTTAGTGAGTGTGGCAGTCAGGTTCGCATTGCTCGCAGAAATCACCCAACCAAGAGCCGCTTTTGGGATAAAAGGATTTACTTTGGCTTACAGACTCTAGGGGAAGCTCCATGATGGCAGGGGAAAATGATGACATGAGCAGAGGGTGGACATCAACCCCTGGCCAACACAAGGTAGACAACAGTAACAGGAGAGTGTGCCAAACACTGGCATGAGGAAACTAGCTATAACAGCCATAAGCTCACCCCAACATTACACCACCTCCAGGAGGCATTAATTCCCAAATCTCCATCAGCTGAGAACCTAGCATTCAGAACACCTAAGTTTATGGGGGCCACCTGAATCAAACCACCACAGTGAGATAATCCAAACCCAGAAAGCCAAATGTTCTCTCTCATATGTGGATCCTAGCTATAAGTGATTGGACTTCTATGTGAGCTGGAATAAAACTCAGTAGCAGAGGCCAGGAAGCTAGAAAGGGGACATAAAGGGAATAGAAATTGAGGGAGAGGGACTTAATAGGATGGTATTGTAGATATGTAATAGATGAACAGAATAATGAGGGTGGAAAGACCTAAGTGAAGTCAGGAGAAGAGATTGAGTAAAGGAAAGGTAGGGGGAGGGCTAATTAAAGTCTAAGAGGGTATGAATAAGTTACATGGAAACCTACTTTTTTGTACAATGGAACACCCAGAAGCCATAGATTGTTACTGGAAAATTTTCAATGCCAGGGATGGGATACCTTCCAGTGAGTTGTTGGGCAGGAAGGTCTCTGATGCCCCCAAAACATTACAGGCCATTGCTGAGGCCCTTGGTTTCCCACCAGGAATAGAAGGTAAGACCCTATTGCTGAAGACTCCACATGCTTGGGCTGCAAGGTCTCTGAGAAATCCTGCTGAAGCTGAGCTGAAAACCTCCTCCATGTAGATCAGCTAACTGAAAGCTAGAAAAGGCTATACTGCATGCAGTTCAATGGGAGAGAGAGAAATCACCAGTGAAGATACTCAACAGTGGACACTGCAAGCCTTAAGTTTGGCCAGCCAGGCCAAATGAGACAACAGGTGTAATAGTAGCATGTCTGTTATGGGGGAAACCAACTGCTCTGTAATTGGAATGGAGGCCCACTCCATGGGAGGGAATACATGCCTGATACTGAAAATCTATGACAGGGGTAGTCATGAGCTCTAGGGGTGTAACTTCTGCTGCTGTCTGACTAAATGTATATACTATGTTCACCAAACTGCCTGGTAAGCCGTTCCCTCTTTTTTAAAATTTTTAAAAACTTTTATTTATTTATTTGAGAGTGAGAGTGACAGAGAGAGAGAGAATGGGCACGCCAGGGCCTCCAGCCACTGCAAACGAATTTCAGATGCATATGCCACCCTGTGTATCTGGCTTACCTGGGTCCTGGGGAATCAAGCCTCGAACCAGGGTCCTTAGGCTTCACAGGCAAGTGCTTAACCACTAAGCCATCTCTAGCCCTGTAAGATGTTCTCTTAATGTTCATACCTATTTATTTATGGTACTCTCACTTTTGGTTGGAGAAGCTTCTCTTTTCAGATGATGGTGACCTTGGGATGATTCAGAAGGCATCATAGTGCTGAGAAGAAGTAATGGAGGAGTGCTCAGCACTGAAATATCTCTATCACACCTTCCCACCTCAGGGCCCATTGCAGAAGAGGTGGTGGAAAGAATGTAAGAGCCAAAGGAAGGGTAGAACTCCTTACAACACGCTCCTCACAAAATAGCCTCACTATCCATAACTTCACAGTGCCTGACACTACTTACACAAGACCATCATAATAGGAGGAAAAGATGATGACATCAAAATAAAAGACAGACTGATTGAAAGAGGGAAAGGGTATATGGAGTGTGGAGTTTCAAAGGGGAAAGTAGAGGAAGGGAGGGAATTTCCATGGGTTATTGTCTATAATTATGGAAGTTGTTAATAATTTTTTTTTAATTGAGGTAGAGATTGATTGAGAAAGGCACCTGGAATCCACTTCTGGGCTCCACACACATGCTTACATATGTTCACCCTCATCTGCATGCATATGAACACATATGCACACACACAAACAAATCAAACCCAAAGTATGTAGTATTGTTCTGACATCTTTGACTTGGAATAATAGTTTCTTCTTAATATTTTATTTATTTATTTGAGAGAGAAAGAGAAAGAGAGTGGATGATAGAAAGAGAATGGTCATGCCAGGATTTCTAGCCACTGCAAATGAACTCCAGACACATGTGCCACATTGTACATCTGGCTTACATTTGTCCTGGGGAATAAAACCTGGGGCCTTTGGCTTTGCAGGCAAGCATATTAACTGCTAAGCCATCTCTCCAGACCATTATGACTTGTTCATTCATGCATATTACTGAGTTTTTTAAAATTGATTTTTTTCTTATTTATTTGCAAGCAGAAAGAAAAAAACAGAGAAAGAGAGAACGAGAGAGAGAGAGAGAGGGAGAGAATGGACCTGGCAGGGCCTCCAGCCACTGCAAGTAAACTCCAGATGCATGTGCCACTTCTTGCATATGGCTCTACATGGGTACTAGGGAATCGAACAGGGGTTGTTAGGCTTTGCAAGCAAGTGCCTTAACTGCTGAGTCATCTCTCCAGCCCTTGATACTATTTCAAATGCTTTTGTATTTCAATTTCCAGTTATTCATCACTTGTACATTGAACTATAGTTTATTTTTATATGTTAGTCTTGAATCCTGTAGTGTTCTTAAGCTTATTTACATATTATGGTAGTTTAAAAATATATTAAATAGGTGATGTACATAGTTAATTGTGACTTTGCAAATATAAACAGTTTTACTTCCTTCTTTCTAATTTGGGTGCCATGTGTTTGTGTCCTGTTGTGTGGGTTAGATCCTCTGATGTATTGTTGTGTAGAAGTAGAAAAAGGGGAAGAAGAAAAAAAGAATAATGTGGAAAGGCTGAAGAGATGGCTTAGCAGTTAAGGCACTTGTTTGATTCCCCAGGACCCACGTAATACAGATGGACTCGGTGGCACATGCATCTGGAGTTTGTTTGCAGTGGCTGGAGCCCCTGGCAAATCCATTGTCTCTCTCTCTCTCCTTCTCTCTTCCTTTCTCCAAATAAATAAATACAAATAAAATATTTTTTAAACAGAACAATGTGGAAACACTAGAGCAGAAAAGAAGCAGCAAAGGGGATCCCTCCCTCCTCCACCATTGCGGAGAGGGGACAAGAAGAGGTCAGAGCAGAATTTCCCTTACGTGACAGTTCCAAGTCCATTTACGTGAATTAGGCATTGATGAGAATGAGCCTCCTCATTAGGCGCAGGTGTGTAGGGAGGGACCTGATTGGCTGGTGGACCCAGAAGGAACACTGACTTAGGAAGGGCCTTCCCACAGGGGCTAAGTCTGCAAAATTGGAGAAGAAACAGGAAGTTATTGCTGATGTTGCTTAGCGCCACTGTGGATGACACTAGATAATGTACTTTTGAGTGAATAATGGCTATTGAAGAAATCAAAGAGGAAATTAAAATTTTCTTAGAAACAAAGGAAAATGACAATGGAACCTACCAGGCGCCCTGGGATACAAGCAAGGAAGTCCTAAGAGGAAAGTTTATAGCTGTAAGTGTATATGTCAAGAAACTAGAGAGATCGCAAACCACTTAATCCACCTCACGGCTCTAGTAAAACAGCAACAAGCCAATCCCAAACCCAACTGGCAGCAAGAAATAATCAAAATCAGGGCAGATATTAATGAAATATATACTAAAAGAACAATACACAGAATTAATCAAATGAAGAGTTGATTCTTTTTTCTTTTTCTTTTTTTTTCTTTTTTTTTTTTTTTTTTTTTTGGTTTTTCGAGGTAGGGTCTCACTCTAGCCCAGGCTGACCTGGAATTCACTATGGAGTCTCAGGGTGGCCTCGAACTCACGGCGATCCTCCTACCTTTGCCTCCCAAGTGCTGGGATTAAAGGCGTGCGCCACCACGCCCGGCTTAAGAGTTGATTCTTTGATAAATAATCGTTAGCCAAAATAACAAAAGGAAGAGAGAAGCCCCCAAATTAGTCAAATTACAGACAAAAGGGGAGCTGTTACAATAGACCCCAGTGAAATCCAAAACGCCATCAGAGAATACTTTGAAAACTTATACTCCAAAAAGGTGAAAAATCTAGCACAAAGTTCTAAGTACATATAACCTCCCAAAGTTAAAAGAGGAGGACACCAACAACTTAAACAGACCCACTACAAGCAATGAGATAAAGGCTATAATTAAAAAGTTCCACACACCTTCTGAGGGGCGCTGGGCATGGCCCCAACTGAGCTCCCATGAAGACGCTTCTCTCCTGCTCCATGAGCCCTCTTAACTTAATAAAACATTCCAGCAGCAGCAAAAAAAAAAAAAAAAAAAAAGTTCCACACAAAGAAAAGCCCTGAACCAGATGGATTCACCACAGAATTCGATCTAGCTTTTAAGGACAATCTAGTATCTAATGCCAGCTCTTCTCAAGGTGCACCAAAATATGGAAAGGGAAGGAGCACTTCCAGATTCACCCTACAAAGCCAGGATTACCCTGGTTCCTAAACTGGATAAAGTCATAACCAAACCAAAGCAAACTTACAGACCCTTTTCCCATGAACTTAGATGCAAAAATTCTCAACAAGAGTCTTACAAAACAAGTTCAAGAAAATATTAATAAAGGCTGGAGAGATGGCTTAACAGTTAAGGTGCTTGCAAAGCCTAAGGACCCACGTTCGATTCCCCAGATCCCACATAAGCCAGATGCACAAGGTGATGCGAGTGCAAGGTCTCACATGTGCACAAGGTGGTGTACACATCTGGAGTTGGACTGCAGTGGCGAGATGCCCTGGCATGCCAATTATCTCTCTCTCATAAAAAAATTACAAAAAAGAAAACATTAATAAGATTATATTCACCATGACCACATAATAAACTTAACAATAGAAACCACATGATCATATCAATTAGTGCCAAAAGGCATTTGAAAAAGTCCAACATTCCTTCATGATAAAAGTCCTGGAGAAAGTTGAAATAGATGGAACATATCTCAAAATAATAGAGATCAAACATGACAAACCCATGACAAATATTATATTAAATAGAGAAAAATTGACACCTTTCCTCCCCAAACAGGAACAGGATAAGGATGCCCACTCTTGCTACTTCTCTTCAATATTGTGCTTAAAGTCCTGGCTAGAATAATAAGACAAGAAGAAGACATAAAAGGAATAAAAATGAAAAAGGAGCTGGGCGTGGAGGTGCACACCTTTAATTCCAGTACTTGGGAGGCAGAGGTAGGAGGATTGCCATGAGTTTGAGGCCACCCTGAGACTACATAGTGAATTCCAGGTCACCCTGGGCTAGAGTCAAAGTGTACTTCAAAAAAAAAAAAAATGTCCAAAACTTGAAAAGCAAAAAACCACTTTGTTCACTTAAAAAGTTCTTAAAATTTTTATTTGTTTATTTATTTCTTGAGACAGAGAGAAAGAGATAGACAGAGAGAGTGAGTACAGGCTTTCCAGGGCCTCGTGCCACTGCGAATGAGCTCCAGAAATATGTACCACTTTGTGCATCTGGCTTTACGTGGGTACTGGGAAATTAAAACTGAGCCAGTGGAATTTGCAAGCAAGCACTTTAACCACTGATCCATCTCCTCAGTCCATCTCTTATAAATTTTTGAAGATCTCAATGTTTATTTTTTAAATGCACTTTACCTATTATTACTTCTGATATTAGAAATTAAAATACTACAATTCTTAGTTTATGAAATTACTCATTACATATTCTTCACACATTTGAAATACTTCAATAAAAATAATATTTTCCAAATTTTTTAAAATATGAGGAAAGTCTCTCACCCATTATATATTCCACACACAATTAAAATATTTCAGTGAAAAATATTTTTCAGTTTTTTTTTAAAGTGAAAAAACTCTCTCTCTCTTTCTCTCTCTTTCCCCCTTTAGGTTTCTGGGGGTCAAACCCCAAACTTTATACACACTAGATAAATATTTTACCACTGAGCTTTCAGTCTCTTTAATTCCTAGCTTAATTTAATATAGTTGAAGTCTCATATCTGTTTCTGAAACCTATTGCAATATGCTTTATTTTTGGTTGGAAATATCTAGCCTCACAAGAATATTAGAAAATAGAGGGGTATGATTTGTTTTAACTATTTGATTGAAGCAGTCTTTAGAATACATCAGATCCATTAGTCAATGATTTCAGTGCATGTTCACTGACACTAAACTGAAAGGTCAGAAAATCATAGTTTCCAGATTACTTAAGACATATAATCTAAAATTATATCACTAAGTGGTCTATATGGAGTCAGGGGACAGATGGGGGAGTAAAGAGTTAATAAGAACTAAAGATGTTATGAATAAGCCATATGGAAATCAACTTCTTTGCGAGCTAAATAGTGTATATGTTAAAAAGAGGAGAGTTTGGGCATAAGGACCTTCTTGGGGTAATCATGATGAACTCAGAAGCTTCAGCAAGTTGTTGGTCTAGGAGGCCCTCAGTGCCCCTAAAATCTGACAGGCTATTGCCAAGGCTCTTGGTTGTACACCTTAGCTAGATGGTAAGCAATAGCTGGAAGACACCACATGCACAAGCTGCAGTACATTGAGAAATCAAGCTGGAGCTGAGCTGGAAGCCTCCTCCCTGTTGAGTAGTTCTCATGATGCTGGAAAGAGCTATGTAGCCAATTGGGAAGAAAACTCATCACCAATCTTAACTAGCAGTGGAATGAATATGCATGCTGCTCTCACTGTCAGCCTGAGAACCTTCTCTATGAAGATGGTGGTAGACACCGAGGAGACCCAAAACTCACCAAAGCAAGCCAGGCATGGTGGCACACACCTTTAATCCTAGTACTGGGAAGGCAGAGGTAGGAGGATTGCTGTGAGTTCCAGGCCAGCCTGGGACTACAGAGTGAGTTCCAGGTCAGTGTGTGCTAGAGTGAGTGAGACCCTACTTCAGAAACAAAACAAATAAACAAAAAATTCACCAAGGCAGAAAATAAGAGGCTATTGAGAGCTCAGCACTAAAGGAAATTTCTAACACAACCTCCAAGGATCGGGGAGGAAAGAAGGCAAGAGCCACAGGGGCACACAGGCATTTTTGGGATGCTGTCTAGCTGACATAAACTGGTACATTCACACCCCACAATGGTTACTCACACCCTCAGAAGCCCTGCACTGCTATGAGCCCATCGACATTTTGACATAGAGGAAGGAGGACAAAAGGAATGAGGCAACAAAGCAAAGGACTGCCATGAAAGAGGAGAGTCCTCAGTGGATGAGGGGGGCAGGGGACAGGAGACAATAATTATCTGATGAGAACATGACCAAATTACAATATGTTTATATATTAAAGGTGCCAACAAAAATTTAAAAAAAAAAACAATTTCCTTGGGAAAAAATATTCAATGATAAGATGAAAGGGTATTTTGATAGCATTTTTTCTAAACTTGACTATATGATTCTGTCTGACTTGTAAATGAACCAAGCCAAATCATACCTTGCTCTTCAAACAGATTCACCTAGACACCCACATTTCTGCAACTTTAGAGGATAGTTGGGGTACTTCATATGCTTCTAAACTTTGAGATTATCTATGATACATGATCCATAAAACAACAATTTATTAAAAGAAAATAATAACTTGAGGATTTCCAGATAAGATGACAGCATGGTAGCCACACAAAAGCAACCTGGGAGGACGGGGTGAGCAGAAAAACAGCAAAATACACTCTTCTACTGAAAAATGAAGGTGTATAAGAAGTTATCAACCTCGACAGAAAAGCAGGAGAGACTCAGAACTTCTAGCAACAATAGAGCCAGGTAGAATTGGCTGCCACTGTGGTGCTGGTCCACACAGCCACCAGGCTCTGCCTGAGCCACAGGAGAAGCCAGGTGGAGGCATCTCCCACTCACACCAGCCTCCTTGCAAATTCAAGAAACCTGAAGAAGACAGCAGGCGCCAGCTTAGCCACTGGTAAGCAAGGGGATCACAGGGACCACCTATGCAGCTCCTGTGCAACTTCAGACAGCTTCCCCTTCCCCCACCACCAGTGCCCACAACCACTGGAGACTTGAGTAAGGGAACTCAGCTGCACAGGTGATCAGAGCAGTGGACCCACCAGTCCAGCCAGCCTAGCTGAGACCACAGGGCAGAAAAGTGGGCCCCAAGTGGGCAGACAGCGTAAGTGAGACCAAAGCCATCCCAAAAGGTAACAGGGCTACTTACACTGGGTCCGTAGCTGCCACAAAGCCTGTTATATAAAGCCTGCATTGAAGTGCTAATCACACATTCCATGTTAGGGCAGTTTATGTGTTAGATCTGATTGATGGTCAGATTTGCCATTCTTTTAAAATTTATTTATTTGATAAAGAGGGAGGGAGAGAGGGAGGGAGAGAGAGAGAATGGACATACCAGGGCCTCTAGCCACTGCAAATGAACTCCAGACATGTGTGCCCCTTGTGCATCTGGCTAACGTGGGTCCTGGGGAATTGAACCTGGGTCCTTTGGCTTTGCAGGCAAACACCTTAACTACTAAGCCACCCCTCCAGCCTGGATTTGACATTCTTAAATAGGCTGTATTTTGGGGGCTGTCTTTTGTTGCTTCCTAATTTATAGTGCCTTTGTCTTCTTCTGTCATTTTTGAGAGCAGGGTCTCACTTGGCCCCATACTGGCCTGGAAACCTTTACAGACCAGAAATCTCAGCTTTCCAGTTGACAGGATTAAGGGTTTGGGGCAACATACACCCTTAGCGACCTTGACTTTGTTAAATTATTTGTTTTAATACCCATTCTTATGCAAATATTCCATGCTGCTTTTGATTGAATGTGTATATTTCTCAGTAGAATTTTAGAATTTGCCAGTATTTTGGTCCATCAAGCCTACTAGGATTGCATAGCAGATGAAATCAACTCCTAGGGTCACTTCTGCTGGTACTCTGGGAGTAATATAAGAGCCATACCTGGCAACTTAAGCTCCTATCCTGAAGATATATAATGTCAGACATAAACATCTAAGAATACTGTAGATAATTAGAAAACCCAAGCATCAAATTAACCCAAGAAGCAAAAATCTCTGCATTATAATACAAGCAACACAAAAAAAATCAAGACAATATAATTCCACAAAAAAAATTATAAATCCATCAGAAATGACCTCCAGTGAGACTGACTTACATGAAATGCCTGACAAAGATTTCAAAAGAATGATTATAACTATGTTCAAAGAAATCAAAGGAGTCAAAGAAGAAAGCAAGCTCCCGAAGGAGTTAATGAAATAAGGAGGTTAGTGAAAGACATGAGTAAGGAAATAGAAACATTGAATAAAAACCAATCAGAAATACTAGAAATGTAAAACACAATAAGTCAAGTGAAAATTTCTGAGGAAAGTCTCACCAATAGAATGGATGAAGGAGAGGACAGAATATCAACAACCCGTTATGGTAAAAATCCTAAAGAAACTGGGAATGGAAGGAACATATCTCAACATAATAAAGGCTGTTATGACAAAGCCACAACCAACATAATACCTGATGAGAAAAACTTGAAGCTTTTCCACGAAATCAGAAATAAGACAAGGGCGGCCATAATTCCCACTTTTATTTAATATAGTACTAGAAGTCTTGGCTATAGCAATAAAGTAAGAGACAACATAAAATGAATACAAATTGAAAGGAAGAGATAAAATTATCATTATTTAGCCAGGCATAGTGGTGCATGCCTTTAATCCCAGCACTCAGGAGGCTGAGGTAGGAGGATCGCCGCGAGTTCGAGGCTACCCTGAGACTACATAGTTAATTCCAGGATAGTGTGGGCCACAGTGAGACACTACCTCGAAAAACCAACCCCCCCATATATATATCATTATTTGCAGATGATATGGTTCTATACATATAGGATCAAAGACTCTACTAGCAAACTGTTATAGCTGATAAACACTTTTAGCAATGTAGCAGGATACAAAATAAACACACATAAATCAGTACCTTTCCTATATACTACTAACAAACATGCTAAGGATGAAATCAGGAAATCACTCCCATTCACAATTGCCTCAAAAAAATTAATAAAGTACCTTGGAATAAACCTAAGGAAGTAAAGGATCCCTGCAATGAAAACGTTAAAACACTCAAGACAAATTGCAGAAGACACTAGGAAATGGAAAGACATCCCATATTCTTGGATTGGAAGAACCAAGATTGTGAAATGTCAATCTTGCCAAAAGTAATATACACATTTAATGCAGTCTCCATCAAAATTCCAATGGCATTGTTCATGAATAGAATAGAAAAAACAATTCTAAAACTCATTTGGAAGCACAAAAATCCTCCAATAGCCAAAACAATATTTTTTGTTTTGTTTTTGTTTTTTGAGGTAGGGTTTCACTCTAGCTCAGGTTGACCTGGAATTCACTATGTAATCTCAGGGTGGCCTCAAACTCACGGTGTTCCTCCTACCTCTGCCTCCTGAGCGCTGGGATTAAAGACATGCGCCACAATGCCTGGCCTTTTTTTTTTTTTTTTTTTTTTTTTTTTTTTTTTGAGAGAGAGAGAGAGAGAGAGGCAGAGAAAGAGAGGAAGAGGCAGAGAGAGAGAGAGAGAATGAGTGCTCCAGGGCCTTTTAGCCGTGAATGAACTCCAGATGTGTGCCCCTTTGTGGTGCATGAGTGACATTGCACACTGCTTGCATCACTGTGCCTCTGGCTAAGTGGGACCTGGATGTTTAAACTTACATTCTTAGGCTTCGCAGCAAGCACCTTAACTGCTAAGCCACCTCTCCAGCCTAGCCAAAGCAATTTTGAGCAACAAGACTGGAAGTATCACCATGTCAGATTTTAAGTTATAGTCACAAAAATAGCATGGTACTGGCACAAAGACACAAAAGTAGATAAATGGAACAGAATAGTGGACTCAGCTATAAATGCAGGCAGCTACAGCCATCTGATTTTCAACAAAAATGCCAAAGATATTCATTGGGGAAAAGACAGCCTCTTTAACAAATGGTGATGGAAAAATGGGATATCTATATGTAGAAGGACGAAAATAGATCCTTATCTCTCTCCATACACAAGAATCAACTCCAAATGGATCAAATACTTTAATATCAAACCTGAAATTCTGAAACTTCTAGAGGAAAAAGTAGAGAAAACACTTGAACATATTGGCATAGGCAATGACTTTCTGAATATAACCTTAGTTGCTCAGGAAATAAAACCACTTATCCACTGGGACCTCATGAAATTAAACAGCTTTTGTACAGTAAAAGACACTGTGAATACAGCAAAAAGGCAACCTATAGAATGGGAGAAAATCTTTGCCAGCTATACATCTGACGGAGGATTAATATCTAGGATATATAAAGAACTCAAAAAACTAAGTAATAAGACATAAAATAACCCAATTAAAAATGGCCATTGAACTAAACAGAGAGTTTTTGAAAGAAGAAATACAGATGGCATATAAACTTCTAAAAATATGTTCTACATCCTCAGCCATCAGAGAAATGCAAATTAAAATAACTTTGAGATTCTGTCTCATTGCTGTCAAAATGGCTATCATCATGAAAACAAATGACAATAAATGCTGGTGAGGATGCAGAAAAAGAGGAACCCTTCTACACTGTTGGTGGAAATGCAAACTAGTACAGTCATTGTGGAAATCAGTGGAAATATTCCTGAGACAGCTAAAAAATACATCTGCCATATGACCCAGCTATACCACTCTTAGGCATATATCCTAAGGACTCTTCTCACTATCTTAGATATAGTTGCTCAGCCATGTTTATTGCTGCTCTATTCACAATACATAGGAAGTGAAACCAGCTTAGATGTCCCTCAAGTTATGAATGGATAATGAATGGAGCTTTATTCAGTGGTAACAAAAAATGAAATTATGAAATTATATGGGAAATAATGGATCTGGCAAGGATTATACTAAGTGAGATAACCCAGGCTCAGAAAGCCAAATGTCACATGTTCTCTCTCATATGTGGATCCTAGCTACAAATGTTTAGATTTACATGTGAGTTGGAATAAAAACTGGTAGCAGAGGCCAGTAAGCTAGAAAAAGGCTATAAGGGATGGAAAAGAAAGGAGGACTTAAGCAGGTAGTATTCCATATACTTAAGTGGATGAAAAGATTACTGGAGGAGCAATGGCCTAAGTGAGGTCACAGGAAGAAATTGAGTAAAACAAGAGTGGGAGCAAGGTTAATCAAAATTCAAGATGTTAGACGTGCATGGTGTGCACTTCTTTAATCCCAGCACTCAGGAGGCAGAAGTAAGAGGATTGCCATGAGTTCAAGGCCACCCTGAGACTCCATAGTGAATTCCAGATCAGCCTGGGCTAGAGTGAGACACTACCTTGAAAAACAAAACAAAACAAAATTCAAGATGTTGTGAATAAGCCATATGGAAATCACTTTTGGGGATAATGGTGCACGTAGAAGGCATAGCCTGTTTACTAGAAAAATTTCAGTGCCAGGGATAAGAAGTCTTCCAGTGAGTTGTTGGCCAGGGAGGTTCCTTATGCCCCCAAAACACATTACCAAAGCTCTTGGTTTCCCACCAGAAATAGATGGTGAGACCCTCTGGCTAAAGACTCCACAGGCTTTGGTTGCCATGTCACTGTGAAGTCAAGCAGGAGCTGAACTGAAATTCTCCTCCCTATAGATCAGCTAACTGAAAGCTGGCAAAAGCTATGCTGTATGCAGCCCTATGGGAGACAGAAGTCATCAGTGGTGAAAACAGTGGACACTGCAAGCCTTTAGTTTGGCCAGCCAGGCCAAATGACTGAATGGGTGCAATATTATGGGGGAAAACAGCTGCTCTCTAATTAATAGAAACCTGGTCCAGGGGAGCGAATACATGCCTGGTACTGAAAACCTAGTCAAAAACCTATCGTGTGGGAGGTATGAGCCCTAGCAGTGAATGCCTGCTATTGTCTGGCTAAATGCATATATGATGCTCACCAAACTGCCCTGTAAGCATGTTCATACCTGTATATTAATGCTACTCTCACTTTTGGTTAGAGAAGCTTCTGTTTTTAGATGGCTGTGACGACTGGGATGACCCAAAAGGCGTCATAGTGCTGACAGAGGCATATTCAGCACTGAAACATCTCTATCACACCTTAAAGGCTCATGGTCCATTGCAGAAGAGTTTGTAGAAAGAATGTAAAAGCCAAAGGAAAGGTAGGACTGGCTTACAATGCAATTGACCAGACAGAAATTGGCCTGGATATCCATAACCTTGAAGTGTCTAGTACTACCTACAGGAGACCCTCATAGTAGGAAGAAAAGATGACGGCATCAAAATAAAAGAGGGACTAATTGAGAGGGGGAGGGGATATGATGGGGAGTGGGTTTGTGAAGGGGAAAGTGGGGGAGGAAGGGATTATGGTTTATTTTCTATAATTATGGAAGTTCTCAGTAAAATGTTTAAAAAAACAAGTAGTATTCTGATTATTGAATGACATCATGAATTGAAACTATTTTTCTTCTCATGCATGCTTAGTAGTAACAAATAGAATGTGGGCCAGGCATGATGGTGCACGCCTTTAAGCCCAGCACTCAGGAGGCTGAGGTAGGAGGATCACTGTGAGTTTGAGACCATTGTGAGATTACATAGTGAATTCCAGGTCATCCTGGGCTAGAGACCCTACCTTGAAACCACCCCTCCCCACCACCTAAAAAAAATGATACAATGTGTACTAGCACAACTTTGATAACATCACCTCAATTTATGTTAAGGCTCCATCAGTTTCACTCATGCTTCCTTTGCATTGTCAGTACAAAGTCCGTGCAGTGAAAAATTAAATATTTTGTTAGTATTGTTACTATAGCTTTGATACTGTGAAACCCTTCAGAGTTTCTCAGGAGTCTCCAAAGATCCGTGGATTACAGTTTGATAACCAGTGGTTCAGTCTAATCATAGATGGAGATGATTTAAAACCCTGTGTTAGTGTTTGGGAGAAAAGATCTTTGTTGTTATTTTTGTTTCTGTTAGAGTCAAAAACAAGTTCATTTCCTTCCCTCTCACTTAGCCAAGCAGATGGAAGTGGTAGGCATAACCTTCTTGGTTAGTAGGGCTTGTTTTTTTTTATTTTTTAAACTTTTGTTTGTTTGTTTATTTATTTATTTGAGAGTGACAGAGAGAAGGAGGTGCAGAGAGAGAGAGAGGGGGGCGGGGGAGACAATGGGCGCGTCAGAGTTTCCAGCCTCTGTAAACGAACTCCAGATGCGTGTGCCCCCTGTGCATCTGGCTAACGTGGGTCCTGGGGAATTGAGCCTCGAACCGGGGTCCTTAGGCTTCACAGGCAAGCGCTTAACCGCCAAGCCATCTCTCCAGCCCAGTAGAGCTTGTTTTTAATTTATGTTATTTATTTATTTTTTTCCGAGGTAGGGTTTCACTCTAGCCCAGACGTGGAATTCACTATGTAATCTCAGGGTGGCCTCGAACTCATGGCAATCCTCCTACCTCTGCCTCCCGAGTGCTGGGATTAAAGGTGTGCACCACCACGCCTGGCTTGGTTTTTATTGTTAAATCAGTTGTGTGAGCGTCCGGGCGTGCGTGTTGGAAATAGTCATGTTACTATGGTGTGGACACACGTTTGTGGACCTGGGTATGCATGCATGGGTATGTGTGCCTGTGGAGGCCAAAGGTAGTTCTCTGATATCTTCCTCCATAGCTCTCCACGTTCTTTTCTTTCTCTTTTCTTTTTGAGGCAAGGGTCTCACTTTAAGGCTAAACTATAACTCACTCTATACATTCTGTAGCCCCAGGCTGGCCTTGAACTCATAGTGATCCTCCTACATCCCAGGTGCTGGAATTAAAGGCATGCACCACCACGTCAGGCTTCCACTTGATTTTCTGAGTCAGGTTCTCTCCCTTGAGGCCAGGGCTCACTATTTGGCTAGTCTAGCCAGCCAGCTTGATGTGGGCTTTCCCTTTTCCATCTCCTAAGAGCTGGGATTACACGTATTTGGGGTATTGAAATGGGGTGCTGCAAGTCCATACTTTGGACCTCATGCTGGCTCAATCAAGCACTTCACAGGCTAAGCCATTGCCCCAGCTCTCACAGTCAACAATTTTTGACCCTTTGATGAAAGGAGACATCCCAACCGTCTTAGACCCGATCTATCGCTTTGCAGCTTACAAAGTTAAACAGAAAACGGAAGGAAAAATGCGTGGCAGCCTGTGGAATGCACAGTGCATATCGGTGCCACCGGCCTCGTTACAAGTTGTTGCATCTCCTGTCCAATCATTCATGTTGAAGGCTGCAGGTCATTGTTTCATATTTCTGTGTTCTCCAACTTTGATCTACTCAGTTCTTCGGATAGCAGATTTATGTGAGCCATATAGGATCTGGTCTATGCGGCCACAGCCGAATGTAGATTGGGGTCTATTTTCGCTTTGCCCTTACTTCTGTGCTGTGGGCCTTTAGGTCCCAACAACAACAACAACAACAAAAGTTGTTAAATGTTTGCTTTTAACTTCATTTTTTGCCTATCAAAGGTCCACTTAAAATTCCCAAACCTCAAGGGAAAATACTAAGCTAATTTCTTTCCTTTTTCCCCCCCCTGAATTGCAACATCACAAATGTGCATTGAGAAGGGATACAGATCTTATAAAAATTATTTTGTCAGTATTTCTTGAGGTATCTCGATAAAGAATCTGGCTCCAGTCATCACGACAGCCGTCACTGACACGTGGTTTGAAGTCCTTCTCTTTCCTGTCTTCACCTTCCAAGGCAACCACGGTGGGCAAGCAGAGGAAGAGCGTGGTCGGCCGAGGTCACTTCCGCAGGCAAGGACTTCCGGGCGGCAGAAGCGCATGCGCCGGGGGGGGGCCTTCTGGGCGGCGCTAAGCAACCACTTCCGGGCGTTAGCACGCGGTGGCGGCCAGGCGTGGGCCATGGCCTCTCGGTACGACAGGGCCATCACGGTCTTCTCCCCGGACGGACACCTCTTCCAAGTGGAGTACGCGCAGGAGGCGGTGAAGAAGGGCTCCACCGCGGTAAGAGCGGCTCTGGCTGTGAGCGTCCCGCCTGCCCGGCCAGGCCTCAGCTCGGAGCCGGAAGTCATCTGCCTCCCGGCACCGGAAGTGACTGGCCTCTGGTGGAGGGAGAAACTGCTTCTCAGACTGGGACTGAAGGGAATGGGTGAAAAAGCTGTGCTTTAGAGCCCCGCGTGGTGGTACATGCCTTTAATCCCAGCGCTCGGGAGGCAGAGGTAGGAGGATCACCGTGAGTTCGAGGCCACCCTGAGACTACATAGTGAATTCCAGGTCAGCCTGGACCAGAGTGAATCCCTACCTCGAAAAACAAAAACAAAAACAACAAAAAAAAGTATTAAGAAAAATAAGAATAATTGGTGCATTTTGTCCGGGAGGCTGAAGTCAGAGAGAGGATTGCCATGAGTTCTAGGCCAGCCTGGAGCTTAGAGTAGAGTGAGTTCCAGGTCAGCCTGGGCTAGAGTAAGACCCTACCTCAAAAAAAAAAGGAAAAACAAAAAACAAAAACTGGTGCATTTCACCTGTTTCTGTTGTGAACCAGCCTTTGCTTTCAAGAAAGCTGTGGACACAAAACTATGGTGTGTGTTTGTGTCTTTGTCTGTCAATGATAATTTCAGCTCTTAGAAGACATATTAACGCTGTGCCTGACAACACAGAAAACACTTAGGATATTCTTCCTGACTGCCTATGGCCCACTCACAGACCCGTGGAAAAGTTAATACTCTCTTCCCAGCTCTCCGGAAGGCTGAGGAAGGAAGATCTCCGAGAGCCACCCTGAGCTAGAGTGAGACCCTGCCTTTGGAAAAAAATGAAATGTTTAGGCCCATGCACCCCTTCCCCATATGGACCAAATGAAACATTATTAAATTGTTGTTCATGAGAGAAAAGTTAAAACTTCTAATCCAAATATACACATTAAAAATAATTATCTCAAGCATATGGCAATCTTTTATAGAGGTTTGAATTCCCATGAATTTTCAGTCTCTTACCACTGTTTTTGTTTTAAAGTCATCGTGAAGTTTCATGACAGATCATATTCTACTTGAGACTTATGTGTCCACATGACTGAAAAACTTTTAAATACTCAGGGCACCTGTAATACTGCTGCCAGATTTTAACTATATTCAATAATTTTAGTGATTTATAAAAATTTAAAAGGACAAAAGTGCCCTAGTGACTGAAGATCTATTACCCCCAAACTTCCAAATCCTAACCTACAAATGCAGAAGGATTTGATTTTTTCGTTTTAAAGATTTTTCAAATTTCATGAGCATGTTTGTTGTGTATTTTGGAAATTGAGGCTAGCTATGAGAATACACAGAGCATTTCTAAGTCTACAAGTGGCTACTTTCTCTCACTTTCCATATCAATGTGATAACGGAAGGGAATAATTCACTTTCATTATAGATCTATCAAATGTAAAGTGGCAAAAATAATTACAAAGAAGAATCATTTTTAAAGTATTTTCCATTTAATTGGGCCTACTAGTTTAGCTTCAGCTTCTTAAATAATTTTTTTTTTTAGAATTGTAAATTTAAGGAAAGCCTGATGTAGCTTAATCCAAAAGGGTACCATTTTGATAAAAACAAAAAGTTATACAATCCCCAGCATGGCAGGTAGCATATGGTTAGAAAATAATGCCCAAGTTTTAGAGTCTAAAATAAAGGGAGTAATGGTAGAAGACTGGGGTGTAATAAGAAGCCACATTGGCCATTTAAAGTGTTTTAAGAATGCTATAGAACTGATTGATAGTTCCTTTGTAATGAGCTGTAAAAGGGTAAGGATATAAAAATACCTATAGTGGGCATTTTTAAAGACACATTGGAAGGATGAGACTTTTACCTTTAGATTCTGAAATTATAATTTGCATCTTTTAATGGAATTATTCATTGTGTTTCCTTGAGGGTGCTATGACCTTTTACACAGAATAAAGTTATGCTGCATTTGTTTACTAAAATAGGCTGTAAAGTATTATATCTATAAACTGTTGACATACTGAGTTACAAATAAGCCAGACTAACCAGTTTTGACCACTATGTAGATATGATATTATTTGGTAATATAAGAAACTATATGGGCCATAACTAGAGAGCTCAGGTTCTGCTTCCTTTTTGTAGTTACCTGACAGCATAAACTTGGGCCTGAATGCTGTTTGGTTTTTGCTTTCATTTCCTTTTCTATAATGTCAAAATATGTTTGAGTGATGTTTTAGAAAAATACTTTCTTAGAGTGAAAGTGAATGATAGTGTTCTCAAGAAAAAGATGTACTTTATTATCATTCCTCAATCTGTCCTTTCCTTGACCCTAAATTAGTTTTTTGGTTGTTGATGTTTTTTTGTTTGTTTTGTTTTGTTTTTGTTTTTGTTGTTTGTTTTTTGTTTCTTTTAGGTAGGGTCTCACTCTGGCCCAGGCTGACCTGGAATTCACTATGCAATCTCAGGGTGGCCTGGAACTCAAAGCGATCTTCCTACCTCTACATCCAGAGTGCTGGGATTAAAGGTGTGTACCACCATGCCCAACTGTCTTTTTTTTTAAAGAGAGAGAGAGAGAGAGAATTGGTGCACCAGGGCATCTAGCCACTGCAGTCGAACTCCAGATACTTATGCCACCTTGTGCACATGTATGACCTTGTGCTCATGTGTCACCTTGTGTGTCTGGCTTACATGGGTTCTGAGGAGTCAGACCTGGGTCTTTAGGTTTTGCAGGCAAGCACCTTAACCACTAAGCCATCTCTCCTTGCCCAATCCTAAATTCTTAGTGGTTCCATATTTTCATTTATCAAATCTCAGCATCATAGTCTGACCTTCAAAGTCTTCCATATCCCTCTTCTTCTTTAATTCAGGAGTGGCTTCTTGGAAGAAGGAAAAATCCCTACACTGGATTTACCAATGGTTTGTTTGTTTGTTTTGTTTGCTTGCCTTTGTTGTTCAAAAAGAAGAACTATCACTTAAGTAGCATTTTGTTACAGGCATTTTATGTGCATTATCTTGTGTTAAGGAGAATATTTAAGATAACCCCCTCCTCTTTCTTTTGAGATAAGGTCTTACTATATAGCACTGGCTGGCCTTGAACTTGTGGCCCTCTGTCTCAGCCTCCCAACTGCTGAGATTACTGATGTGTATCACCACAATTGACCTTAATCCCATCTTTAGTGTCTAGATGGGAAATTAGATGATAAGGGAGATAGTCCTCTCTGGGAATGGCAGCAAAACTTCTAATCCCAACAGTCAGGAAGCAGAAGTGAGAGGATTCTGGGGTCTAGACCAGCCTGGGCTCCATAAGAAGTCCATATGTTAAAAGAGAAAAAAGGGGATGGAGAGATGGTTAAGCAGTTAAGGTACTTGGCTGCGAGGCAAAAGGACCCAGGTTCAACTTCCCAGAACCCACGTAAGCCAGATGGACAAGGTCATACCTGTGTACAAGGTGGCACACGCATCTGGAGTTTGATTTCAGTGGCTAGAGATCCTGGCATGCCAATTCTTTCTCTCTCTCTCTTTATCGAGAGAGAGAGAGAGAAAGAGAAAGAAGCTGGGCATGGTGGCATATGCCTGTTATCCCAGCACTCTGGAGGCTGAGGTAGGAGGATTGCTGTGAGTTCAAGGCCAGCCTGGGACTACAGAGGGAGGGAGTTCCAGGTCAGCCTGAGCTAGAGTGAGCCCCTGCCTCAAAAAAAAAATACATATATATATACGTACATACACATACACACACATACATGGAGAGAGAGAGAGAGAGAGAGAAAGAGAGAGAGAAGGCATGAGGCATTATGAAAATTTTGGATGTAAGGTAAACCCTCCTGAGAAAGTAATACTTAAGAAGCCTCCTGAAAGAAGAAAGGTTGCTACATAAACAGGGGTAAGAATGAAAAGTATTTTAGACAAATGAAAGAGTATGTGGGGAGACAGGAAGCAAAACACATGTGTTCTGGAAGCAATGGAAAAGTAGGATAAGATGAAGCCAGAAACCAGGGTCAGGTTATAGAACACCTTTAAATTATTTTATTGAGAATATACTTGACCCCGAGGGACAAGAGACTTTGAAAGACTTTGGGTGTGAGCATTGTCATGTTTTAGATTGCTGAGTGTTGAGATGAGTGCAACCCTGAAGGACAGTTTATGGCAGCCAGGTGAGACCTGAGCCAGAATGCTGTCCTAAATGATGGCCAGATTCCTGACCCACAGACTGTAAGAGGGCTCAGTGCACATGGTTAGACCTCACAAGGTCGCACTTGGCTGGAGATTGTACCTCTATTGTCTTTTTCTATCGTGTATGTGTGTGCATGCACGCGTACGTGCCAGGACAAATGTGTGTGGGTCAGAGGAGAGCCTCAGGTGTCCGTTCTTGTCTGCTACCTTGTTGGAGGTGGGGTCTCTTGTTGGCCACTGCTGTGTTTGCCAGGATAGCTGGCCAGTGACCTTCCAGGGATTCTCTTGCCTCCACCTTCCATCCCACAGTAGGAGTGCTGGGATTACAGACACTCTTGCTACTGCATCCAGTAGTAGCAGTGGGTTTTGGGGATCCACACTCAGGTCCTCAGGTTGGAGAAAGTACCTTATCCACTGAGCTGTCTATCTAGATCCCCCCTTTTTTGAGACAGGGTTTCACTCTAGACCAGTCTGACCTGGAATTCATTGGTTAATGTAAATTGGCCTTGCACTTACAGCAGTTCTCCTGCTTCAGTCTCCCAAGTATCGAGACTACAGGCAGGACACCACATCCAGCAAATGAATATTCTACATTTGAGAAGACTATAGACCGTGGAGAGGATAACCTTCAATTGAGTCTACTTGTGTATAATCTTTCTTGCAGGTAGTCTCCGAGAGGAGGGGAGCAGAGACAGAAACCAAGTTGCTATATATGGGCTGAGAGATGACAATATTTGGCTTTGAAGATGTTGGAAGGGGCAAATGTGGGATTAAATGGGAATATCTTTTAAACTTTTATTTAATATCAGGGAGACTTCAGCATATGTTTAAATGTTGGTAAGAAAAAGCCTGTAGAGAAAGTTATGTTTTCCTGACAGCACTCATTTGTCCTTCATACGTAAGTCTTTTCATTTCAACAATGTTGCGTGTCCAGGCATGGTGGCACAAGCCTGTCATCTCAGCACTTGGGAGGGAGGCTGAGGCGGGAGAATCAAGAGTTCCAGGTTGTTGCAGACAGCTTCAGGTTTGCTAAACTACCACACAGGTCAACTAGGGCCATATAGACCATGTTTCCAAAATAAGAAAACTGTGATGTAAATGTGTGAAATCATTTAAGATTAGCCATATGCCTTGAGATGCCTCCATGGTTGTTGATGTGTCAGTGTTTTATTACTGAGTAATGTTGCATAGTATGGTACCACTTAAATAGTCACCTGTTGAAGAACATCAGGGCTATTTCCCATTTGGAGTATGAATAAAGATGCTGTAAAAATTTTAACCTAGGTTTTTGTGTAAAAACAGAGTTTTATTTCTCTGGTATATGTCCCCAAGTGTGCAATTGTAGGGTTATATGGTAATCACATGGGTAGTTTCAAGAAACTGCCAGATGGTTTTCCAGAGTTGTATCATTTTACATTCTCACCGGCAAATATGAGTGATCCAGTTTCTCTACATCCTTGCCAGCATTTGGTGGCTCTTCTGATTTTCAGGTTGGTCATTCTAAGAAGTATGCAGTGCTTTTAACTAAATGAGTTGAGTTTGACAGTAATGGCTGGTGATGGATGAGCACACTTTGTAGAGCTCCTTTTGCCACCTGTGTATCTTCCTTAGCGAAATGTATCACGATGTAATTTGCCCACTTTCTGATGATGGCTGGCTTTTCACCTTTGAGGTTTGAATTTTCTGAATTCTAGATACTAGTCCTTTTGTAGATGTGGCCTCAATAATCTCTCATCTGCTGCTTATATTTTCTTCATCTTCACATAGCTTTCACAGAGCAGATTTTTATGCTATGTTTGTTATTATCTTTTTCTTGCAATAATATAATGCATTTAAAAATTTTCTTCTCTGCCCAGATTTTTAGTCTCTTATTTAAACTTATTATGTTATGGTAAATTTTTCTACATTTTTAATCTTTTAATATTTTATTGATATATTTATTGAAAGAGAGAAGAAAGAGGCAGAGGGAAAGGGGGCATTCCAGAGCTTCCAGCCACTCCAAATGAACTCCAGATGCATGCGCCACCTTGTGCATCTGGCTTACCTGGGTACTGGGTCCTTAGGCTTCCAAGGCAAGTGCCTTAACTTCTAAACCATCTCTCCAGCCCCCAATTTTTTTTTATTTCTTAATTTATTTATTTCTGTGTGTGTGTGTATGAGAGAGAGAGAGAGAGAATGGGCATGCCAGGGCCTCCTGCCATTGCAAACTAACCCTAGACTCATGTGCCACTTTGTGCACCTGGATTTACATAGGTAGTGGGAATTGAACCAGGGCCATAGGGCTTTGCAAACAAGTGGCTTTAACTGCTAAGCCAACTCTCCAGCCTCTTGTAGCAACAATTTTTTTTTTTTTTTTGTTTTTCGAGGTAGGGTTTTACTGTAGTTCAGGCTGACCTGGAATTCACTATGTAATCTCAGGGTGGCCTTGAATTCATGGCAGTCTCCTACCTCTGCCTCCCAAGTGCTGGGATTAAAGGTGTGCACCACCACGCCTCGCTTGTGGCAACAATTTTTACACATTTTTTTTTTTTTTTTTTTTTTTTTGCTTTTCAAGGTGTAGGCTCTCACTCTAGCTCAGGCTGACCTGGAATTCTCTATGGAGTCTCAGGGTGGCCTCGAACTCTCAGCAATCCTCCTAGCTCTGCCTCCCAAGAGTTGGGATTAAAGTCATGTGTCACCACACCCAGCACAATTTTTAAATTGCTACTTTTAATTTTTTTTTTTTTTTTTTTTAGTTTTTGAGGTGGGGTCTCTAATTTTTTATATCTTTATTTATTTATCAGACAAAGAGAGAGAATGGGAGAATGGTTCAGGGAGAAAGGGAGGGAGGAAAAGAGAGAGAATATGAATGGGTGCACCAGGGCCTCTTTTACCAATGCAAAGGAATTCCAGATGCATGAGCCACTTTATGTGAATGGTTTTACATGGGTACTGGGGGATTGAATGTGAGTCAACAAACTTTGCAAGCAAGTGCCTTTAACTGCTGAAACTGTTACTTTTAAATACTACTTTTCCAGTTATATGTATTTCTTTTACTTTGTTCTAGGCTAGATTAAGAGATTTTTTAAATTGTTTTTTAAAAGACTTGATATAATTTATTATTTTATTATTTTCTCCCTAACTATTCTTCCTCATTTTCTATTAAGTTTAGCTTAAATATTGTACATTTTGTACTTTTCAAATGATTAATTATTTTTTTGAGATAGGGTTTCATGTAGCCCAGGGTAACCTCAAACTCCTAGTGCAGCCTAGGGTGACTTTGAACTCCTGATCCTTTTTCCTTCACCCCTTAGGTGCTAGAGCATAGATATGGTTCACTATACCTAGCTTTAGTAGTCAATTTTAATTTGTTTTTGGTTTTTCAAGGTAGGGTCTCACTCTAGACCAGGCTGACCTGGAATTCACTATGTAGTCTCAGGGTAACCTTGAACCTCATGGTGATCCTCCTATTTCTGCCTCCCAAGTGCTGGGATTAAAGGCATGTGTTACCATGTCCAGCTACAATTTTAATTTTTTTGTTCATTTGAAGTTGAAAAGTCATAAATTTTCTCTTTAATTTTTTTGACCATTCCCAAAAGACTTTAATAGCATTAATATTTCCTAAGTAGTATGTATGCATTGAGATTTTAATTTTTTAAGTAAAAATAATGGAATATAGTATATAACATACAGGAAGAGTCTACTAGAATCTCCAGTGAATAAACTGGGGAAAGCTAGGTAATTAGCTATCAGGAGAGGGGGAAGATAATAATATATCTTTAGTGTAGTAGCAAAGTAAAAAATGAAACTTTAAAAAGCAGAGAAGATAGAATACAGAATCAATTTTAGTGAGAGGGACAGGCTTAAGACAGCTGTTGAAAATCAGCACTATACTTGCAGTAACAGATAGCAAAAGAGAAAATTCGAAGAGGGTGGAATGGAAACCAAAGTCATTTACAGCATCTGGAGGGAGAGACAGACACCTGAAAACCCACTCCTCCTGGCACTCAACTGGAGCAGTGAAAAGATGCCATCCTAAAATGATCAGAGCAGCAGTGAGACCTCTGCTGACCTTCCATGAACTGCACTTTCAGGAAACTCAGAGCAAGTGTTATGGGTCTATCTGCTGAAACTGATAAGCAGAGTCCCTGTAGAATTTAGGGAAGAAACACGGAGTCTAAGTGAGCAGTATTTTGCACTTTGGACAACTGGAAAGAACGAGAGCCTGGAGGGCACACAGACTCAAGTTCCACTCAGCACACTAGACAAAAGAACCACGCAGAGACAGGGCCAACTTCCTAATATGACACATGAAATGGGATCAGTATCTGGGAATAAATCTTATAAAAGAGTGTCCAGGGTTAAGAGCAGCATTCATAATCTGACCACTGATGGACAGCCCAGAGGTGTGGTCACCATTTATGACATGACCTGTTGGGACCAGCATTTGTGACCTGAGCTCAAATTTACATAGACCACTAGAGGTGAGAATAGCATTTACAGATCAACCCCTGGAAGACTGACAAGAAGCATGACCAGCATCTATGAGCAGATAGGATGGGCATCTGTGACCTGAACATCCAGGGCTATAACAGGCATCTGGAGCCCAGGAAGGAATACTGAGTTAAGGCTGCAACAGAAATCAGGAAATACTCTACTGTCAGGAAGTACTGGGAACTGATCTGGTGCCCCAAATACCAGCCTAGCAAAGAGCATCTCACCCTACTAATACCTGATTTCCCTTGAACATTGCAAACACTTCCAGTGAAAGTATAAGCATGATTTAAAAAGAAATCCTCAAAATGATATAACCTTAATGTGCAAGTCACAACACAAAACATGAAAAACTAAGGCAATATGACTCCCCCTTCAAAAAAAAAATTAACCTTACAGTAATGTCCTTCAATGAGAGTAAATTAGATGAAGTTCCAGAAAAATAATTTACAAGAATTAATTATAAGTATTCAATGAAATCAAAGGACACAAACTCCTGAATGAATTCCATAAGAATGCAAACATTGCCGGGCGTGGTGGCACACGCCTTTAATCCCAGCACTCAGGAGGCAGAGGTAGAGGATCGCTGTGAGTTCAAGGCCACCCTGAGATGACAGAGTTAATTCCAGGTCAGCCTGGACCAGAGTGAGACCCTACCTTGAAAAACAAAAAACAAAAAACAAACCAAAAAAAAAAAAAAAAAAAGAATGCAAACATTAACACCTGAAGGAAATAAGGAAGTCAATTCAGGATATAAAAGGTCCCAATAAAGAGAAATATATGCAAAAAAAAACAAAAAAAAAAAACAAATGAAATCCTTAGAAATGAAAATTTGAATAAATCAAATGAAATGCTCAGTAGATAACTTTTATAGAATGGATCAAAGGAAAGACAGAGTATGAAGACAGAAGAATTAGATCATTCATAATAACAGATAAGAAAATAATTTGAGATCTGTGAAATACTATAAAAAGAACAAATTTATTCACAGGCATAGAAAAAGAAGAATTTGATTATAAATCCTAGAAAATATTTTCAGTATAAATCACAGAACAATTTCCAAATCTAGGGAAATAGATGCCTATCTAGGTGCAAGAGTCATTTAGAACACAAACAATACAAGACCACAGACCCTGTCCATATGGTCTAAATACAAGTATATAGAACAAAGAAAATATATTGAAAGCTGCTAGAGAGAAACACCAAGCCATGTACAAAGATAGGCCCATCAGAATAACAGCCGTTAACATTCCTCAACATAAACGTGAAATACTAGGAGGGCTTGGAGTGATGTACTTTAAACTCCAGACAACTACTAACCCAGGCTGCTATCATAGTTGAAGGAGAAAGGAAAGCTTTCCATGTTATAAGCAGGCTAAAGGAATTCATGATCACTAAACCTTAGTACTACAGAGGAATCCTTGTTATCAAAGAGAAAGATAAAATATCCATGATGATGCAAAGAGGAATAAACCACTACAACAGATAAGTAAGTGAGGAACACATTACAAAATCAATAAAATGACAGAAAATGATACACATCTCAATAACACTGAATATTAATGTTCTAAATTCCCCAATCAAGAGACATAAGCAGTAAGACTGGATTAGAAAAAATAGGATCTGCTTTTGGGGAAATAGCTTAGTTGGTAAAGAGCTTATCTTGCAAGCATGAAGACCTGAGTTCTTTCCTTAGTACCCCCTTCTAGTGGCCTATGTCCACAATTCCAGCACTAGGGAGATGGAGTCAGGAGAATCACTGAGGTTTGCTTGCCAGTCAGTTTAGCCTAATTAGTGAGCTCCAAGCCAATGAGTGACCCTGTGTCATAAAAGGTATACAATGTTCCTGAAAATTACATCCAAGATTATTCTCTTGCCTTGACACTCTTGCCTTGGCATGCACACATTCAAACACACCTGCACACACTTATGTTAAAAAATGAATCTGAGCCAGGTGTGGTGGTGCACACCTTTAATCCCAGCACTTGGGAGGCAGAGGTAGGAGGATTGCTGTGAGTTCGAGGCCACCCTGAGACTACATAGTGAATTCCAGGTCAGCCTGGGCTAGAGCGAAACCCTACCTTGAAAAACCAAAAAAGAAAAAAAAAAAAAAAGAATATATTATCTGTTTGTTGCTTCCAAGAAACACATCTAACCATCAAAGGAAGGTACAATCTTAGGATGAAAAGATGGAAAAGGTCTTTGAAGCAAGTGGAACTAGGAAATGAGCAGGTGTCTAATATCTGACAAAAATGGATATGGATTAAGGGAATAATCCTTCAAGAGGACATTTATAATTTTAAACACCCTTGAAAGAAATACAAGTGCTCCCAATTTCATGAAATATTATGATCTATAAATTACAGGTTAACTCTTACATAGTAATAGCAGGTGTCTAAACTATCTCATGCATCTGAGAGGAGCAACGTGGAGGTTGTCTTCTGGCCTCCACATACACATGTACACACACAAATCAGAGAAATTTCAAATACAATAATTAAGAGATGGACCTTAGATCCTTGAAAAAAAAAAAAAAAAAAACAAGAACTTGCCAAACCCCATATTAGCACAGAAGTAATTAAGATCAAGGTAAAAATGAATGAGATGGAGATGAAACAAATAATACAAAGAATCAGTGAAACAGAGTTGGTTACTTGTAAAGACAAACAAGGCTGACAAACCCTTAGCTAAACCAACCAAAAGAGAGATAAGGCTCAAATTAGTAAAATTAGACGTAAGAAGGAACCATAATGACGGACAACAGTATAATTCAGAAAATTATAGGATGTACCCTAAAGACTCATATTGCACTAAATTTGGAAAATCAGAAAGAAATGGGTGAATTACTAGATGCATATGACCACAAAATGAAGCCAAAATAAGATAAATAATTTAAACATCTGTATCAAGCAATGAGCATTAATAAACAAAACAAAACAAACAAACAAAGAAAACCTGACTAAAAACTTTCTGGCCAAGATGCAATCATTGCAGAATTCTACGAGACCTTTAAAGAAAAACTAACACCAATATTTCTCAAACTATTCCGTAAAATAGAAGAGGAAGGAATGCCAGCAAGCTCTTTTTATGAAGCCAGTATTACTTTCAGATGAAAACCATATGAAGAGCCAACCAAAAAAGTGAACGTTTTAGACCAATCTTTTGATGAACATAAATGCAGAGACTCAATAAAATATTTACAATCTGAATTAAGGAACACATAAAAAAGATCATTTACTGTGATATAATTGGCTTCATTCCAGGGATAGAGGATTATTCAATATACACAAATCAATATGTACTATACCACATACATGAACTCAAGGACAGAAGTCACATAATCATTTCAGCAAATACTGAAAAGGCTTTTGAATACATCATTGGGTAAAGTCTCTGAAGAGGGCTAGAGAGATAGCTCAGTGGTTAAGGCACTTGCCTGCAAAGCCTAATAGCATTGGTTTGATTTCTCCATACCCATGTAAAACCAGATGCACTGCATAGCTCATGCATCTGGAGTTTGTTTGCGATGGCTCTGGGCCCTGGCACACCCCCCCCCACCCCTCTCTCTCTGCTTGCAAATAAATAAAGAAGATTTTTTTTTTAATCTCTGAAGAGAGTAGTAATAGAAGGAACATAACTAAACATACTAGTCTATATATGACAAACTTACAAACAGCATCATACTAAATGAGAGAAAAAAAGCATTTTCACTAAAATCAAGAACAAAAATGGGTGTCCACTTTCTTCATCATTTAAAAAAATGTTTATTTACTTATTTATTTGAGAGGGGAGGCAGATAGAGAATGGTTGTGCCAGGGCCTCCAGCCACTACAAATGAACTCTAGATGCATGTACCACCCTTGTGCATCTGGCTTTATGTGGGTACTGGGGAATCAAATTCAGGTCCTTAGGCTTTGCAGGCAAGCGCCTTAAGCACTGAGCCATCTCTCCAGCTCCACTTTCTTCATTATTATTCAGTATAGTTTTAAGTTTTATAGTCTTTGCTAGAACAATGCAACAATAGAAGGAAATAACATGGATACATTTAGGAAAAGAACAAGTCAAAATATCTTTCCTTGTACATGCTGTTATTCTATACATATGACACCTTAAAGATTCTACTAGAAACTGGTAGATCTGAAAAACACTTTTAATACCAGGGCAAGATACAAAATTCAGTAGGCTTTCTATATAACAGTAAGATACATGCCATGGAAGAAATCATGGAAACAGTCCTATTCACAGTTGTCTCAAAGAATAAAATAAAATACTTGAAAGTCAACGAAGTTTAAAAACCTCTACAATGAAGACTTTCAAAACACTGAAGAGGGCTAGAGATATGAGTCAATGGGTAAGCCACATGCTTGCAAAGCCTAACAGTCTGGGTTTGATTCCCTAGTACTCACATAAAGTATTTTTAAAAAACTGAAGAAAGAAAGAAATGGAAGAAGATACTGGGAGATAGACCTTTCATGCTTGTGGATTGGAACTAATAGATACAAAATCTCAACACCATTCTTTATAGAAATAGAAAAAAAATCAGCCGGGTATGGTGACGCATGCCTTTGATCCCAGCACTCAGGAGGCAGAGGTAGGACGATTGCCATGAACTCGAGGCCTCCCTAAAACTACATAGTGAATTCCAGGTCAACCTGGGCTAGAGCAAGACCCTACCTCGAAAACAAAAACAAAAACAAAAAACCCAAAAAGAAAAGAAAACAAGAAATAGAAATAGAAAAAAATAATTTAAAATTTATATGGAGGGTTGGAGAGATGGCTTAGTGGTTAAGCACTTGCCTGTGAAGCCTAAGGATCCCGGTTCGAGGCTCGATTCCCCAGGGCCCACGTTAGCCAGATGCACAAGGGGCGCACACGTCTGGAGTTCATTTGCAGTGGCTGGAGGCCCTGGTGCGCCCATTCTCTCTCTCTCTCTCTGCCTCTTTCTCTCTCTGTCTGTTGCTCTCAAATAAATAAATAAAAGTAAAAATAAATTTAAAATTTATATGGAAATACAAAAGACCTCTGATAGCCAAAGCAATCCTGAGCAAAAAGACTAATGCTGAAGAAACTACCATACCTGATTGTAAGTTACACTACAGAGCTATCATAACAAAAAACATCATGGTATTAGTCACCTTCTTATCACAGGGATAAAGTACCTGACCAGAAACAGCTTACAGAAGGAAAGGGTTTGTTTCTGGCTTACGGTTTCAAGGGGAAGTTTCATCATGGCAGAGAAATCATGGCAAGAACAGACAGCTGGACATCACATCTCTACATTATCAGGAAGGAAGAAAAAAGAGTGAGCAATTAATACCCATCAGGAGTGGACTAAACACCTCAGGTGACCTCCAGTAATCTAGCTCTTTCAGCAAGGTTTCACCTCCCAAAGGCTTCCACCTGCTGGTTATTAATTATGAAGGCTAGTTAAAAATACACAAGGTCGTGGAGGACATTTCACATTCAAGCCACCACAGTATTGGTACAAAACTAGATACATAGGTCAGTGGGATGGATAGAGAACCCAGATATGAACGCACTTAACTATAGGGATATGAGTTTTTGACAAAGATGATAAAAATAGCCAGATGTGGTGGCACACACCTTTAATCCCAGTGCTCGGGAGGCAGAGGTAGGAGGATCACCATGAGTTGGAGGCCACCCTGGTACTCCATAGAGAATTCCAGGTCAGCCTGAGCTACAGTGAGACCCTACCTCCAAAACAAACAACAAAGAAATATGCTAAAAATATAGATTGTATAATGAATTTGCTAGCTGGCAGATTAGTATCGTGACTATACAAAGAACAAAAAAACTAAACGAGAAATAAACAACACACTCAATGAATAGGCTAGTGAAATGAACATTAAACACATGGAAAAAAATGTTCAACATGGATTGTGGAGGTAGCTCACTTGGCAAAATGATTGCTTTGTAAGAATTAGGACCCAAATGTCATTCTCAGAACACATGTAAAAATGCTACACATGGTATGTGCACGTATAATCCTAGTGTTGGGAAGGCTGAAACAAGAGGATTCTTGGGGCTTGCTGGCCAGCCAGTCTTAAGTACATGGTGACCTCCAGGCTAATGAGAGACCCTATGTCCAAAATTAAAAAATAAAAAGAATGGTCCCATTCTGTCTTTCTCTGTCTACCCCTTCTTAAATAAATAAATAAATAAATAAGATACTTTAAAAAAAAAAGAAAAAGAAAAAGAAAAAGAAAGCCGGGCGTGGTGGTGCATGCCTCTAATCCCAGCACTTGGGAGGTAGAGGTAGGAGGATCACCGTGAGTTCAAGGCCACCCTGAGACTACATAGTGAATTCCAGGTCAGCCTGAACTAATGTGAGACCCTACCTTGAAAAGCCAAAAGAAAAAAAATAAAAAACAAGGAAAGAAAAGAAAAAAAAAAATAGGGCTGGAGAGATAGCTTAGCAGTTAAGGCACTTGCCTGCAAAGCCAAAGGACCCAGAGTCAGTTCCTCAGCACCCACATAAAGTCAAATGCCCAAGGTGGCACATGCATCTAGAGTTCATTTGCAGTGGCTGGAGGCCCTGGTGTGCCCATTCTCTCTCTCTCTCTACCCTCTTCTCTCTCAAACAAATAAATAAAAAAATTAAAAAAGATGGCATACTGGGGAATGACACCCGAGGTTGTCCTCTGGCCTCCATATGCACACACATGCACTGATACCCCCCCCCCCCCGTGCACATGCACACATACTCACATGCACAAAAAAGAAAAATACCTGACCCTCATTAGCCTTTTGAGAAATACAAATCAATACTACATTGACATTCACTCCAGTCAGCATGGCAGTCATAAAGAAAACAAATAGTAGGGTTGGGGGGATGACTCAGTAGTTAAACATGCTTGCTTGCAAAGCCTGCCAGCCTGAGCTTAATTCTCCAGCACCCACCAAAATCTAGATGCAAAGTCACACATTCATCTGTGATTCCAAAGTGCCTATGGCATTGGGGGCAGAGCCAGGAGAATCTGAACCTGGTATGCTTCTGCAAGAGAGCCTGTCCTGGGCTGCAGAGATGGCTCAGTGGTTAAAGTACCTTGCTTGCAAAGTCTGATGCCTGGATTTGATTTCCTCAGTAGCCACATACAGCCAGATGCACAAAGTGACAACTACAACTGGAATTTGTTTGCAGTGGCAGGGGCCCCTGGTATGCCTGTTGTTTTTCTCTCTCTTACCTGCTTACTCCCTCTCTCTCAAATAATGAATAATTAGGGCTGGAGAGATGGCTCAGCAGTTAAAGCACTTGCCTGCAAAACCTAAGGACCTGAGTTTGATACCCCAGTGCTCACGTAACACCAGATGTACAAGGTGGTGCATGCCTCTGGAGTTTGTTTGCAGTGGCTAGAGGCCCTAATGTGCCTATTCTCTTTCTATCTGCCTCTCTCACTAATAAATAAATAAATAAAATTTAAAAATAAAAAATAATTAAAAGAGACCCTGTGAAGCACAGATACCTCAATGATGTCCTGTGACCTCCATACATGCACCATGGCATGCAAACACATATACACACATACACACACAAATAGATTATTATTTTTTTCTTTGGTTTTTCGAAGTAGGGTCTTGCTTAAGCCCAGGCTGACCTGGAATTCACTATGTAGTCTCAGGGTGCCCTTGAACTCATGATGATCCTCCTACCTCTTGCCTCCCAAGTGCTATGGTTAAAGGACTGCACCACCACGCCTGGCACAAATCAATAATTTTTAATAAATTAAACAAATAACAGGACTGGGGAAATGGCTCAGCAATTAAAGGCACTTGCTACCAAAGCCTGCCGTCCTAGATTTCATTCCCTAGTGCCCACATAAAGCCAGATTCACATAGTTGTACGTCTCTAGAGTTTGCAGCACTGGCAATAGGCCCTAGAGTGCCCATTTTCTCTCTCTCTCTGTCTCTCTGTCTCTCTCTTGTTGCAAATAAATAAAGTATTAAAATAAAATAGGCCAGGAGAGATAGCTCAGCAGTTGAGGCATTTGCCTGTAAAGCCTTAAGACCCAGGTTCATTTGCCTAGGACCTATATAAAGGCAGATGCACAGGGTAGTGTATGCATCTGGAGTTTGTTTGCAGCCACTAAAGGCCCTGGTACACCCATATGTGTTCCCTCGCTTTCTCTTTCCTTGAAAATTAATTAATTAAATATGGTCAGGGTTAGAACCTATTTTTTTTTTTTTTAAGGTTTCTGGGTTCTGCTGTGAGTTCGAGGCCAGCCTGGGAGCACAAAGTGAGTTCCAGGTCAGCATGGCCTACAGTGAGACCCTACCTCAGAAAAACAAAAAATAATAAAATATTTTTTTAAATGGACTATATATATCTTTTAATGTACTATATTTAGAAAGCACTTTTCAGGTGTTTCATGAGATTAGGACATTTCACTTTGGTTTCCTCACTGATGGTAGGTATATCCTTTGCCGTTTCTACCTGGTCTCACTTGCTTTGAGGTTGGGGAACAGGCTTGCAATAAGCACGTCCCGGCACAACTCACTCTTAAAAGTCTACCTTTACATTTTATGTAAATGTGGGAGGAACTCATTAACTATTAGTGATGGGTTACAATAACTTATCAGTTTTAAATTGAAATTGTTTTAATGACTTGGCAGGTTGGAATTCGCGGTACCAATATAGTCGTGCTTGGGGTAGAAAAGAAATCTGTTGCCAAGCTTCAAGATGAAAGAACCGTGAGGAAAATCTGTGCCCTCGATGACCACGTCTGCATGGCTTTTGCAGGTATTTACAAACCTGGATAAAGATGGGTGGTATTTTAATGGAGTGTAGTAACATAGTTGCCCCTATGACCAGGTTTTCTACAGTTACACAACATGTGTACTTACACGCCATTTCTTCCTAAAAACAAGCAATATCACCTATATAAAAAAAAGAATATTTGAAAAAGGGTCTGGAGAGATGACTTAGCTTTCCTGTGAAACCTAAGGACCCAGGTTTGATTCCCCAGTATCCACAGTCAGATGCACAAGAGTTTGTTTGCAGTGGCTAGAGGCCCTAATGTGCCCCCCCTCTGTCTTTCTATCTCTCTCTTTCAAATAAATAAGTAAATAAAATATTTAAGGGCTGGAGAGATGGCTTAGCTGTTAAAGTACTTGCTTGCAAAGCCAAAGGACCTAGGTTCAATTCCCTAGGACCTTGGTGGTGCATGCATCTGGAGTTTATTTGCAGTGGCTAGAGGCACTGGCGCACCCATTCCTTGTATATATATCTGCCTCTTTCTGTCTCTGTCTCTCTCTCTCTCTCTAATAAACAAGTAAATACAAATTTAAAAAAACAGGGCTGGAGAGATGGCGTGGTGGTTAAGGCATTTGCCTGCAAAGCCAAAGGACCCAGGTTCAACTCCCCAGGACCCACATAAGCCAGATGCACAAGGGAGCACATATGTTTGGAGTTCGTTTGCAGAGGCTGGAGGCCCTGATGTTCCCATTCTTTATCTGTTATTTTCTATCTCCTCTCTCTCTCAAATAAACAAGTGAAAAAATAAAAAAAATTTTAAATGTAAAAAATAAAATTAAAAAAAATTAAAAATAGAATATCATGGGGCTGGAGAGACTTTTAAGTGGGTAAGAGTGCTCACCACATAAGCTTGAGGGCTCAAGGGGCTTGAGACCCATAGAAACAGGTGTCTGTGGCCACACATGTCTGTCACCCAGGCCTATGGGGAGCAGAGATGGGAGAATATCTGGGTCTTGTGGAAATAGGAAGCTGCAGAATCATTGGAAGGCATCATTTCAAGGAAACACGTGGGTTAGCAATAGAGGGGACACCAGTTTTTTTCCCTGTCTATGCATGTGTGCACATGGGGCATGTGCACACATGACTACACACATTCTACACAGATTTCCCTTCACACACACAAAAATAATGCAGCTCTCTAGACTAGGGTATCTAATAATGATGTTTGATAATGATGGATAAGTGTTAAAAGATGTAAGCCTCATAACTTTAAGGAACTGGTTTTCTTTTCACACTTTAAAAAGTGTGTGTGAGTGTGTGTGTGTATGAGTGTGTGTGTGTGTGTTGTGCTAGAGCTCAAACTCATGGCTTCACATGTGGCAGGTCTTAACTTCTTAAACTGGGTTGTGAACCAACTAAATGTGAAAACTTATAACAGTGAAAGGTTTCTGAATGCACACTGACCAAAATGAATTCAGAATGAAAAGTGAAGTGAAGCTGAGATGTTCGATGGCACAGCCCTGTTTGGCACCTAGCGACTTCACTGCAGCCTCGGCTCTGAGTACAAGGTGCACACTTTACAGTGTGTGTGCCACACACAGACATCGCCTGCAAACGCTTCCTGAAACACTGCTACTCAGATTCAACAATGTTACATGTTCTGTGTTATAAATTGCACTTCTACTCTTACAGGAGCAGAATGGTTTATTTATGAGAAAGAAAGTTCTAAAAATATGTCCTACCTTCATTCCTTAGCATGTAAGCATCAGATTAGTAGGATTTAGTATTGTGGTAAAATGTAGGATTTTTTTTTTAATTAAAATTTAATTGTTTTGGGCTGGAGAGATGGCTTAGCGGTTAAGCGCTTGCCTGTGAAGCCTAAGGACCCCGGTTCAAGGCTCGGTTCCCCAGGACCCACGTTAGCCAGATGCACAAGGGGGTGCACGCGTCTGGAGTTCATTTGCAGTGGCTGGAAGCCCTGGCGCACCCATTCTGTCTCTTTCTCTCTATCTGCCTCTTTCTCTCTCTGTGTCACTCTCAAATAAATAAATAAAAAATGAACAAAAACTTAAAAAAAATTAATTGTTTTTTTCACAGCAGGGTCTCGCTCTAGCCCAGGCTGACCTGGAATTCACTATGTAGTCCCAGGCTGTCCTCAAACTCTTGGCGATCCTCCTACCTCTGCCTCCTAAGTGCTGGGATTAAACATTGATTTTAAAAGTTACTATTCAAATTGCTGACTTGAGTTTCATGAAAAAAATCATCCATTCAACGAATTAAAAATATTTTATTAATTTATTTGAGAAAGAGGCAGAGAGAGAGAGAGAGAGAAAGAGAGAGAGAGAATGGGTGCTCCAGGGCCTCTAGCTACTACAAATAAACTCCAGACATATGTACCACCTTAGGCATCTGGCTTACGTGGGTACTGGGGAATCAAACCTGGGTCCTTAGGCTTGGCAGGCCAAGTGCCTTAAATGCTAAGCCATCTCTCCAGCCCTCATTCAATGAATTTTAAACTAGGGTTAAGATAGAATTTCCAACTTCTGAAATGATTCTAAACAGGGCTGGGGGATGGCTCAGTAGATAAAGCACTTGCTGTGCAGGCTTGAGAACTTGACCCGTGGTAAGATGAAGAGGACAGTCGAGGAAGGCAGCCAGCATCAATGTCTGGCCCGCACATACGCACATACTTATCATATACTACGTACACATAAAACATGGCCCTAAAATACTTTTACCATTTTGTACTTCAAAATTGTGTGAAGCAGCACTCAGAATTGACGATTACAAATTCAAAATATTGAACAACTCTGAAAAACCTTAATGCTGTTTGGTATCCTGCATTATCAAATATTCAGCCAAGGCTTAATTCTTTATCTGAAAGTAAGTGATCATATCTGCATTGTTAGTGTGCTGATTTGCTTCCACTTTAATAATTGATAAATATATACCAAAGAAATGTCTTTAAATAATTTTATAATATTATCAGTAAATGTTTGATTTATATACTTATTTTATATAACTATATACTAATGGTCATGCAGAACTTCTCTGGTGCAAAAGGGTTAGAAGTAGAAAAGGTTAAAAAGCCATGTGCCAGGCCGGCACTTTACCACTGTGCCATACATTTCATAGCTAAAACACTTTTACTGTGAAATAATGTAAAGTCACAAGAAGCACAGAGAATTCTACTTTTCATTTACTCAGTTTTCCATCACTGGCTGCATCTTCAAAATCATGAAAAACAGTTAAACCTTAAATCCAAAGAACTTGTTCAGATTCCAGCAATGTTGCATGCATGTATTTACATGTGTGCTGAGAAGTGTCACGTTGCGTGAATGCACCACCATTGTTAATAACTTGGCACTCAAGGGTACGTTTCCAGAATTTTGCCTATTACAAATAAAGCCTGCATGCTTGTGTACAGGTTTTGTGGAAAAATAGGGCCTCACTTCTCTGGAATAGATACCTGTAGTAGTTTTATGACACTTAAACATGTGTAGATCCATGTTACTCCCAAGCAGTCACAGGGAACTCTTTCTTCATCATGACAGGACTGCCTCGTGCTGTCCCTTCTCTCCTTCTCTACTCTCAGCAACTCCTGATCCAGCCTCGTTTCTGTAATTTGGTCATTTTCAGAAGTAATATGAATACAGTCATATGATGTGGAACCTTTGCACACATAATTCATTCAGCATAGTTCCTTTGCAGTTCACCTCAGTTGCTGCAGATCAACAGTGCATTCTCCTTGTTGTTAAGTAGGATTGCTGGTATAAATGTGCCACTATTGTTCCCAGCTTGCCCACTGAATGATATTTAGGGCCTTTCCAGTTTTTGCCCATTACAATAAAAGAATGAACATTTGTTTACAGGTTTTGTGGGAATTAAGGATTTAATTTTTATGGAATAGATATGGTATGATGGACATGATAATGCATCTTCAGTTTTATAAAAATACTCCAAACTCTACTCAGAAGTGTCTATATTATTTTACATCCCACTATCATTGTATGAGTGATTCATTTTCTCTGTATACTTAATAGCATTAGATGTTGTTACGGTGTTTGTGGTGGAAATTCATTAAAGTATGTAAATGACATTTACTTGAGGGCTCACCATGTATTTTCCTCAAGACTGATTATGTTGAACACATTTTCATGTGCTGGTTTAACTCTGTACATTGAGTAAAACATGCCTCATAATTCTTGCTGATTGTAACTTTTTTAATGAGAGAGAGAATTGGTGTGCCAGGGCCTCTAGCCACTGCAGTCGAACTCCAGACACATGTGCCACCTTGTGTGCATACATGATCTGTGCAGCATCACCTTGTGTGTCTGGCTTACATGGGATCTGGGGAGTTGAACATGGGTCCTTAGGCTTTGCAAGTGAGCACCTTAACCACTAAGTCATCTCTAGCCCTGATTCTAATTTTTTTAACTGGGATTTTTACATTGAAGTTTAAAAAAAATTCAACAAAAGATAACTTTTAGCCTACCCACTTTTGGATTCGTCTTGCCACAAAGCAAGCCGTATTAAATTTAAAATATTGAAATCACATGAAGTATTATTTTGATTAAAATGGAATGAAACTACAAACATGTGGGAATTAAACTATTTACTCCAAAAACTGTCATAGATCAAACAAAAAAATCACAAGTAAAATTAGTAGACAGAGAGAGAGAAAGAGATAGTGAGTGAGTATGGGCAAGCCAGAGTAGTCTCCTGCCACTACAAACAAGACCCATGTGACACTGTGCTTCTGGTTTTACTTGGGTATTGGAGAACTGAACCAAGGCTATCAGGCTTTACAGGCACATGCCTTAAGTGCTGAGCAATCTTCCAACCCCTGTGGGAGCTTTTATTTCACCTATTGGTGTATTTTATAATGAGTACATATCAGGCCAAAATATAGTTTCATTTTGAAAAAAAATCATGTTTTGTTGGTGTTAATTTACCTTTGTTTCTAGATTGTAATTTTAATGTTTGGAAAATAAACCTTGGGGGTGGGACAAAGAATTTGAAAAAATAGTTCATGTAGCATATAGAATTTCATTTAAAAGTGTGCACTTTGAATTAGGATAGTATCTTTGAGGTAATGTGCTATAAAGTTAACAGTGTTAGACTAAGAGATGAATTGCTTGCTATAAAACCATGTGGAATTATAATTTCAAATACTTTTGTTAAATAGAATTGTTCTCATAGCTGGGCATAGTTGTACACACTTTTAATCCCAGCACTGGAGAGGCAGAGGTAGGAAGATTGCTGTGAGTTTGGGGTCAGCCTGAGCTAGATTAAGACTGTACCTTGAAAAAACAAACAAAACTAAAACAAGAATTTGTTGATTTTACCTAGTAACTGATTGATGTAATTGCTCCCTCTTGTGTTATAAACATGCATAGACAGTGATACTGCTCATTTAGTTTGGCACTAGTGTTTCTCTTGCATCAGTTACATTCCTTTGTCTCTTAAGTGTTTTAACTTGAATATTTCTCTAGTGGATGATGTTCATTTGGAAAGAGGAGCTTTTAAAAAAATATTTATTTATGTGTGTGAGAGAGGGAGTGCAAACAGAGAGAGAGAATGGGCACACCGGAGCCTCTTGCCACTACAAATGAACTTCAGACACATGCACCACTTTTTGCATCTGGCTGTATGTGGGCACTGGGGAATTGAACCCAGGCCATCAGGTTTTGCAAGCAAGTCCCTTTATCATTGAGCTATCTCTGCAGCCCCAGCTTAGATAATTTCTTTTTTCTTTTTTTTCTTTCTTTCTTTCTTTCTTTTTTTTTTTTTTTTTTTTTTTTTT
Organism: Dipus sagitta; assembly: GCA_036346955.1. Classification (NCBI taxonomy): domain Eukaryota; kingdom Metazoa; phylum Chordata; class Mammalia; order Rodentia; family Dipodidae; genus Dipus; species Dipus sagitta. The sequence goes on along the minus strand of CM070785.1, from coordinate 35,581,937 downwards.
TTTTTTTGGTTTTTCGAGATAGGGTCTCACTCTGGTCCAGGCTGACCTGGAATTAACTCTGTCATCTCAGGGTGGCCTTGAACTCATGGCAATCCTCCTACCTCTGCCTCCCGAGTGCTGGGATTAAAGGCGTGCGCCACCACACCCGGCTGATAATTTCTTGCCACTTTTTTCCATTAGATAACTTCTGCAAAGAGAAGAGAATTAATTTCTCTTCCTCCACTTGAGTATCTGGTTATAATTCACACTCGACCTGTGAGTACTTGGGTGATTTTCAACAGTGACAGATTCCAACAGTTTGATTGCTGAATAATACTGTCTTTGGGGACTGAAGATTCTTCCAGATGTGTAAAAAAAAAAAAAAAAAAGGGTTTGTGATAATGTGGAAGAAAAATGAATGTGACTGCAAAACACCGATGGTCATGTGAGAAGTGGCTGTCTCCAGGACTTTATGGATTTTTACACTAGCAGAACTGTGAAAGAAACAAAATGGCTGCAGAGAAGTCAAGTACCAAAGACATCCTTGATATATACAAATACCCACAATCATTCAATCAGATAAATTTTGTAGTTTGTGACATTTGATAGAACACATTCTTTTTCCTTATGGAAAGGTTGAGGATTAATCACATATTTTGGCATTACAGAAGCAAGGCTAAATGCTGATTGGTTTCAATATTGTTGATGTTCAAAGTTTTATTCTTTTTATGAGAGAGAAATAGAATTTGTGCACCAGGGCCTCCAGCCACTGCATTCGGACTCTAGACATGTGTGCCACCTTGGGCACATGTGCAACCTTGCGCATTTGTATCACCTTGTGCGTCTGGCTTACACAGAATCTGGAGAGTCGAACATGGGTCCTTAGGTTTTGCAGGCAAGCACCTTAACTGCTAGGCCAAAGTTTTATTTTTTTAAATTAAATTAAAAAAATTTTTTTTGGTTTTTCAAGGTAGGGTCTCACTCTAGCCCAGGCTAACTTGGGTTATGTAGTCTATGTAGTCTTGGGGCGGCCTCGAACTCCGGTGATCCTCCTACCTCTGCCTCCCGAGTGCTGGGATTAATGCTCGGCAAAGTTTTTTTTTTATTTTTATTTTTTGGTTCATTTTTTATTTATTTATTTGAGAGTGACAGAGCGAGAAAGGCAGGGAGAGAGAGAGAATGGGCATGCCAGGGCTTCCAGCCACTACAAACAAACTCCAGACACGTACGCCCCCTTGTGCATCTGGCTAACGTGGGTCCTGGGGAATTGAGCCTCGAACTGGGGTCCTTAGGCTTCACAGGCAAGCGCTTAACCGCTAAGCCACCTCTCCAGCCCTTGGCAAAGTTGTATTCTTAACAAAAACTGGAAATGACATATGTTGCAGTCAGATTCACATTGCTGGCAGAAATCACCTGACCAAGAGCAGCTTTGGGGGAAAAAGAGTTTATTTTGGCTTACAGACTGGAGGGGAATCTCTGTGATGGCAGGGAAAAATGATGGCATGAGTACAGGGTGGACATCACCCCCTGGCCAACATATGGTGGACAATAGCAACAGGAGAGTGTGCCAAACACTGGCAAGGGGAAACTGGCTATAACACCCATAAGCCCGCCCCCAACAATACACTGCCTCCAGGAGGTGTTAATTCCCAAATCTCCCATCAGCTGGGAACCTAGAATTCAGAACACCTACGTTTATGGTGGACACCTGAATCAAACTACCACAACTTCAGAATGGAGGAGTATTCTTGCTTTCTTAAGGAAAAAAAAAAAAATCCAGCTTTAAGCTATTATTCTTTAAAAGTTTTTACTATTTCCTTTACAGGTGAAATAATTTGTCAAGTAACATTGTAAAACAAATGTTGTTTTATTTCATAATTCCTTTAAAAAGATCATTATTGAGGGTAAAGGGAATGTCAAGAAAGATTTGGTGGTCGCTAAAATCCTTTGACAAGGAAATATATATTTTAAAGTTTTGATTATTTTCCAGGCTTGACTGCTGATGCTAGAGTGGTGATCAACAGAGCCCGTGTGGAATGCCAGAGCCACAAGCTGACCGTGGAGGACCCTGTCACAGTGGAGTACATAACTCGCTTCATAGCCACCTTGAAGCAGGTAAGCTCAAACTCTCCACACATTTCTCCTTTTCCATTGTTAGAGGCGCTACCTAGAAATACTACAATTGCTCCAAGCATTTGGCTTGTTGAATCTGTTAAATTTCTTACTCATTCTCACAATTACTTCATAGTCACAAAGACATACTTGCTCAGGTAGATTGAATTGCATCAATCATTGAAAAACAAAATTATTTTCAATTCTGGGAGTTTCATAAAATTTAAAATAGGAAATTTCTATACTTGTGGACACACACTAACAACAATTATTCTTTAAAGTTTCCAAAGAAATGTCCACTGTTTCCCCTGTAAGCCTAAATACACCTGACTAGGTCAGATAGGGTTTCTGCTGAATCCGTGCATCTCTAGTTTAGCATCAAGTATAGGCATGATGTATGTACTGTTCTCACTTATTTTATGTGTACTTATATCTGGTAACATCATCTTTATAGTTATTCTCTTGCTAGTTGCAGTTTTAAAAACTGTAACTGTTTCCATTAGTAACTTGACAATTTATATTGTTTCTGGTTCCTTTCACATTTATTCTTAATCTTTTTCCTGCCCTAATAACGTTACTCTGTCTTGCTCGTAATCTTTGTTGTTGTTTTTTTTTTCTATAAATTGCATTGTTAAATTTAGTTTTCAGTAAGGGGTTGCTATGTTAGAGGTTATATTTGATTTTAAGGCTCTTGTTATATGTACCAAATTGCCTCCTATAAAGATTGAGCCTATTTTTATTGTGCAGCTGACTGTCCCAGAGGAACCAACATTCAGGGTTTTTTTTTTTTTTTCATTTTTCTTTCTAAGTATTAAGTAGTACTGTAATAGTTGTTTTAATTTGTGTTTGATTACTGAGAATAAATTTTCCCATATGTTGATTTGCTATTTTCATTTCTCCTATTATAAATTATCTTTGAACAAACACATTTTTGTTTGCTTTTTGTTTTTGTTTTGTGAGGCAGAGTCTTACTCTAGCCCAGGCTGACCTAAAACTCTGTAGTCCAGGCTGGCCTCAAACTCACAGAAGTCTTCCTACACTAGCCTGAGGGCTGGGATTATAAGCGTGAGCCACCATGTCCAAGTACCAAGCACATTGTTTATTTTTCTACCACTTAAATTAGTTAATTAAATGCCCAATTTGCAGACATAGGTAAATCTGTGCACTTTTCAAATTTTTTTGTCATTTGAGTTTTTAATATATTTATTTACTTGTGAAAGAAACAGAGACAATGAGAAAGTGAGTATGGGCATGCCAGGAAGTCTTGCCACTGCAAATGGACTCCAGATGTATGCACCGCTTTGTGCATATGTCTTTATGTGGGTGCTGGGGAATCAAGCCTGGGCCATCAGGCTTTGTAAGCAAGTGCCTTTAACTAATGAGCCATTTCCCCAGCCATACTTAAGGTTTTTTTCTTTTTTTTTTAAATCTGTTGGGATTCAATTCCATGCTGGAATATGTGGGTTTATTTATTCATTTATTTGACAGAGAAAGGGGGGGGGAGAGAGAATGAGTGGGTGCACCAGGGCCTCCAGCCACTGCAAACGAACTCCAGATGCACACACCCCCTTGTGCATCTGGCTAGCCTGGGCCCTGGGGAATCGAACCTGGGTCTTCTGGCTTTGCAGGCAAATGCCTTAACCACTTAGCCATCCCTCCAGCCCATACTTAAGATTTTTATACAAGCATATATTGCACATCGAGCATATTTCTCCATAGCTTTATGCCCTTTGATTTTACCCCTTCCATTAGCCCTTTTTGTTCTGCTAGGAAGTTCTGTTTCTGCTTTCCTGTCATGTATCACACATAACTTTGTGTACCTACATGAAATTGGACCCACAAATGAGAGAGAACCTGTACTGTGTGTCTCAGAGGCTGGCTTGATTAACTTTATATGTTTATTTACAGTGGCACCTACTTTCCTGCAAGCAACATAACTTTATTCTTTTAAAAACTATTTTGCTTATTTATTTGTTTGAAAGAGTGAGAATAGGCGCACCAGAGCCTCTAACCACTGCAAACAAACTCCAGACACATGTGCCACCTTGTGCATCTGGCTTATGTGGGTCCTGGGGAATTGGATTTGGATCCTTTGGCTTTACAGGCAAGTGCCTCAACCACTAAGCCATCTTCCTAGCTCGACTTTATCCTTTGTGGCTGAAAATTTCCATGTGTATGTATGTTACATTTTCTTTATCCATTCCTCTGTTAAGAGGTACTTTGTTAAAGGGTGTGTCTGCAAGAGCTAGATTTTTGAGATTTAAATCCTGGCGTTTCTACTTAGTGTCTTTGAGAAAACTGTTCAGTTTAGTTTTCTCTATATTTATTATATATAAAATGAGTATTGTAGGCTGGAGAGAGGGTTTAGCGGTTAAGACATCTTGCCTGCAAAACTAAAGGACCCAGGTTCAATTCCCCAGGACCAATGTAAGCCAAATGCACAAGGTGGTGCATGTGTCTGGAGTTCGTTTGCAGTGACTGAAGGCCCTGGTACACCCTTTCTCTTGCTCTCACTATCTGACCCCCTCTCTCTCTCAAGTAAATAAATAATCAAATCAAAATGAATGTTGTAATACTACCTAGTTTGCTGAGTTTCATTATGAACTAGATGATTTACTATATTTCAAACACATAGATCCATCTCTGACATGGCTGTTTCCATATGTCTGAATGGAGGTTTTGTAAACTCTCTGTATGTATATTCTAGATACTAAAGTTTTAAATAATTGACATGTAAAAAAATCACTCTTGATTTTTTAAAATCTTCTTAATTCATGTTGAAAGAAAGTTCAATATTTTACTATTAACCACCTTTTATACTTTTAATTTTTCCAGGCCTTAAAAAGATACCTACTAAAAACTAAGACACAGAACGGTATACATACAAGGCTGTTCCTTGTGATTTTCAAGATTTCATCTAGAAATATCAAAAGGCAGTGCAGAGGATATTTATGGAAACTTAGCTATAAATCTGTGACCATGAGATTGCTTCTGGAAATGCCTGGGACTTTGGGGCAGAGAGATCTTATGTGCATCTTTTATATTTTTCAATCATTTTAACCCTGTGAATATTACATTTTTTACTTTAAAATTAAAAAGATTAAGCAAAGATTAAGTAAAGTAAAAGGTTTCTTCTCTAAGATATATTTACAAAGTATCTACTTCGTACCTAGGTATTAACTAGTAGCATTAGAAAGTACAGAGGAATTAAGACATAATCCCTATTTTACAAGAAGGTTACGTTCAAAGCCCAATTGTTTGCATTTCATGTGAACTGGCTCATAAAACATCATGTAATATGATACAGTTGAAAAATAAACTAGATCCCATACCTGGATAAGCCTAGGGAGAAAGCTGCTGTAAAGTTATCTCACATCAGAGTTATGTACAGACTAAGGTGCAGCACAGACATACACAGTTACATAAAATTACCTACATATTCCATCCTTAGCTTTCTGTCAGGACTGCCTCTTCCCGCAACTTCTAGGAACACCTCTCTGGGTGTGAATCCCACTCTTTGAAGCACAGGTCCAGTAAGTTCTCTGTCACAAAAGTAATGAGTATAATTGATTTCAGTGTCCCATTGTCTGTGAGAAAAAAAAAAAAAAAGGCTGCACTTTCTTCAAGAGAAACAAAGGATTATTTTTCTTGGGACTGAAAGCAATGTCTCACTTGGGTTTTTAAGTAGAGATAACCCAGTATGCAAGGAACAGAACATATTTGATAACACTAGTTTCAAATAGGAATACTTGATAATAATAGTAACAATTATACTGTCCTTCAAGGTAGACCAAGGATCTTCTTACAAAGCACAACTCATTAAGTCATCTTTACTGAGAACCAGAATAGTAAAGCATAAATACCTAGCCCTCTGTCTGCTGTGTTAGAGACTGCAATGTGGGGCTGGAGAGATGGCTCAGCGGCTAAGGTGCTGGCCTCCAAGGCCTGATGACCCAGATTTGATTCCCCAGTAACCACGTAAAACCAGCTGCACAAAGTGGCACATACTTCTAGAGTTCGTTTGCAGTAGCTAGAGGCCCTGGCATGCCCATTCTCTCTCTGTCTCTCTTTTCCTATTGTCTCTCTCTCTTTCTCCTTGCAAGTAAATAAAACATTTTTTAAAAAAGAGACTGCAGTGTGGTTATGTTACCACATGTACACAGAGTAGTCAGGACATTAGGACATACTTAAGATCATACATGGCAGGGAGGGGAAAAGAGAAGATGACATGAAATTGGGAGGGGAAACTATTTGGGAGAAGGAAAGAGGACAGCAGAGGGCAAGAGGGAATAGACGAGTGTCAGCGTGGAGGGGTGAATTAGAACAATATTATGACACAGATGTATGACAGTGCCATAATGAATCCAGGAGTGGTGGTGCGTGCCTCTAATCTCAGCACTTGGTCAGCTGAGGTAGAAGGATTCCTGTGAGTTCAAGGCCAGCCAGGGCTACAGAGTAATGTCAGGTCAGCCTTGTTTAAGGTGAGTCTCTCTCAAAAGACTAAAAAGAATGAAAAAAAAAAAAAAAAGGAGAGAAAGAAAGTACCATAATCAAACATGCCTTTAATGCTTACCTTAAAGTTAAATTTTAAGGTTAGCATTAAAGGCATGTTAAGCATTTAAGGTCTCTTAAGAAAAATGAGATATAAAAGTGAATTTGTGATTTCATTTTATAGGTTATATATATTATTTTTCTTTAAAATTTCATTATGAATTGAGACAGTCCAGAAAAAATCCTAAAAATGTGTCAAATACGACAGGAAAGTAAATCATTTTGATAGTTTATCATTAGAATCTTATTTGATAATAGAATTGTCCTAAAAATACATTTTATTTTTTTAGAAATATACACAGAGCAATGGACGAAGACCTTTTGGTATTTCAGCCTTAATTGTAGGTTTTGATGATGACGGTATCCCGCGATTGTATCAGACAGATCCTTCTGGTACTTACCATGCTTGGAAAGTGAGTAATGAATTTAAGTTTTCATAGAAATTGGGTACATGTATTCACTCTCAATGTTTTATTGCTTTCTGGGGCATGGCGAAATTATATTGTATTTAAATTGATGGGAGCATAGTGTAAAAGGAGTTACTTAGCTGGCCAGAAATGATTTTGGATAGTAAAACACTAGTTCTAGCCAGCCAGGGTGGTGCACCTTGTGATCCCAGCACTTAGGCTGAGGCAGGAGAATTAGTGGGAGTTCCAGACCAGCTTGGGCTCCTGAGAGAGACCCTGTCTCAAAGTAAGCATTTTCGTTTGTTAATCCCAGGATCCTTCCCTTACTTTGGAAAAGATGTGACAGATGAATGTGTAATTTACCAAATAAGAACATTACTCATACTTGCAAATTAGTCTTGCATTATATAGATTCTTGCTTTGAGTAAAACTTCTGTTACTCTTAATAAAGAATTAAACGGGCATGTAATCCTCATAATGAAATATTGGTTCAGTGATTAATACCTGTAAAAATAATTTTTTTCAGCTAGAGAGATGGTTTAGCATTTAAGGCACTTGCCTGCAAAACCCAAGGACCTAGGTTCAATTCCTTAGAACCCACGAAAGCCAGATGCACCTGGTGGTGCATGCATCTGGAGCTTGTTTGCAGTGGCCAGAGGCTCTGGCAAGCCCATTCTCTCTCATAAATAAATTTTAAAAATTAAAACAATTTTTTTTTCGAGGTAGGTCTCACTCTAGTCCAGGCTGATTTGGCACTCACTCTGTAGTCACAGGCTAGTTTCAAACTCACAGCAGTCCTCGTACCTCTGCTTCCTGAGTTCTAGGATTAAAGGTGTGCGCTACCATGCCAATAAAGCAGTGGGATACAATCTTGCAACTGATAGCAGCATCCTTCAATCTACCACACAACCTCCACGGTAATGAGAAGGAGGATTTACCTGCTGAAAATGCCAGCCTGTTATCCCGCCAACTAGAAAATGGGACGTGGTCAGCACTGGGAGGTGGAGGCAACAGGATCAGAAGTTCAGAGTCATCCTCAACTGCATGAGACTTTGAGGCCAGCCTGGGATAGAGACCCTTTCTCAAAAAAACAAAAACAAGCATCTAACATCCACCTCTCATACCAGTGACCTACAGGAAGCAAGTCTTTGGACTTGATCCTTGAGTATTTAGAAGACTGCCACCTTCTGTTTACATTTGTCATTGCTTCATTACTGTTCATGTATCTGGGCATAGAAGTTCTAAGTTTGCTTAATTTTTTTTTTCAATTTAATTTGGCTGTTTTCTGAGGACATCCATGTAAGTATTTTTATTTTATTTTACTCCAGTCAGTCAGGTAGGAGAACTACAGAGTTTTCAAATTGGTAAAAATGTCACATATCACCTCTGCTCTGTCTTCAAGCTGCACTGTGGGGTGGGAGGTTGTGAAAAGTCTTGCACACGCACACATGTGTACATCTCACTGTTGTCACTTTATGCATGTTATGTACTTTTTTCACATGAGGTTCAGATGGAAGTATTATGCTACTTTTCAAAATAATCTATAACAGAGCTGGGGAAATGGCTTAGTGGTTAAGGCATTTCCCTACAAAGCCGAAGGACCCCGATTCGATTACTTAGGACCCACATAAAGCCAGATGCACAATGTGGTACAGTTGTCTGGAGTTCATTTGCAGTGGCTAGAGGCACTGGAATACCCACTCACTCTCTTTTTATCTGCCTCTTTCATTCTTTCTATCTCTCAAATAAAATATTTTAAAAAAATAACAAAAATATCAGAAAACTTAAAAAATGTGCTTGGTTACTGAAATTGAAGGGTTAAATGATTTTAAGTTCACATTCATAGTTAATGACAATTACTGAAAGCAATACAGAAGCAAAAAGTTAATTCTTTGTACCATATAATGCCATATTGTCTAGGCCAACTGGCTCTACACTTCTATAAACTCTGCTGTCCATCCTTGGGTGGTAGGCAAATAATGTCATCTAATTTATTTGATTTATTTTTATATTTATTTGCTTAGTTTTTGAGACTTGGTCTCACTCCATAGCTCATGCTAGCTTTGAACTTGTAGCAGTCTACCTGCCTCATTCTGCCAAGTGCTTCTGGAAATGTGACGTGACCTTTGTCTTGTGATGACACCAGCAGGTCTAATCACACTTTGGAAGCTGGCTGACCTGTAAAACTCCTTCTTCAGTGTCTACCTAGTAAGCTGGGCGTGGTGGCACCCACCTTTGTGCCCAGTACTTGGGAGATGGAGGTAAGAGGAGCAGGAGGTAAACGTTGTCCTTGGCCAGCGAGGCCAGCATGGGCTACAGTATCAGTTGCTTTGTCACTGCTGGGATAAAATGCATGACAGAAGCAGCCTTGGAAGGAAAAGGGTTTATTTTCAGCGTACAGCTTCGAGGGGAGCTCTGCCATGGCAGGGAAAACATGGGAGAGGCAGCCAGCCAGCCAGCCAGCCAGCGTCACCTTGGCAGGGAGGAAGGAGGGACAGAGACACAGACACATAGGACATCGGGACCAGGTCATAAAACCTCAAGTGCTGCCCTCGCTAAAGCACTTCCTCCAGCAAAGCTTCATCTCCTCAGAGCTCCACAGCCTTCCTGAACATCTAGTATTTAACCCCATTTTACACTCAAGCCACCACAGCTACAAGTGACCCTGCCTCAAAAAAAATACCCTAAAATTACTACCTAGTTTCTCTGTCAAAAATCCCCTTGAGAAGATTTTAAAAAAGGAAGGGAGGAAGGGAGGGAGGAAGGAACGAAGGAACGAAGGAACGAAGGAACGTAGGTCTTTGAGCCAGATGTGGGCTTGGTGGCTCATGCCTTTAATCCTAGCACTGGGGGGAAGGGAGTGAGTGGTGGTGCAGAGGTAGGAGAATCACTGTGAGTTCAAGGCCAGCCTGGGACTACAGAGTGTCAGGTCAGCCTAGGCTAGAATGAGACCCTCCCTCAAAAAAATCTTACAAAAACCCCTTTGATCTGGATGACTAAGGAACTTGGCAGAGTTCACACCCATTGCCATGATCCACATAATAAGGGGCAATCTCACAGTAACCAACCCAAAGCCAATTGTCAAAGACTCAGGGCAAGAAATTATGCAACTGCCTTCTCCTCATAGGACAGCTCAGCCCTGTGACTATGTCTCTTCAGGCCTCAAAGCAGGCCTAGTCTAATGCTTGGACATCATGGTGTCACATTGTTCTAGAAAGATTAAAGATGCCTTCACTACCAACCTAATGGTGGTGCTTTGTAATGGTCAAGATTTGGGGCAGAAACATCTTGCAAATATGAGCAAGTGGCCAAGTATATCCAGCTCCTCGGACTTGAGCAACTGGGCAACCCAAGGCTAAGTTTGTTGGCAGGAATTTCAGAACCTCTCTGGCCAGGTAAGGTGTAGGCAGTGAGTTCCTGAGCCCTTCAGTCAATAGCTAGGTAATTAGTCCTTATCACCAAGGTAAAGTTTTTCATGTGGCCAAGGTGTGATGTTGAAAGTATTTGACCAGTACTTGAAGGACTTTCTGGTAGTCAGCTGTGATGGTCTCAGTATATAAAAGCCAACATTGGCCCTCTGGAACCTAGTTCTATATTCCTGTGACTGACCCAGATCATTAAGCTTCTCACCTCACTTCTCCCCAAGTGTCTGGAGCCAGATGTGCCTCTCATGCACTCTCAAGGTGGCCACAAGGAACCTCAGTGGTTTTATGTGCACAATAAAAGGTCTCCATGATGTCTGACGAGGAAAACCCCATTTTTATAATAACACCAAGGTAATGTTTCCCTTTTTATATGTGGACGTGTGTCCTGATTCAATATGGGTAAATCTGCTCATACCTTCAAACCTTGAAAATACTCATTCGTAGCCGGGCGTGGTGGCGCACGCCTTTAATCCCAGCACTCGGGAGGCAGAGGTAGGAGGATCGCCGTGAGTTCGAGGCCACCCTGAGACTCCATAGTGAATTCCAGGTCAGCCTGGGCTAGAGTGAGACCCTACCTCGAAAAACCAAAAAAAAAGAAAATACTCATTCGTTACCATCATGAATCTTCAGTGAGTAAGTGAATAAATCAATTTTCACACCTTTGATGAAATAATAGATGCTCCTAATTAATTTTCTGAAATTCAGACCAAGTGGACAGCATTTTACTTTTTTTTTTTTAAGCTTTTGAAGGTAGGTCTCGCTCTAGCCCAGGCTGACCTGGAATTCACAATGTAGCTTCAGGGTGGCCTCAAACTCAGCAACCCTCCTCTCTCTGCCTCCCAAGTACTGGGATTAAAGGTGTGTGTCCCCATGTCTGGCAGCATTTTACATTCTGTGGGATGGGATGGGAGGGTACATAAGGCATGTTTGCTGTGGGCACAGTGGGGATTGTTCTCAGGAATTAACAATTACGTTATTTAGCTGCAAGATGAAAAGCCCATTTTTTATGGAAGTTCACTTGTACTTGATAGAACAACAGACAATAATGGTGGCTATTCAGATGTGGAGATTTGGCAAGACATGTTCTCGAGAATGAACAAACTGAGCCTGTTACTTTGAGGAAACAACTGATAGTATTGTTGATAATGATAAAAATTCAAGGTTTGGGGCAAATTTTGGAAGACATATCATTTACTACAATATACTTGACAGTTTCCCAGTACTTAATAAGGTTTGTTTGATGAGGCTGGAATTGAAATTAAGGAGCATAATTATTTGATATTTTAAATTTTGGATGGGTTAACATTTGAAATATCTGCATAATTCAGTAAGCCAATGTTTTCCAATTATGCCAAGACATAATATTACAAAATCTTGTAGTATAAAAGATCTAGCCAAAATAAGACCTATGTAGGCTTCTAAAAAATTATTTTATTTTTATTATTTATTTTCAGGCAGAGAGAGATAGAAGGAAAGAGAGAGGGAGAGGGAATGCGCATGTCGGGATCTCCAGCCACTACAAATGAACTCCAGATGCATGCACCACTTTGTGCATCTGGTTTTACATGGGTACTGGGGAATTGAACCCAGGTTGTTAGTCTTTGCAGGCAAGTGCTTTTTTTTTTTATTTTTTCTTTATTAGTCAGTTTTGTATTCAGCAAATACAGCCAGTTTGGTACCATTATTAGGCTCATCCGTGACCTACCCCCTCCCCTTGGCCCCTCCTTGTTGAGGTATACGGGTCATGCATTGTGGAGTTAGCCCACAGTTATGGGTAAGCTAAATGTCTCTGCATATCATGACCCAACATGTGGCTCTGACATTCTTTCCGCCCCCTCTTCCGCAAAATTTCCCTGAGCCATGTTGGGTTCATTTTTGTTCTGCTTCAGTGATGAGGTGTTGGGGGCCTCTGAGGCTCTGGCTGTCTGATGTGGTAGGAGTTGATTTTTCTCTGTGCTGATCTCCTTCCCCCTTGTGCTGGTATCCAGTTCATCAGGAAAACAGCACCCTTGCTTGTTTCTCCAGTTTTTCTTAGTTTCAGCCGGGGCTGAGAGTAAGTTAGCACCAGGACAGCAGGCAAGTGCTTTAACTACTGAGACATCTCTCCAGCCCCTATGTAGGCTTTTTTTAAAAAAAGAAATAAAAAGAAATATTTTATTTATTTATTTATTTGATAGAGAGAATGGGCATGCCAGGGTTTCCAGCCACTGAAAATGAACTCCAGATGCATGTGCCACCTTGTGCTTCTGGCTTATGTGGTGGGTCCTGGGGAGTTGAACGTGGGTCCTTTGACTTTGCAAGTAAGCACCTTAATCGCTAAGCCATTTCTCCAGCCCCCTATGTAGGCTTTTTAAAAATATTTTATTTATTGCCAAGGAGAAGGGGAGAGCAAATGCTAATGGGTGCACCAGGGCTTCTAAAAAAGCTTTTGCATATGAACTCTGGACACATGCACCGCTTTGTACATCTGGCTTTACGTGGGTACTAGGGAATTGAACCCTGGTTGTTGGGCTCTGCAGGCAAGCATCTTAACCACTGAGCCATCTCTCCAGCCCATGTTCACTTTTAAGAACCATTTATGTTCATAATTTTTGAACCTGTACATAATGTATTTTGATCACAGTCCCTTCCATGTGTAGGTTTTACTAATGCCTGTTGACTATTCAAGATTGTCTGATCACAGTACTAGACAGGCGCAGGCAGGGGAAACATGGGTTCGAAGCCAGTGTGTAAGCAAGATCCTTTGCCAAAAGTCAAAATCAGTGACACTACCACCATCACCAAAGAACCCTCAGAAATAAAAAAAAAAAAAAAATTGTTAGAACAAGTCTTTCTATATAGCACATGCTGGCCTAGAACTAGAACTCACAATTCTCCTGCCTCAGCTTCCTGACTGCTGGGATTAAAAGCATGTACCATGTTCTGCCAAAATTTTCTTTGAAATTTATTTATTTATTTATTTGAGAGAGAGAGAGAGAGAGAGAGTCAGAGTAAAAGAATGATTATGTGTATACCAGGGCCTACCACCACTGCAGCTGAACTCAAAACACATATGCATCTGTTCTAAACTTTTATTTTATTTCGTTTGAGGGCAAAAGAGGCATATAGAGAATGGGCATATCAGAGCCTTCAGCCACGTCAAACGAACTCCAGACACATGTGCCACTTAGTGTATTTGGCTTGTATATCTGGCTTATGTGGGTCCTGGGGATTTGAACCTCGGTCCTTCGGTTTTGCAGGAAAGTACCTTAACCACTAAGCCATTTCTCCAGCCCACATGGGCATCTGGCTTTAAGTGGGTACTGAGGAACCTAACCTGGGCCAGCAGGTTTTACAAGCAAGCACCTTTCACTGCTGAGCCATCTCTACATCTTCTCCCCAAATTTTTAATTAATTTTAAGATAATAATTAGCCAAGAGACATTTGTGCAGTCATGTCAAAAAGTTTTCTTGGAGCCGGGCATGGTGGCGCACGCCTTTAATCCCAGTACTCGGAAGGCAGAGGTAGTAGGATTGCCGTGAGTTCGAGGCCACCCTGAGACTACATAGTTAATTCCAGGTCAGCCTGAGCTAGAGTGAAACCCTACCTCGAAAAACCAAAAAGAAAAAGTGGGCTAGAGAGATGGCTTAGCAGTTAAGGCGCTTGCCTGTGATGCCTAAGGATCCAGGTTTGATTCTCCAGAACTCTTGTAAGCCAAAAAGCCAAATTCACATGTTGGTGCATGTGTCTGGAGTTTGTTTTCAGTGGCTGGAGGCCCTGGTGCACCCATTTACTCTCTCTATCTCCTCTATTGGCCTCTTTTGCTCTGTCTCTCTTGCAAATAAGTAAATAAAAATAAAAATTTTTTTAAAATACTTTTCTCTCCTGTGATTCAGATTCCAAGTTGCATTTAACTTTTATAATGCAATCACTTTCTGAGTGGAATACTAAAATACTTCTGGGAAGGACATTAAAATGTTCCTTTCCTGGGCTGGAGAGATGGCTTAGCGGTTAAGCACTTGCCTGTGAAGCCTAAGGACCTGGGTTGGAGGCTCGATTCCCCAGGACCCACGTTAGCCCCACATGCACTAGGGGCTGCACGCATCTGGAGTTGGTTTGCAGTGGCCAGAGGCCCTGGCACGCCCATTCTTTCTCTCTGCCTCTTTCTCTCTCTGTCTGTCACTCTCAAATAAATAAATAAAAATAAGTAAATAAATAAATGTTCCTTTCCTAACCACATACTTGCATAAGGCTATAATTCAATCAAAATAATAGTATTGTAAAGTAATGAATGCAAAACAGATAGGAGAATCTTTTTTCTTCTGACCAGGTAGCAAAAGCAAAATTATTTATAAAAATATAAGACAGTGCCACTCTTCTCAGATTTATTTCTTTATTTTGGAAATATAACTTTTTCATAAAAGCATGCTATATCAACATGTTAGGAACTGAGTTGTGTCCCTCCCCACAGTTCATAAGTTGAATCCCTAACCCCCAATATAGTATTTTTAGAAATAGGTCCTTTAGAGTGATAAGTAGAGTAAATGAGATTATCAAGGTGGGGTCCTAACTTTGATACCCTCATAAGAAGTGGGAGACATAGTGGAGCTGTCTTTTCCATGTATATGCATGTGCACACACAAGGAAGAAAGGTCATGTGAGGACTTAGTGGGAAAACAGCTGTTTGCAAACTATGAGGAGTCCTCACCACAAACGTAAATTGTTGGCACCATGGCCTTAGACTTTAAGCCTCGAAAACTATGAGAAAACAAATCGTTCTTATTGAAGCCACCTATTGGTGGTATTTTATAGTGGCAAACCAGATAGACTGTATACCAAAGATGTAGTTATTATTTTTTAATGAATTAAATACTTGAGCATATTCTGTTTTCATTTCTCAGTCTGGATTTGATTTTATACTGTAGTATTTATTTAATACATGCTAATAAATCATCTTGTATACTTTCACGGCAGAAGACACAAAGGCTTTTTTTTTTTTTTTTTTTTTTGGTGTTTTGAGGTAGGGTCTCACTCTGGCCCAGGCTGACCTATAATTCACTTTGTAGTCTCAGGGTGGCCTTTAACTCACAGCGATCCTCTTACCTCTGCCTCCCAAGTGCTGGGATTAAAGGCATGCACCACCATGCCCGGCCTTTTTTTTTTTTTTTTTTTTGAGATAGGGTCTCACTCTAGCCCAGGCTGGCCTGGAACTCACAGCAGTCCTCCTCCCTTTGCCTCCCAAGTCCTAACTTGCTTCTCAGTACCAGGTATGAATTCCCTCTCACTTAGCGGCCTTCCTATCCGATTAGAGACCACTTGATTATCCCTGTAACTTTGTGCCACAGTTGCCCCATTGAGTATGTCTTGCCTGGCTGGTTGATTTTGTAGCTTGCAGGGTCCACAGATGTTCAGACTGTCGATGGCTTTTCTCTGCCAGGAGCTCACGTGGCGCCTTCCGGCCCTGAGACAGCCATGCTACAGGGAGATGGCATCCATCTCAGTTCCGTTTTGATTTCTCATACTGATTTCACAAGCCACTGCAGCTTGTGGTGTTTTTAGCAATAGAGTTTTATCCTAGATATTTCTTAATCCAGTCCATTTGACAAGGCTAACCATTGCAGGACCCAGGAACATGATCTCTTTCAATAGTGGTTTGGTAAATATTGGGAACAAAACAAACCAAAGTGCTTTGAAGTTCTCAGTAATTGTTATGAATGTTAACTGTTGATCTAGAGCAGGAATCCAGTTTTTTTGTTTGTTTTTGTTTTTTTGTTGTTGGAGGTAGGGGCTCCCTCTAGCCCAGGCTGATTGAACTCACAGCAATCCTCCTACCTCAGCCTCCCAAGTGCTGGGATTAAAGTCATGTGCCACCATGTGAGGCTTGGAATCCAGTTTTTTTTTTTTTTCAAGGTAGGGTCTCACTCTAGCCCAGGCTGACCTAGAATTCACTATGGAGTCTCAGGGTGGCCTCAAACTCACAGCGATCCTCCTACCTCCGCCTCCCGAGTGCTGGGATTAAAGGTGTGTGCCACCACACCTGGCGGAAATCCAGTTTTTTAAAAGGCCAAATGGTAAGTATTTTAGCTTTGTTTCCGTACCACACCACATCTGCTGCAGCTCTGACTGGGTGTGCGTGCAAATTGCCAGCAGGACAATTCTGTTGACAGTTAATGAGATCTAGTCGATGCCGGGCTCCGCCGGTGGGGGCAGGTAGTGCCGAGGGAAGGACCAGGCCCGCTGGTTCCTCCCAAGGGGTTGAGGAGGAGATGAGCGTCCGACGACTCAGACCTCTCCTGGCCACCGGAGAAAAACCACACTGAGTCAGGAGTCTTGTCGAAGCAGGAACTCGATTTATTGCTATGAACAGTTGCCTATATAATGTTGGGGATGAAGGCGGGGATTTTAGGACGGTGGGGAAAGGTAAGGGCCAATAGTAAACTGTGACTATTGAGATGATAATTCTAAATCCCATGCGGAAGTAGCAGGCAAGAAGCCATTAGGCGTCTTGCTGAGTCACGTCTGGCCAGAGGCAGATCACCAAACTTTAGCTAGGCTCAGGAAGTTCCACTAGGCCTCACACCTGGGCCTTTCAGAGGCCAACAGTCCCCATTGTTCAAAATCTCCTCTTGCAACTCAGAAGAAATTCTGAAGAACTCTACAAAGCCTTCCACACCTTGCTTCCTTGCCAGGCGTGCTGGTGTGTGGAGTTCTTCTAAAACCAGACATGTGCCTTCCTCAGAACCTTTATCCTTTGTCTTTCCATATGCTCCTTCTGCCATGAGCTTTCTTCTCATAGATGCCTACATGGCTGCCATGGTCTTCCTTTGAGAAAGTCTCTCCTAAAAAGCCTCACTAGTTTGCAGCCCACTCCCAATACCCTTTCTTCTCTCCCTGCTTATATTTATACTTATTATTATTATTTTGAGGTAAGGTTACATACTAGCCCAGGCTGACCTGGAATTCACTATATAGTCTCAGGGTGGCCTCAAATTCATGGCAATCCTCCTACCTCGGCCTCCTGAGTGCTGGAATTAGAGATGTGCACCACCACACCCAGCTTATTTTCTCCTTTCTAACAACACACTGCTATTTTATATCATATCTCTCTCTTCCCTCCCCTGCCTCACTCTAGACTTTAAAGTCTGTGAATGAAGGGATTTTGTCCAATTTTTATGCTTTTGAAACACCAGTGTCCTAAACAGAACCTTACATACAATATGAACATGAATGTTTGTAAATAAACAATGAATAAAAAATGAATGTACAGCTGGGTGTGGTGGCACACACCTTTAATCCCAGCACTTAGGAAGCAGAGGTAGGAGGATTACTGTGAGTCCAAGGTCAGCCTGGGACCGTAGAGTAGTTCCAGGTCAGCCTGGGCATAGAGACTTTTATGTTTATAAGCAAGAAGTAAAAATAATTAAAAAACCAAATGTACATGACATCACTTGATTCTCAGCTGGAAGCATTCTCTCCCTTTATACTTCTGAAAGCTTAACAATTCTGATTTTAAAAGTAGTTCCTTTTCAGTTATTTCCTCTATTAATTAAAATATACTAGAGAGAAAGTTTGTGTCTTAATTTTTTATAGTGAACACATTAATCATGTATATAATGAAAATTTTAACTATTATTGTATGTTTTACTAATTTTTCAAAATAATGTTTTGTAACATATAGTTGCAGGGGTTGGCTCTGTTCTTGCTTCGTAGTCTGAAATTTAGGAACCTAAGAATGCAGCTCAGTCGCTATGCATTCCCGTGAAATATGCTTGCTTTCACTTATGACATATAGTTTGCAGAATTGCTATTCAGTTCTTATATTTAATGCTTTGGTTTCTGTGCATTTCTTGGAAAACTTGTATTTTAAATTCCTAAATAAAACTAGCCCATGATGGACACTGGTGAAACCAGCAGCTAATGAGTGGTCACTTAATCAAAAAAATGATTCTCACCGGGTGTGGTGGCGCACACCTTTAATCCCAGCACTTGGGAAGCAGAAATAAGAGGGTTGCTGTGAGTTCGAGCCCACACTGACTACATAGTGAATTCCAGGTTGGCCTGAGCTAGAGTGAGATTCTACCTCGAAAAACCAAATATATATATTCTAAGCCAGGCATGATAATGAATGCCTTTAATCCTAGCAAGTAGGAGGCAAAGGTAGGAGATTGCTGTGAGTTCAAGGCCAGCCTGGAACTACAGCATGAGTACCAGGTCATCCTGAGCTAGAGTGAGACCCTATTTCAAAAAACAAAAACACCATTTTATACAGTTTTACCAGGAGACCCACATCCACAGATCTGAGGCCTATGTGACTAATTGCAATAATGATTTTGGGACCATGTTTTGCTTCTTGCAACACAGGCCATCATACTTAAAAAATGGGAACAAAGTTGTATATATAAAATCATAATTTCACTGGGCATAGTAGTGCATGCCTTTAATCTCAGCACTGAAGAGGCAGAGATAGGAGGATCACTGTGAGTTCAAGGCCAGCCTGAGACTACATAGTGAACTCCAGGTCAATCTGAGCTAGAGTGAGACCCTATCTCAAAAAACAACAACAAAAAAATCATAATTCTCAGTGTTTTTGTTATGATGATAAAAGGCATAAAACAAATATGCCCTAAGTAGTTTTGGGAGGTGTGTCTCTAAATAAGTTTTAGTAAATTTCATTATTGAAATACTTTTGAGTCTTCAAAAATCATTGTGAGTCTATTAAATGCAGGAAACATAGTAGTAGTCCCCAGTTTATTTGAATATAGAATCCTTTCATCATTACATCCTCTTTCTCTCCACTCTGATGGTCAGTAGAGTCTACTGTTGAATACAGTGTCATAAAGACAGAACCTCAGTGCTAAAAAGACTTTGAAGAAGGTTGAAGAGATTGCTCAGTGGTTAAAGCATTTGTCCATAAAGCCTAACTGGTGTGGTGGCGTTCACCTTTAATCCCAGCACTCGGGAGGCTAAGGTAGGAGTTGGAGTTCGAAGCCCACCTGAGACTACATAGTGAATTCTAGGTCATCCTGGGCTAGAACAAGACCCTACTTCAAAAATAAAAACTGAAGCTAGGCGTAGTGGCGCACGCCTTTAATTCCAGCACTCGGGAGGTAGAGACAGGAGGATTGCCGTGAGTTCAAGCCCACTCTGAGACTACAGAGTGCATTCCAGGTCAGCCTGGGCCAGAGTGAGACCCTACCTCGAAAAAAGAAAAAGAAAAAGAAAAGGAAAAAAAGGAAAACAAAAAAAAGACTTGGAAGACTATTTAAAAAAAGACTTGGAAGAGTGTTTAATACATTCAATTTATCTTTGTTAGAAACACTTGTCCTGTTTTGCTTTCTTTTATTTACATTTCAGAAATAATAGAAATTGCTACTAATTTTATTCAAATAAAATTTCTTACTCATTCCAGTATCTCTTTCTTAGCATTAAAGCACATATTTAGGATTAACTCTGAAGGCATTGAGCTGTCAGATTAAAAAAAAAAATAGTTCTGCACATGTCATCTGAGACTGGGTCCTTCCTAGGGTTATATTTCCTTAAGAAAACATAACTAGGGGACCAAGGGGGCCTGGCCTTGGTTTCCTTGGTGTTTTTCAAAGGAACCATGACCACTGGCAGAGAACACAGGACAGAAAAGCCATTTCTAGGGCTGGGAATGAAGTACACTTGGTGGAGTGCTTGCCTAGCACGCGTAGTTTGATCCCCAGCACTTGGGAGGTAGAAGTAGGAGGATCCGATGTTCAAGATCATCTTTGGCTACGTAGGGAGTTTGAGGTCAGCCTGCGTACAGAAGACCCTGTCTCAAAAAATAAAAAGAAGAAAAAAAAAAAACAAAAAATGAACAACTATTGCAAATTAAGTTCTATGAAAAACTAACTCTGAGACAAAGACATATTTTAGGAGATGTGTCATACAGTGCGCTTGGGACTAGAATTTGTTGCCAGGGCAAGAGAGCACAGATGGGCTGCAGCTCATTAGACACTCCTGTGGAAATCTCTGGATCTGTGATAACTCCGCAGAGCTGTTCCAAGTTGGGGTGTAGGACTTCGACATTAATGGCTCTTCTTTATTCACTTGAGTTAGCCAACTCTTACAAGAGCAGAGGCGTGCCTGCCGAGGGCACTGAGAACAGCTCCAGGACAAAGCTTTTCTTTCGGAGGATGTATGGACAGTGTGCTACAAGATAACTCCAGAGGTGGTGGTCTTGACTTCTAAAAATAAGGGTCTGATAATGCTTAGTACATGAAGATTAAGTTTTTCATGAACTAAGGAGAGTGTGAAGATACTGGCAGCTGTCTGTTACGCATGGTCTTGCCCATGTCTTCAGGATGCGTGCTTGACCTTCCGCCAGTGTGCTTGCGTTCCCGGCCGCAAAGATTCCCATGGCTGCATCCAGTGACTTCATTTCTTTATACCTAGTTGGAACAAATGCTGGGAAATTACATTTTTAGCATTCTCATTGCCTAGAGTTCTGTCACAAAGGAAGAATGGATAATGAGGTTGTCAACTACTAGTCTGCCACAAAAAATTCACGATTCTTCTGGGTATAGAGGCAAGCAGGAAATCTTGTCGATGCTGGCTGGGCTGCGTGATAGGGGCAGGGAGAGTGAAGACAAGAGTCTGCTGAGAACAGGCAAGATTTTAGGAAATCAGTCAGATGGATAACAGCCAAAGAATTTGCCATCAGCAACTGGAGAAACTAGAACAGTCACTGAGAATTTATAATCTGACTTTAATGGACCTGTGAAACTTTTGGATAAAGCACTATGTCCTTCCTCACTGGGCAACAGCCAGTTATCAACAACTACTTGTGGCAAGTAGACTCAATAGTCATGTCAGCCAGAAGTCTTCTCTAGTGGGAAAGGACTTGGGAGTGAGGTAATAGAAAGCATTCACCACACAGAGCATTGGTGAATTTGAAAATAAAACTGCTGCAGACGAGGTGACGTAGAACACGTAAGAGCCAAAGGAAGGAGAGGAGTGCTTTGAAATGCTGTGTTTCCACAAAGAACCTCAAACATGTCAGACACCAAATGGCAGTTACATTCATGACCTCACAGTGCTGCTGCTACCTACACATGAGCTGCATTATATGAAGGTAAAACAAAGATGACATTAAAGTAGAAGTGGGACTAGTTGGAAAGAAGAAGGGGTTCAATGATGGGGAGATGAGAGATGGGGATAAAGGAGGGTGGTGGGAGGGGATTATGATCAGGGTACACTGTGTATATGTATGGAGCCTGTCAACAAAAAGTTCAAAATATTAATTTTACTGTCTATTAAATTTGTCTAGCAAATTTGCATACTACAGAATTTAGAAAGAAAAATTATGTCTCCATATAGAATATTCACATGATAACCAGAAGAGTTTCTGAAATATTTGCTTAGTTTATACTTTATTCTTGATTCAATTAAAGAATTCTAGAGTATACTCTATACTTAGTAACAATAAATTCACTCATATTGCAATGGTATCAATAATTCCTTTTAATTTTCAAGGCAAATGCAATAGGCCGAAGTGCTAAAACCTGTTCGGGAATTTCTAGAAAAAAATTACACAGAAGACGCTATTGCAAATGACAACGAAGCCATCAAATTGGCAATAAGAGCTTTGCTAGAAGTAAGTATCTAGTAAGACATGTTCTGAAAAGCAGGTCTTTCTTGTCCTCGCCTTTGTTTATTAAACACACAGTTTGCTGCAGTAGGTCGTTTGTGGTTTTGGGGATCGCCCCAGAGCTTCACATATGTTAGGCACCTGCTCTACCACAGAGCTGTCCCGAGCCGGTTTAGGTAGCTCTCATATGTACTTGTTCTTCATTAGGTTGTCCAGTCCGGAGGAAAAAACATTGAGCTGGCCATCATAAGAAGAAATCAACCTTTGAAGGTAAGTCAGTAGCTAAAGAGGTAAACCAATCTGTAGAAGTGAAAATGTTGTTGCCTATGAGTCTTTTAAATATAGTTTGTTTATTTATTTATTCATTTATTTATTTGAGAGAAAGAGGGGTCAAATGTTCAAACACAGCAGCCTGCGGGGCCATTCAAACTATAACAGTGGTTAAACTGTCTCAGAGGAACACACAGTAGGATGAAACAGGAGTTCACAATAATGAAAAATACACCTTGCGTTATTAAAATGTTTTCACAGTAACTGTGCATACTATAGGGTATATAATGCAAGGTCATATCCTGCCCTACTTCCTTTTTTAGTGCCCTTATGTTGGTAATGTCACAGATTTTATTCTGACCCTAATTTTTGCGAGTGTATTGTTTTGAACATTTTGAAGCATTTTTGTATACTTGATGTTACAGTCAGGTTCGCATTGCTGGTAGAAATCACCTGACCAAGAGAAGCTTGCGGGAAAAAGAGGTTTATTTTGGCTTACAGGCTCAAGGGGAAGCTCCACAATGGCAGGGGAAAACAACAGCATGAGCAGAGGGTGGACATCACCCCCTGGTTAACATAAGGTGGACAGTAGCAACAGGAGAGTGTGCCAAACACTGACAAGGGGAAACTGGCTATAACATCCTTAAGCCCGCCCCCAACAATACACTTACTTCCTCCAGCAGGCGTTAATTCCCAAATCTCCATCAGCTGGGAATCTGGCATTCAGAACGCCTAAGTTTATAGGGTCACCTGAATCAAACCACCACATTCTACCTCTGGCCCCTATAAACTCATATCCATATGTGATGTAAAATACAATACATTCAGTCCAACTTTAAAAGTCCCCGTAGTTTTTAATCAATCCCGATGATGTTCAAACATCCGCATAGTCTTAAGATCTTTTAACTGAGCCATAATACCAAAAAAAAAAAAAAAAAAAAAAAAAAAAAAAACCCACAATGACACAGAATAAACATTCACACTGCAAAAGATGGCATTGGGCATAGCAAAGAAATATTCAACTAATACAAGATTTAAAACAACCAGGGCAAACATCAAACTCTGTAGCTTCAAGTCCAACAATTCTAGCCAGTGACAAATCTCCAAGTCCAGTAATTCTAACCAGCAACAAGTCTCTGGAATTCCAATCCCACCCCTCCAGCTAGGCTACTCACAGTCCTGGAAAACTCCATCAGGGCCAGCAGCTCTCCTTAGCAGCTGTCTTGTAGTCCCGGCATCTCCACTGGGTCTCCACTGCAACCCACGGTTCATCCTCATGGCTCCATTGGGTCTCTATGCAAGCAACCAGCAAACCTGCTTCACACTGCCATGGCCCTTTCCAAAACACAAGACCGTGTTGCAAACTCAATGACCCTCTCTTTCCTGCAATTTTCATGCTCCACAATACCAGGTAGGGTGCCAATTTGTTAATCCAGGGCTGGGGGCGCAGGGGGAATAAAGCAGACTTTGAAGAACAGGACACTCCTTAAGCATTTAAGTCCCTTCAAAAGAGTACATTCTTCCTGTTGCCTCAGTGCAGATCAGCTGGTCCAATCTCAATGGTTGTAATCTCTCAATTGCAGTTGAATAGGCAGCAGTTCACCCAAAGATTTTTCTTTCTGTGCCATATCCCTCTGCTCATATACCAGCTCATTTCTACGCAAAGCAACCCTGCACAACTTCTCAGGACCCAGGCATAACAGCAAGCTTCTCACACAGACTGCTAGCCCAGTCCAGGCAAAGCTCTTTCTCACCCTCATTAGCCAAACCTCACAGTCCATAGTTCAAATCCTTCCACATTCCTCTTGAAAACCAGCTCCAAAAGGCCAAACCCTCACAGTGAGGTGCCTAGCAGCAACCTCACACTCCTGGTACCACTTTACTGTTGCAGTCAGGTTCGCATTGCTGGTAGAAATCACCCGACCAAGAGCAGCTTCTGGGAAAAAGAGATTTATTTTGGCTTAGAGGCTCAAGGGGAAGCTCCATGATGGCAGGGGAAAACGACAGCATGAGCAGAGGGTGGACATCACCCCCTGGCCAACATAAGGTGGACAATAGCAACAGCAGAGTGTGCCAAACACTGGCAAGGGGAAGCTGGCTATAACCCAGCCCCCAACAATACACTGCCTCTAGGAGGCATTAATTCCCAAATCTCCATCAGCTGGGAACCTAGCATTCAGAACACCTAAGCTTATGGGAGACACCTGAATCAAACACCACACTTGACATTATAAAATACAAAGTTATAAATAGAAAATATTCAGTATAGTTACTTTTTGAAATATTCCCACTTTTCAGATGTTTAGTGCCAAAGAAATTGAATTACAAGTAAGTGAAATAGAAAAGGAAAAGGAAGAAGTAGAGAAGAGGAAATCAAAGAAGTCCACCTAATGGAGCAGCCCTGGGGGTTTCCGTTCTCTTGTGCAGTTTTCGTGATTTGGGAGGGGCGCTGTAGAGGTGTAAGTTGGTTGAAGCCTTGCACTGCATCCCATGTGCCGCTTGAGTGTCAGGCTTGTGGTGTCTGCAGACAGGCTCGTGTGAAGTTTCTTTAGAAGCAGGTCCAGCAGTTGTTTAAAGCAGTCTTTTACATAAGTCTGAGAGTACAGCTGTACACTTGCTCAGTATGTTGCTTTTCTTCAATAAACAAATTCAATTTTAAAAGTTAGTATTTTAGCTGGGTGTGGTGACGCACACCTTTAATTTCAGCACTTGGGAGGCAGAGGTAGGAGGATCGCCATGAGTTTGAGGCCACCCTGAGACAACAGTGAATTCCAGGTCAGCCTAAACTAGAGTGAGACCCTACCTTGGAAAACCAAAAAAAAAAAAAAAAAAGTTAGTACTTTTATGATGTTTGTATATTCACTATCAGTTAAGTAGCTACCTATATCCCAAAATAAATGGATATAACAATGAATTGCATTTCTGTTTCTTTCTTTTTTCTTGGTGTATGTGTGGTGTGTGTAGTGTCTTATTCTGTCCCTCTTCCACTGTGTTTCCCTGAGGAGGAGTCTGTCCTTGAACCTGGAGCTGCTGTTTTC